>OY744533.1:3295930-3358430 GCA_963556195.1 Sepiola atlantica | reverse complement strand
GTGCACAGCTTCCAATATAGGATGACCCTCAAAAGTTTCACCCTAAATCTCAGTAGCCCCTTACGTCTACAGTGGCAACTTGCCTTGTTTGGGATGAACTAAGTTAAAAAAAAAAATCAAAAAGTGTAGCCGATTCGTGCTAAGGATAACCTCGATTCTGGGCAAACGTAGCGCTTTCAGTGAATCCTCTGACCTGATTTGTTGGGCTTAGGGTTAGGGTTCACATTGCAGATCCGTCTAATCATGCATCTGCGATTGCGCTGCAGTCAGGCGAGAGAGGGCTGGGTGAGGTCTCAGCATTCACTGCCATATGTGATGACGCTCCTGACACAGCTGCGATACAATTTACCCCGGATGTAGAGAGAGACAGCTCACGAATTTGTGGCAGAAATTTGTACAAAACTACTGCAAACATATGAATCGCTATTTATTTAGTCGTAAAAATGTAACTGTTGCGCATCGGATTTAGAGTAATATTGCCATTCAGATCAGTGGCGTGCATAGGAGGCGGGGGACGCGGGAGACATGGGGCTGTGGTCCCGGGCATCTAAATTGACGGAGAGAGGGCATCCAATCATATTCAAACTATCTCCCGTTTTCATAAAATTTCAATCAAAAGTTGTTATGAGCATTGATTTACTCCTCTCCAGGAGTTAGGCACAAGGCCAGTTTTTATCTTACTCCCACAAGTAAGATGTGACCCAAGGTCGGGTCGGGAAAGTGGGGTTTAAAAATTGGCTGGGCAGCCCCGTCGGCATTCCCCGGTAGGGGCGCCTCAGGCAGTAAGCAATAAACTTACTCCTCCCCAAAGAGGGGAGGCGAAGCCTGAGAGGGTGCACCTCCTAGAACTGCACAGGACAGACCCATAGACCGGCGTAAATCAAGCCGGAGGCCAAGACAATACCAGTTTATGGGGTGCAGTATCCATCGGAACAGATACTACACTTTGATCTTAGCCAAAAAGCCAAGTAGATTTTTTATTTATCTACCTCCCACAAGGTAAGATGTGACACAAGGTCGGGAAAGTGGGATTAGATAGGCCAGCGCTCGAGGTGAGCACTCTGCCCATTTAAAAATTGCCTGGGTAACCCAGTCGGCATTCCCCGGTAGAGGCGCCTCAGACAGTAAGCAATAAACTTACTCCTCCCCAAAGAGGGGAGGCAAAGCCTGGGAGGGTGCACCTCCTAGAACTGCACAGAACAAACCCGTAGACCAGCATAAATCAAGCCCCGAAGGCCAAGATAATACCGGTCTATGGGGTGCAGTATCCATCGGAACAGATACTACACTTTGATCTTAGCCAAAAGGCGTTATTTAACACCCACCCACAATGGGAGTATGTGACACAAGGTCGGAAAGTGGGATTTGAAAAGCCAGCGCCCGAGAAGGTGAGCGCTATGGCCATTAAAAATTGCCTGGGCAGCCCCGTCGGCATTCCCCGGTAGGGGCGCCTCAGACAGTAAGCAATAAACTTACTCCTCCCCAAAGAGGGGAGGCGAAGCCTGGGAGGGTGGACCTCCTAGAACTGCACAGGACAGACCCATAGACCGGCGTAAATCAAGCCCCGAAGGGCAAGACAATACCGATCTATGAAGTGCAGTATCCATCGGAACAGATACTACACTTTGATCTTAGCCAAAAGGCCAAGTAGATGGGGTTACAAAACTGGATCAAACTGCCTTGTCTGCCCCCGACTGCCCAACCCTTGAAAGATCGACAATAATGCAAAGGTTGGAAGACTGTCGTATGATCACATGTTTCAAAAGCTTGCAAACAAGAAATATGTTAAAGAAGTTCTGCTAGTAATGGTTGAACATTTTAGGTATGAACCCCTTCCCTCGTCATCTCTTGTACTTTCATGTGATATCTTTGATTAAAAAAAAAATTCAGATTACAGACCCAGCTTATAACAAAGGATATTGTCTGGAGAGATAGGAACGTTTGTTTCTACAATAACTCTACAAAAAAGGAAAATGGTTGCTTTTAATTCAGGGTTTTTACTTATGTTTGCTTTTAAAAAACAATTTTTTTTTATATTTATTTATTTTATATATATTTTTTTGTGCTTATTTATTTTTTTATTTTTTTTATTTATATTTATTTATTTTAAAATTTTTTTTAAAAATATTTATTTATTATTTTTTATATTTATTTATTTATTTTATATATTTATTTATTTAATTTTTTATACTTATTTATTTTTTTAAATTAAAAAAAAAATTTTTTTTTTTTTTAAATTCTTTTATTTATATTTATTTATTTTTTAGATTTTCTTAGATTTATTTTATTTTTTTTTAATTTATATATATTTTTTAAATATTTATTTATTTATTTATTTTATTTTTTTTTTTTTTAAATATTTATTTATTTATTTATTTTATATTTATTTTTTATTTTTTTATTTTTTTCAATATTTATTTATTTATTTTTTATATTTATTTATTTATTTTATATTTATTTTTTCATGTATTTATTTTTTTCAATATTTATTTATCTATTTTTTTAATATTTATTTATTTATTTTATATTTATTTATTTTTTTTTGAATATTTATTTATTTTATATTTATTTTTTCATGTATTTATTTTTTTATATTTATTTATTTATTTTTATTTTTTTTTAAATATTTATTTATTTTATATTTATTTTTTTATTTTTTATTTTTTTCAATATTTATTTATTTATTTATTTTATATTGATTTATTTATTTATTTTTAATATTTATTTATTTACGAATACGACGAAATGGAAATCTGGCGGAAATGTCTGTTTCGTATTTCCTAAAATGTCGTGTAAATTGTAAGGTAGTACTTTTGTAACGGAAATCGTACTTGATGCCGTGTCCTTCCTCAGAAACCAAATCCGTAAAAGTGATAAGTGGAGGGGGGGGGGCATTTAACAAAAATAAGTAAAGAAAAAAATCTGTTTTAGTAAATATTATTTTACGCTCCGAGAGGTGGCTGTTGGGACGTGGATACCAGCGTAGAAGTAATGACTCGGTGTACATTGTACAATGTCCAGGCCCCATCGGTCCCATCGCACAACCTTTTTCGCTGTGCATGTTAACAACCTTCACGTGGACCCTCCTGTGAGTATCGGGTTCCGCAAAGAATCAGAGAAACCAATAGTGACAAGAGAATACCGCATTTTCAAACGAACAAAAATATGCGACCGGTGAGAAAACGGTATCATGACTGAACGAACATATACGACACGCCCCCCCCCTAAAAAAAGTAGAAGGTAATCCCTGGGAGGATGGTGATATTACAACAGGGAGAACATTCAACAAAATAATAGGTGAAAAGAAATCCGTTTTAGTAAATATAAATATATTTTCAAAACTTGTTTTCACCCAAAACACCGCATATTTCCACTGAAGTGTAAGGGGCTACTATGATAGCGGCCCCAGATTCATAGAAGTACCTGAGTCGGGGAGTTGGGCAGCAAGATGTTTGTTCAAATTACATTTAAATTTCTGCGTGTTTGGTATGGTCGGGGAAACAGGGAGCAGGAAGGGAATTCCAAAGGCAAGCAGTGCGAGAAAAAGAAGCTCTTAGAGTAGAAAACCTTCCGGCATCTATGAACCTCTACAGAGAAGGGGTGTGATTTTGCTGCCAGTCGGATGGGTCGAGGGTATTTACATTGAAGAGGTACAAATCCAATAAGTCTATTGGAGCGCATTCCGTTGAAGTACTTGTTTAAACAATCACTGGGATGCGACAGAGGAATGAGCTTGGCAGACAGTGTGGGACCTTTTAGGCTCGAAATTCTTTTATTGAACCCAGTTCAGGAAAGGGTTAGGGTTAGTGGTTGGTGCACCAGCCCGGATGTGGTAACAATACTCGATGTATGGGCGGATGGTGGTTTTATAGGGATCGTCATCATCATCATCATCATCATTTTTTAATTATTTTTTAATGTCCGGTTTACATGCTGGCATGTGTTGGACGGCTTTAAGAAATTGACTTCCAAACTAACCTATCTCTGGCCAGGTCTTTATTTATCCTTCTTTTCCCATGTCCATTTTATCACTTCGTCCCATGTTTTCCTTTCTTTTTTTTTTTTAACATAGTTCACCCCAAACAAGGCAGGCCGCCACTGTAGACGTAAGGGGCTACTGAGAAAAAAAGAGAGAAGGTTTAGGGGGGATCAACCTAAATTGGGATCTGCGCAGCGAGATGTCGGTTTACATTAGTTTTAAATTTCTGCATGTCAGTACTGCCGGGGAAACAGGAGGCAGGGAGGGAGTTCCAGAGGCCAGCAGCATGAGGAAAGAAGCTATTGGAGTAGAAAGCTCTCCGGCATCTGGGGACCTCCACAGTGAATGGATGGGATTTAGTTGATTGTCGAGTTGGTCTAGTGAATTTACGTTGAGGGGGCACCAGAGTAGCCAATTCATCGGAGCACAATCCATTGGCTTTTATGCTTCAAGTTCTTTATATCTTCAAATATTTATTCATCATGTTTGGTTTAGTTGTGTTGTGGAAACAAATTGTTGTTTTTGTTTTTGGCTTTGCAGAACATGATTGAGTTTTGCAAAGGGAAAAGGAAAAAACATCAATGTTTGGTGCATTTTTGGTCAGGAAGCCAGTATCTTCAGACAGCCTGATTTGGTAGCACGAGAACACGTAACGTGATTGGCCCCTAAATTCGTTACAGGGTCACATACAAAAGTGTGTAACGTTACTCAAATGGTTATGTATGTCATTGCTTTTTATGGTTATCTGTAACTTTCTTGGGGACGCCATTTTGCATAAAACTTTTTTTCTTTGACTGTCGATTTCATCCAACATTTTGATAAATATTTTCTTACAACAGTTTTGTACACAAATGAAGACTCGAAACACACAAAAGGATTTCAGGTTGCTTCATTTATTACATTATCTAACTCCCACACCTATTTCTGTATGCAACGTGGATGCCCCAGCAAGCCCTAATAGAGAGGAAAGCATAGGACGTCCTTACAATTCGGTGACAATCTTTGCGCTCCTGTTTTTCAATTGCTGATAGTGTCACAATACCCGTTCCTTCGGGAGACCCGTAGCATCAAACAAAACACGGTAGAGACAAGGACGTGCTCGAGAAACTGTTTCTTTATTCTTCACCACCAGCTGGTGTAAGTTGAGTATACATATATATATAATTAAATATTTCTTTGTTAGCAAAAGTCCTTTGGCATTATTGTTCTTTCCCTTGTCTTACGAAGAAACCTCTTTCTTTACCTTGACGGCGGTTGATATTCGACTCTACTCAACGTAGGTTATTTTCACGAAAACCAGGCAGAGTGATTTACCTTGCAACCTAGAGGGAAACACGACAATACGTTCTGAAGCAGTCTGCTCCCGGAATCTAGGGAAGGCTTGTGATCCTCACGCCAGTTGTTTACGGCAGTTCGGCCGAGGTGGGGGTACTTCTCTTCAGGGCTGACCCACGACAAGTTTTTCTCTATATTCTCTCAACTCAATCTCTGCTACGTAAGCGCTCCTTCTTCCTTAGATTAAAACCGCTGTTTTAATTTCTGACTTAGCACTCCGGGTGCCTTCTTCTTCTGGCCTTGTGCACCTGACTCTTTTAAAGGTTACCGAGTCGTTTTTTTTTTTTTAACGTCATACTCCGAAATGAACTCATCGATCTCACACACCTGGGCTCGTTCAAAGGTCACCAATTCATTTCCATTGTTCTTTTAGCCTAATTGACAATCTATCTAGTCTTCGGCTTTTCTTCATTATTGCAGGGTCATGCCCTTAGCCTCCCATGTGTTATTACTCAACATGTCTGCATCATTATTTTACAATAGCATTTATTAATTGTTTTTGTTTTCATGCATTTCTTCTTCAAACGAATGTTTATTTTTCAATTCAACTCTTAAATCACGATCTGTCGAAATAGCACCTGAATTCCAGAAGTGCATTCAGAATTACATCTCAATGTTGACCCATATTTTATCAGCCCAGCCGTCTCGTCAGCGTAATAGCTGTTACAAACAAGCCCCTCTGTATGTGACGAGTGTAAAATGCAATAAATTTGGGCAATTTGGGGCATTTTTGACCCCCTGGGGGCGCCAACCAGAATTTTTCTGAGGTCAAGGATGCTCATTTTATATCCAGAACAATTGCCTCTACATTTTGGCCAAGTTTCAGAGAAATTGAATGGATGGATCAAACGTTATGGGAAAAAAGGGTCATTTTTTGCCATTTTGGGGGCTTTTGACACCCTAGGGGCGCGAACCAGATTTTTTCCAAGGTCAGCGATACTTATTTTCTATTAGGAACAATTGCCTCCACATTTTGGTCATGTTTCAGAGAAATTGAATGGATGGATGAAAAGTTATGGGGCAAAAAATGTCATTTTTTGCCATTTCGGGGACTTTTGAACCCCTGGGGGGGGCTAACCAGATTTTTTTCAAAAATCGGAGAATGTCACTTTCTAACCTGATCAAAGTTACAACTTCATGCAAAATTTCAGAGAAATTCAATAGATGGTTGCGGAGAAAAATCCGGACGGACGGACATGCCTCAAAACATAAGTCCCCGATTTTATAAATCGGGGGGACCAATTATTATCATTATTACAATGAGTTTTATTATTTTCTCTCGCCAAGGGCAATCAAGTGATATCCACAAACAAATTCAATAGCCTTTGATTATTTCCATCATTGTTATAAGCGTCAACAATGACCACAGGAAATGACCCGCTCACGTAAAACAGCAAAACTTATTGTTCTTGTATAATTACAAAACAATCCCAATGTCACATCAACCAAACATTTCGAAAAGTCACCATTGGGCGTTGTGTGTTATTTTATTATTTTTTATATAAAACGTACTCCGTCTAATTAAATAAAATAATATAACTAAATATTCAAGTTAATAATAATAATATAACTAAATATTCAAGTTAATAATAATAATATAACTAAATATTCAAGTTAATAATAATAATATAACTAAATATTCAAGTTAATAATAATAATATCCGATAGAACATGTTTAGTTTGTTGGCATTCTTTCACACGCTGAGTTGAATTTTTTTTTTTTTTTTTTAAACTGCATTGCGTTGTAAATCTAAAAGATGTGCGTCTTAATTTCATATGACATCAACAGAGAATTAATTAAAGACAGGGTATTTCTCGACTAAAAGATGTCATTTTTCGGAATTTTTAAAAATTTTGATTTATTTTAGTTATGAGAAAGTAAAATCAAGGTCCACTTTCCACTCTCCTAATTAATTATAATGTTTAATGTTATTCATTTGTAATTTTATTGTTTTATTTTGTTTAGATATACGCAATATTTTCATTGATATTAACAGTAATTAAAGTTATTTAATAAGAAAAACCAATACCTTGCTAAAAAACTTTTTTTCTTTCAAAATAAAACTAACACCGCTCACTAGAATTATTACCGACAGACATAACCGAGCAAAGAAATGGCGGGAAAGGCTGCCTTGCTCGCTTTCTCTCTTCCCTTTTTTCGTTTATGACGCTGTTCCGTAGACAAAACCGTTTCGCATTTGCGTTTACAAGTTTGCTTTCAGACTTTAGGGAGACTAACTTGATTTTCAACAAAATTTGTCGGGTTAAAAAAAGTCTTATTTTAAAGATAACTAAATTTGTATCAAAATTACCAACATTTTAATGTTTATCTATTTATACGAGTAAAAGCAAAACTTCTAGTCTCGTGTTTACAAGAAACTTATGAATTAAATGTTTATTATTTTAAATTTCAAGTAGCGAACTTAGTGAAACGATGCCGATCTGACAGTCATCAAGTGCGTAACATGATTGTCGATGTTGAAACCATAAAATAACTTTAAAAAGATTCAAAATAAAATATTTAAAAGAATGATTTTATTAAATTACATTTTTTGGAAAAGATGCAACTTTAGTTCATACGTTTGACTTTGTAAAATAATTTCTTCAGCTGGTATACTTATATTTTCGTTTTGCGGTTTCAGTATTTTCTTGTTGCTAAATTGTTATTTTAGTTAAATTTGTGGATGTCTCTTTGATCTTCAGGCCTTCTGCTTCCTTCAGGTTCAATTAGAAGCCTTTGCTAGAATTTGAAATCCTGGGAAAACCCGGAACACTTTCATCAATGTTAAAAAAAAAATTTAATTAAATGTTCGCATTTGAACATTTTATACAATATGAAAAACTGAAAAAAAAAAAACTTGTGTTAGATAGTGGTGGGTGCAGAGAGTAGGAGGACTCCAAAAAGGAGGGTAGGAACCAGAATGGAAGACGGAAGTGACATCATGACGGTGGGAGGCTTTGTCACCCGCTTGACCAGCAGAAACAGATGTGAAAAGTGGTTTTTCCGCTAACCCTGACAGGGTGGGATGGGACAATGAACACCTGTGGCTAAACTGATATGGTATCTTTCTCAAATTCACTCTGGAGTCTCTCTTCCTTTCTTACCCCATACAGAAATTCTGTCAAGTGTGTTGTGTCGGAATAAACAGTTAAAAAACCCATCCACGGCGCTTGCATACTTTTGTTTCTGGCGGCGATGGTGACAACAGCGACGAACAGCTTTACGCAATGGTGCTGGTGACGGCTGCGACCACAGGCGGAGCAGACACCAGCATGCGTTGAAATAATGGTGTCCAAAGGTAAGCGGTAATACAACACATTTTTGGTTTTCTTTTAAATCAAATTCACTTCGGAAATTATGAGCGCCACAAATTCACCATTCAATTAACTCTGACTGTAAATGCAAGAAAATATTAAATCAACTTAAATAGATTTTATTTTATATTTTTTTTTTTTTACTAATAAAAATTTGATTAATACAACAAAAAAACAATAAATACAAATTTATTTGTAAAAATTTATTAGAGGAAATTCTTAGCCTTTTCCAAATGTCATTGCTTGAGCCGAAAACTTCTCATACAAATCCATGGCAGACCTGAAAAAAAAAAGAGAAAAAGTTTAAAAACTTGGATTAATTTTTACAGAATTTATTCTTGGAAACATTTTTCACAGCTTTTCATTGATTGTTGGCGAAAAAAAAAAAATAATGAAGGAATTTTTATTTATTTATGATATACTGTATTTTTTTGTACCTATTTAGGGGTATTTTCAGCCCCCCTGAGTTTTTTTTTTTTTTTGGGGGGGGGGGGGGGGGGGGGGGGTATTTGAGTCATTAAATAAACCAATGAGCATTAATCCTGAGCGCAGAATTTTTTTTTTCAGCCGCCAATACGCATGTAGTATTGTTTGCTTATTGCAATTTTGCCAACAGCCACGCTAAGAGGGTTAATCATATACGTTGAACAAAAGTTTATGACATAGTTTTTAGATATTTTCAAAGAGTTTTTGCCCATTTTTGCCTATTTGGTGTGGGTGTGGGGAATTAGTCAGCATTTCTCAAAAAAAAAAAAAAGTGCTAGACAACACTTTTCATCAAAATTTGACAATATCATATCTTAGTAATTTTGTGACAGTTTTACCAACACTCTCAAAGTGTGCGTGTGTAGCGGGAGGGGGGAGGGGCAGTGTACTTTCCAGCTATAACCAAATCATAAAGCAACGTTGATCACAAATTTTGTCGAATTTGGAGCAAGAATAAAGAATAAAAAAATTACATTGTTACAATGTTTGTCTGAATGTTTGGAATGAGTGCTTCCACCATTATTTAAACTGTTTTTCTTCAGACTATTGTCCTCATCAACTTTGATAATTTATACTTCTGCTGTTTCGGATGATGTGCTCTCTGGCCTTCTTCAGATATGTTGTTCATTCACGGCAATGTTTATTATTAGAAAAGCTTTTTCAAATTACATTTAAGACAAAAGAAAACAGAAAAAAAGATTCGATTTATATGACTGAACTCGATTCATTATTTATGTTTTAAATAAGCAAGAATTAATTAAAAATTAATAAAGTTAAAGTTGGTTTTGCTGCAAAAAGTCAAGACATCATGTCACGATTGAAGAATTTTAAAGAACATAACTTTTGTTCTTTTCTATGAATTAAAAAATTTTTTTTACTAAAAAGTTAAAGTTGGTTTCGCTGCAAAAAGTAAATTGAAGAATTTTTTTTACTAAAAAGTTGAAGTTGGTTTCGCTGCAAAAAGTAAATTGAAGAATTTTTTTTACTAAAAAGTTGAAGTTGGTTTCGCTGCAAAAAGTAAATTGAAGAATTTAAAAAAATGAAACTTTTGTTCATTTCTATGTATTATAAAACAATTTTATTTTTTATTATCAAAAACTTTTTCATACCTACTAAAAACTAATTGCAATAACAAGCTGTTTTTGTTGTGTACAAAATGTTTAAATGTTTACGATTTTAAGAGGGCACTAAAATACCAACCGATTCATATACAATAATTAAATCTAACAAATATTTTACCTATCTTGATTGAAAATCTTATTAAAATTAATTGAAAATTCAGTTTTGATAGCTTTTGGAAATTTGTTAAAACAAAAAAATTAGAAATTATTTAGCAAAATATAAAAGCTACGGTATTCAAAAGCATCACCCTATGAAATTAAGATTTGAGATTTCAAAATTAAAATTTTAATTACTATAGATTATAAAAGTTAACTATTACATCAGATAGACCCCAAAAATGTGCTTGTGAATTCATTTTTTGCATGTGTTTGCATAAACAAGAAAGAGGATTGATTTTCAGCTAAGAAAACTTTCTTACAATTTGGCGACGTGTGGAGGAAGTTGTCCTGCTCCGGTTAATGGGGCTTGGTGAATGACATGATTTGCAAAAAGGCGGACAGTTGGAGACACATGTTTCTGTGAGGAGACAAAGAAATAGAAAAGAAAACATCATTGCATGAAACGAACGAAAACACTAAACACCATCGGCACAGTTTACTCAGCGATGGGGAGAGGGGGTTAAAGGGGAGCAAGAGGTCATTCTGCAAATGGATCTCCCTACAAACAGTGGCAGAGGTTGATAAAGTTGGTTGCACTGCTGCCACTGCTGACTGTAACTTTATTCCATCAATTTTAGCCAAACTGCTTCTTAATCATTGCAGACTGACCGCCAACGTACGGAACTCTGGATACGTTTGTCAACACGAGTGTGGCGGTGCTGATGGTTTCTTACCAATCCAACCGCAACATTTTCGACTAAAATTTAACTCGATGTCGATTTTGTCATTAATGTCTTTTCTGTAACACACCAACAAAGACTAGTGGAAGTGGCGGCTCTAGCAATAAGGCTGATGACGGCCCCCACTCCCTCAAAACAAAGATGACAAAGAATGCATCTCTTCTATCAAAGATTGGTATTAAACGAACAAATTCCCCCCCCCCCCCCCAAAAAAAAAGAGATGTGCTAAACTAATTTTTAAATATTGATAATGCTACAAAAATAACAGTTAATAAAAATTTCTATTTTTATTCCAGATGTGACCTATGTGCGTCCTGTCGGCTGTTTAGTTAATTCTTTTATATTACTCTCGGGCAGCGCCGGGCAACGGTTCCTGCTAGTAATCAATAAAAGTTATATATACATACATATATACACAAAAACACACACATATATATATATATATATATATATATATATATATATATATACACACACAAAAACACACACACATATATATATATATATACACACAAACACATATATATATATATACCCACAAACACACACATATATATATATACACACACACACTAAAACACATATATATACACCCACAAACACATACACACAAACATTATATATAGACATATATATATACATGTACACACACAAACATACATTATATATAGACATATATATACATATACACACACACATTATATATATACATACACACATTATATACATACATACACACATTATATATATACATACATATATACACACACATTATATATATACATACATATATATACACACATTATATATATACATACATATATATACACACACATTATATATATATACATACATATATATACACACACATTATATATATATACATACATATATATACACACACATTATATATATACATACATATATACACACACACATTATATATATACATACATATATACACACACATATATATATATACATACATATATACACACACATTATATATATATACATATATATATATACACACACACATTATATATATACATACATACACACATTATATATATACATACATATATATACACACACATTACATATATACATACATATATATACACACATATATATACACACACATATATACACACATATATATACACACATTATATATATATACATACATATATACACACACATTATATATATACATATATACACACACATTATATATATACATACATATATACACACACATTATATATATACATACATATATACACACACATTATATATATACATACATATATACACACACATTATATATATACATACATATATATACATATATACACACACATTATATATATATACATACATACATATATACACACACATATATACATATATACACACACACATATATATACATACATATATACACACACATATATATATACATATATACACACACATTATATATATATACATACATATATACACACACATATGTATATACATACATATATACACACACATTATATATATATACATACATATATACACACACATTATATATATATACATACATATATACACACACATTATATATATATATACATACATATATACACACACATATATATATATACATACATATATACACACATTATATATATATATACATACATATATACACACATTATATATATATATACATACATATATACACACATTATATATATATATACATAAATATATACACACATTATATATATATATACATACATATATACACACATTATATATATATATACATACATATATACACACATTATATATATATATACATACATATATACACACACATTATATATATATATACATACATATATACACACACATTATATATATATATATATATATATACATATATACACACACATTATATATATACATACACACATTATATATATATACATACATATATACACACACATTATATATATACTAACATATATACACACACATTATATATATATACATACATATATACACACACATTATATATATATACATACATATATACACACACATTATATATATACACACACACACACAAACACACACACAGACTTTTCACATAAACAACCCATGATCCAAAGGTTCACGGATCATGATCTCTTTTCATGGATGACGTCATCCTGTTAAGACGTCAAAAAAGATATTTCCAGTGTCTTCAACCTGTTTTAGTAGATGACATTATTTGGTGTGCGCGGGAAATGCTACATTGAATTCACAGAAAACAGACTTAATTTTTTTTAATCAAAATGTTTTAACATTTGAAACTCAAAAGCAGATAAAAACTAGTTTTTATCTATGACATCATGATATTTTTTTATCTATGACATCATGATATTTTTTTATCCATGACATCATGATATTTTTTATCTATGACATCATGATATTTTTTATCTATGACATCATGATATTTTTTATCTATGACATCATGATATTTTTTTATCTATGACATCATGATATTTTTTATCTATGACATCATATTTTTTATCTATGACATCATGATATTTTTTATCTATGACATCATAATATTTTTTATCTATGGCATCATAATATTTTTGTCTATGACATAATATTTTTTATCTATGACATCATATTTTTATCTATGACATCATATTTTTTTTTATCTATGACATCATAATATTTTTTATCTATGACATCATGATATTTTTTATCTATGACATAATATTTTTTTATCTATGACATCATAATATTTTTTTATCTATGACATCATGATATTTTTTTATCAATGACATCATGATATTTTTTTATCTATGTCATCATAATATTTTTTTATCTATGACATCATAATATTTTTTTATCTATGACATGATATTTTTTTATCAATGACATCATGATATTTTTTTATCTATGTCATCATAATATTTTTTTATCTATGACATATTTTTTTATCTATGACATCATAATATTTTTTATCTATGACATAATATTTTTTATCTATGACATCATGATATTTTTCATCTATGACATCATAATATTTTTTTTTATCTATGACAGCATAATATTTTTTATCTATGACATGATATTTTTTATCTCTGACATCATAATATTTTTTTATCTATGACATCATAATATTTTTTATCTATGGCATCATAATATTTTTTATCTATGGCATCGTAATTTTTTTTATCTATGGCATCGTAATATTTTTTATCTATGACATCATAATTTTTTATCTTTGACATTTTTTTATCTATGACATAATATTTTTTATCTGTGATATATTTTTATCTATGACATTTTTTATCTGTGACATCATAATATTTTTTATTTATGACATTATTATATTTTTTATCTGTGACATTTTTTAATCTGACTTCATAATATTTTTATCTATGACAATATTTTTAACAAGAAAACTACTTTCAGGCTTATAAAATGGCACTACAAATAAATAAACATGCACATCTTCATCCATCATGAAACAAAAAAATATATGCTCACCCTTAAAAGATGAAGTTCCCATAAACTGGTGTTACTGGCATTACAATATTCAGGATCGCCCAATTCCGGTGAAAAGACGCCGCTACCCGATAAGTAATCATTCTCAAACATTACCTCTGAACAAGGAAAGGTCTGCAAAAAGAAGTGCGTAGAAAAGAAGTACGTAGAAAAAGAAGTACGTAGAAAAAGAAGTGCGTAAAAAAGTAAACAGAAAAGAAGTACACAAAAAGAAGTACACAAAAAGAAGTACATAGAAAAGAAGTAGATAGAAAAGAAGTACATAAAATTTGAAACGTTGGTTGGTTGTTGGGGTTTATAGCATTACAAACCGTCGTTGAGTTATTTTTTGCTAAAACTGTATATGTTTTGTGTTCGGTTGATTTTCTTTGAAAGAAAAAACAAACAAAAAAAAAAAGCAAAAAGTAAAATCAGTGTTTTTACACTTTAAATGTGCATTTCGCATGTTTGATTAGTGTCACCGACTTTGAAATAAAAAAATGCTTGTTTTTTTAAAACATCAGTAAAGGCAGGTGAAGTACTTGATAAAAACACTGGTCCCCACTTACTCAGGAAGGGCATCTGGCCTATAAAAATTTTGCCTCAGTTAATGAAATGACTTCCAAAGAAACTTGACCAGAGAAAAGTTCGGAAGTCAATTTCTAAAAGCCGTCCAACACGTAAGACGGAACAGACGTTAGACTGAATATGATGATGGTGATGATCATGATGGTGATGATGATGGTGATGATGCTGATGATGACGATGGTGATGATGACGATGGCGATGATGATGACGACGACGATGATGATGACAATGATGATGATGGTTTGTAGATTAATTTGTAAGCGGATGATTTTTCAAAAAAATATTTTGTAAATGATAATTTCTATTTAATCTATAGATGGTGCCCTGATTGGTACTACCTCGCCGAGTGGACCTGGGAGTGGTTGTAATGAAGGGGGTCACTCCACGTTCTCCCACTGATGCAGTTTTGTGTCATATACAGAATGGTTGGGAGGGTGAGAGCTTGTGCAGTTGATTTGAGGCAAAAATTAAAAATAAAAAGGTGTAATGCGGCTGAGAAAGATGAATTTCAGGATCGTGGGGTGGGATGGGGTGGGGTGGGGTGGTGTGGGGTGGAGGCAAACAACTTACCCAAGGGCGTTCTAGGAAATTTAACGATAGTCAGGGGAGCAGGTAGGGAATTCTAAACGCAAGCTGTCCAAGGAAAGAAGCTATTAGAGAAGAAAATCTGTCGGCATCTAGGGACCTCTACAATGTTAGTTGAGTGGTTGGGAGTATGGACGCATCTTTTTTTAGATGTATCCAAGTATAAGAGGTGTCCATTGGTCGGGCTGCCAATGCTCAAATTCAAAATAAAATTTTTGTTGCTCCGTCATGCTTGAAATAGCATTTTAAATGGAAAAATGTTAAAAATTGATCCTTCCAGTTCCGACTTACATGAACAATACTGCGTACAACTCCCAACAGTGCGATAGACGTTTCCGGCAACGTATGAAGACATAACGTAGCGAGACGCTTCATGAAGGCCACAATACGCGCTTCAGTCAACTAGAAAATAGAAAAATAAAAAGTTTGTAATAAAAAATGAATGAATTTCTATTAGAAACAGATGGCGAACACATTTTTATCGTCGAAACAGTTATTTGAAGCAATAAACGTTTTTCAGAAATTATGACATTAAAGAAATTGGTAAAAAAAAAAAAAAAAAAACTAAATGAAAAAAAAAAAAAAAAAAAAATGTGAGAAGAATGAAAAACTGGAAAGATACCAGATATCTCAATAAACCGCTGGACTTATGTTAAACTTCTGTGAAAGTTCTCAGAAATCAAGGGGCCCCTGTGGCTAACACTTGATCCCTATATGCGATACAAAGATATTTGAATATTCCATTAAAGTTCTTTTTTATCTTTCAAACGTTGAGTTAGTAAAGAAGTTAAGAACATTAATTTTCCTCTCCCCAATTGACCTGTGAACTATGTTATAGTATATCTTTCTTGTGGTCTTACCGGATTCCAGGACAAGAATTCATCTAGTCTGGTGGAGTATCTAGCTAAGTGGTGTTACTTGAGGTAACATCACTAGGAAAAAGTGCACCATTCCTTGTATAAACCAGTGTCGGGTAGCCATACAGAATGGATCTTACTTGGGCTTTGAATACTATGTTATTTTGAATATTTGGTCAGAGTTTACTTGAAGAGAGGAAGTATCCTCATGTCAGGTTGTCCTGACAAACCCATGTACGGAGAGAATTTAGACACACAAAGATGGTGTCTAGAAGGCATTCAAATGTGTGGGTGTGTGTGTGTATTTAGGTGGCATGTTTTCATTAAGGCAAATGTTATTAAATAACAGTTTTTTTGTTTAATGAGGTTATTTTTTAATATTTTTTAATTTTTTGAATAATCCATTTAGTAATCCGATCAAATTGGTTTATATAATTTCCATGGTTTTCTTGTTCCATATTTTTGCAAGTACTTTGGATTTGATTCCTCAAATTAGAGGGGATTAGGCATGGGTTAAGGATTAGGCATGGGATGAGAGTTAAGGTTGGGGTGAGGGTTAGGGTTGGGATGAGGGTTAGGATGAGGGTTAGGGTTGGGATGAGGGTTGGGGTTGGGATGAGGGTTAGGGTTGGGATGAGGGTTAGGGTTGGGATGAGGGTTGGGGTTGGGATGAGGGTTAGGGTTGGGATGAGGGTTAGGGTTGGGATGAGGGTTAGGGTTGGGATGAGGGTTAGGGTTGGGATGAGGGTTAGGGTTGGGATGAGGGTTAGGGTTGGGATGAGGGTTAGGGTTGGGATGAGGGTTGGGGTTGGGATGAGGGTTAGGGTTGGGATGAGGGTTGGGGTTGGGATGAGGGTTGGGGTTGGGATGAGGGTTAGGGTTGGGATGAGGGTTGGGGTTGGGATGAGGGTTAGGGTTGGGATGAGGGTTGGGGTTGGGATGAGGGTTAGGGTTGGGATGAGGGGTTGGGATGAGGGTTAGGGTTGGTCTTGGAAATTTTTCAACCTTTGAAACTATATGGAAGAGGAAAAAAAAAAACCAACAAAAAACACACATTTAGTCCCAAGTCCTTCGTGGAAAAATTTGAATAAAATCGTCATGGAAGTGTTATTCTTGAAGAATATACCAGTCTCCCACAAAGTATCAAGAGAACATCTTCATCCCTGTATGGTAGCCCCTTCTCCTCAGCATTATCACCTTGAATGATACGACAATAAGCTCGTCCATCCCTATCGACTGCCGGACTTATATTAAACATAATCTAGTTTTCAAATGAACAGATAAAACTTAGTTCTCATTAAAAAAATTTTTTTTTAGGAAAATCGCTCCAGACAAAGCATGAAGCCACTTGATGTAAGGAGCTAAAAAAAAAAATGAATCAATCCAATGATGATCATTGAAGAGTTTTCCACTGGAGCCAGGGTGCCTCTGAACCGGAAGGATTTCCATGTCAGTAGGAGAAGGGGGCATTCTCTAGCCGTCTGGTCCACAGCTGTAGTCTGGTCTCTTCCTGCGATATTGTTAGGGGTTCGACATGACTGAGGAAGCTTTTCCTTGATTTTAGTCGTTTGACTGTTGATCTACGTCCATGAAGAAGATGGCAATCGTTGATCTTTCCCAAACAGGACAAGCATACTCCGCAGAGGAATCGCACAGGACTAAGGCAGTTCATCTAAGTGTGAGTGCTGTGGATCCCTACTTGGAATTGATCAGTTTCCGTAGGATGTTGCTCTGAAAAAAAGGGCCGATCAAAAGTTGCTGTGAGTATATGGGGATACAAAACTGACCGAACCATTTGTGAATGTGGAAAAGAGGATCATACAATGCAACGCTGCCGTGTCTGCCCGCTACTGCCCAACCGGTGCAGCTTGAAAGATGTTGCAATGATCCGTGGCGTAACGGATAAAGCGCTAAAGTTTAAGTGAAATACAACACTAATGCAAAGGACAGCGTAAAAAAGTGAGAAGACACGCAAAGAAGACTGAAGACTTTCACAGTCTGGAACATTAAAAATTAATCCTCGGAAGAACTAGACTTCGCGACGCCATCTAAGTAGATCCATGGGGGTAGCTTGTACTTATTCCACAAGGATCCGTGGCGTAACGGATAAAGCGCTAAAGTTTAAATGAAAAATGGAATTTCAATCCTAGAAAAAGATGGAGGGAGTTGTCTTTTTTCTTTCTGTCGAGTTACTAACCGCACGCAACAACTGTAAGAAGACTTTGCCCAGTGTCACAAACTGACACAGAGACTGACGAAGAATTAAACGATATGTTAGTTATTTTTTATTTTTTTATTTCCTTGTGAGCATATATTTTGCATCCTCACGGTTCAAACACGTCAAGGAAGAAACTGGAACAACTAAACAACATGAGGTTAAGGAGCTCGTCCAGGCGATGCAAGTTATGAGAGAACAAAGAACGCAAACAGAAAATACACTCAATTCAAGACAGTAAATGAGGAAATAGAAAAAAAAAAAAGAAAGAATCATCAACTGACCTGTTTTTTGCGTTTGAAGATCATTGCTTCTAAGCATTCCAAGACTACATTAATGTCAGTCGTTGTACAAGCTGAAACAGAAAAATTGTAAGAAAACGTTAAAAAGATGCCAGTCACAAGACAATCAATATATTAGTACGTTTTTACTTTCATTTTGTGTCACACCTTATCGATAGAAGGATGAAAAGGAATTAGAAAAGCTCAATGCAAGGTATATTTCGCAAAAAAGCAATTAATTTAATTAATTTTTTCCTTAAGCCAGGCTTTTCAAAGATCAAAATCTTATCATCAGAGGAAATTGCTGGGATAGATAAGTTGGCGAAAAGCCAAGATTTAAAATCTGAAAAATTAAAACAAAGATTGTGGGGGGAAAAAAACAAGGCAAAAAGCTGCCCAAATGCAAGCAAGTGTCCAATTAACTGCTTTTTTGGGGGAATATACCTTGCATTGAACAACTGAATTGAAAAAAGATTTGCCTCCGTCGCTTTTCTAATTCCTTTTCATCCTTCTATCGATCTATCTGGTATATTGAGCTGTATACTTTTCACAATAGGTTCTACCTTTCCTAAAAGTTTGCTTTTAGTTCTCTTCTTTTTTTTTTATATATATATATATATATATATATATATATATATATATATATATCCTTTTAAGACTCAGTTCGTGTCTTTCAATCGTAGGCGTGTCCCTTTTCTTCCTGAGATTCTCATGGATGGCTTGCTCAGGGGGAGACATCGACTTTGAAACTTCTTGGTCTTGCATATGCTTCCCATCTATCGCTGTCCGCCTCATCCGCCAGCTAGTCCTTGCATGAAAAGCAAGTCGAGTGCGTAAGTCTTCCCTGCTGGTATATAACCTCTCCACCGACAAGACTGGCCAAACCTCCTCGCAGTACACCATGGATACTGGACTCCTTGCAGCCACAGGCTAATTGGCTAGGGATCTCTAAGTAGATTGGAGCCCTAGAGGTGCAGCGCACAGGAACCACTGGTATGCGGACACGTCCCGACACTCACAAATCCAATCCCTGGCTACAGGGCATGTGGCAATTGCTATTTTTGGATCGCCTGTCACAACCTGGGTGACAGTAGTGTATACGGCAACTCACAGGTAATATGTGACATTGATGGATGCTCAAGTCGAAAACAACATCAGCTCTAGTTAGATGGGAACAGTGGAGATCCTAGACTGCTAAAAGTTTTTAAGTTGGTGAAGGATAGGCATCCAGCGGTAAAACTGCCTTAAAAACTATGTCTAGTCGAAATACGACTAGAGAATCAGGCCCTACATCATCAGAGGAGTGTAGCCTGATCCAACAAATCAACAAGATGATGATGATGATGATGATGACTGTTCTAATGTAAAGAACATCCCTCTTAGACAAGAGTCGCGTATTTAATAGGTCCCTCACTATCCACCAAGCTCCAGCCCATATCTTATCGCCGCAATGTTGCATTATTGTGCTTGTTTTACAAGTATTTCAATGGATTGTGCTCTGATGAACTTACTGTTCTAGTGCCCCCTCAACATAAATACACTAGACCAACCCGACAATAAGCTAAACCCCCATCTATTCACTGTGGAGGTCGTCAGATGCTGGAGAGCCTTCTACTCCAATAGCTGCTGGCCTTTGGAACTCCCCTGCTCCCTGTTTTCCCAACTTGGGTGACAGTAGAGTATGCGGAAACTCACAAATAATGTGACATTGGTGCATGCTCAAATCGAAATCACATCAGCCTAGTTAGATGGGAACGGCGGAAGTCTTAGACTGCCAAAATTGTTCAAGTTGGTGAAGGATAGGCATCCAGCCGTAAAACTGCCTTAAAAACTATGTCTAGTCGATATATGACTAGGCAATCAGGCCCCACCCTCATCAGAGGATTAATTGCGGCCTGATTCAACAAATAAACATGATGATGATGATTATATAAATAATTACATTGATGATGATGGCGGTGACTGTTCTGATGCATTTTAATGAGAACATCTTAAGAGACGATGTACAAACATAAACTCTCAGCCTTTCGAAGTCATTGTTTATTTACTTTTTTGATCTCAACTTAAGTTTTCTTATAATTCATAAACCCATTGAATTCAGTCTCCACAAAAAATGTTAGGTGCTTGTACAGAGAAGCGTCCGTATTAAATTATCAATACGACAAAAACAAAAACAGTATTATATACTTACGCGACAGATTTAAATAAGTATCCTCACCAAAAAAGTAGGAAAAATTATCGAGCAGAATTTAATTATAAGCAAAATCCATTTTTTGGGAACAGTCAATTGACATGTTCGAAGGCCGTCATCTTAAGATAACCCGGAGACAAAATCAGGGGACATAAGCTCGTCTGGCATAATTGTCTCCGGTTACCTTAAGATGGCGGCCTTCGAACATGTCAATTGACTGTTCCCAAAATATGGATTTTGCTTATAATTAAATTTCTGCTCGATAATTTTTCCTACTTTTTGGTGACGATACTTATTTAAATCTGCTGCGTAAGTATATGATAATGTTTTTTTGTAGTATTGATAATTTAATACGGACGCTTCTCTGTACAAGCACTAAATGTATTTACATGATGATGATGATTATATAAATAATTACATTGATAAAGTAAAGTAATGACGCAAAACTTTATGAAAGAAATTCAATAAGAAAATATCTATAACGGAATAAATCTATTTTCTGAATATAATGATGTAAAACAGTCAGTGTTCGTCAACTTAGTTAACCTTTGAGACAACGTCCAGGCTTTGCTGCTGTTGCTATTAATTGTTAGTTTTAATAATAATAATTAATAATAATTATTATTACTTTTATGATCATCAAAAACAATAAATTGAACATTTAAAAAAAATTCTGTACACATTCATTGAAACCGAAATCCAGAAATTTTTCCATAGTTACAAAATCGAAGGAAAAGATTTGACTTTTTTAGAAATATCTACTCTTCTTTTTTTTTTTTCATCAAATATTTCCGATAAATAGTTTAAAAGTGCAATATTTGTTTTGTTTCTGTTAATCAGAAAATGATTTGATACCAATCATTGTTTTAAGTTTGTGAAAAATAAAAAATAAAAAATAAAATAAACTAAAAATTTTTTAAAAAACATAACATACCGGCATCGACTTGAACTAAATTTGCATAAACATGTTTGTAAAACTGAACAGGATCAATGTTCAAGACTTGTCCTTGACCTGATAATATGATGAAAGCCGTCAGAGCACAATGAAGAGATTGCTGAGCTGTTAATTGCTGTAATAAAAATAAAAAATGATACATTTTTCTCAATTATTCAAAAATGTCAAAATTTTCAAAAAAATGATACACTTTTGTCAAGATGTCTTTATTTTCAAAATGATTTCGAAATCACATTAAAATTATATTCACAAAGAAATGGTTAACTTCACCAAAATTTTTGACACAAAAGTAACACTCATTTCTAACGATGCGAAAGCGGAGATGAACACCTTTCCAAAAGAAGACTTCCAGAGGTTGTTTCCACCAGGGGATGGATCGGTGGGCTAAGTGTGTGCAAGCACAAGTGGCCTACTTTGAAGGGGATTAGGGTCCCAACCCTGTCACGTGTTTGAAATATTTTTTCTGGCCTAAGGTCAGATAACTTTTAGACAGGTCTTGTATATGCCAATATAAAAATAATATATTAAATAATAATAATAATAATATATGCTAATATAGTAATAATAATCATAAACTAACTTGATTGGTTGGTTTGGGTTTAATTTTACGGCATATCAACCCTTTTTGGGTATTTAATGCTGAGTAGGGTCATTTTGATAAAAGCTTTTCTGCTTCAAGTTTTATATATTTTCAAATATTTATTCGTGATGTTTCGTTTGGGTGTTTTGTAGAACGAAATTGTTCTTTTTAGCTTTGTAGAACATGATTGAGTTTTGCAAAGAGAAAGGAAAAAAAAAAACAATAACATTAATGTTTGGTGCATATTTTGGTCAGGAAGCCAGTATCTTCAGACAGCCTGATCTGGTAGCACAAGAAAACAAACTTGAGATTTGTTAACTTACCCCACTCGCAATCAATCGTTTGAGGACAGCAAAAAGATCATCGAAATAATCAATATTAATAAAATGAGCAAACCTGAAATAAAAAAGGTTTCCTTTTTTAAAATTGAAAAAAAATGAAAGATTTTCTTTTTTTAAATTGCAAAAAAAAAAAAAAAAAAAATTACTTTTTTAAAATTGAAAAAAAAAAAATTTTTTTTTTAAATTGAAAAAAAAATGTTTTAAATTGAAAAAATAAATAAAAAAGATTTTCTTTTTTAAAATTAACAAGCCGTGCATGTGTGGTCCCCCTCTGTATGTGACAGGATGTGGCGAGTGTAAAATGCAATAAATTTGGGCAATTTAGGGCATTTTCGACCCCCATTGTACCCCCTGAGGGCGCAAACCAGAATTTTTCTGAGGTCAAGGATGCTCATTTTATATCCAGAACAATTGTCTCTACATTTTGGCCAAGTTTCAGAAAAATTGAATGGATGGATCAAACGTTATGGGAGAAAAGGGTCATTTTTTGCCATTTTGGGGGCTTTTGACCCCCTGGGGGCGCGAATCAGATTTTTTCCAAGGTCAGCGATACTTATTTTTTATTAGGAACAATTGCCTCCATATTTTGGCCAAGTTTCAGAGAAATTGAATGGATGGATGAAAAGTTATGGGGCAAAAAGTGTCATTTTTTGCCATTTTGGGGCCTTTTGACCCACTGGAGGGCTAACCAGATTTTTTTTCAAAAATCGGAGAATGTCACTTTCTAACCTGACAAAAGTTACAACTTCATGCAAAATTTCAGAGAAATTCCATGGATGTTTGCGGAGAAAAATCCGGACGGACGGACAGACGGAAATGCCTCAAAACATAGGTCTCCTGATTTCATAAATCGGGGTACCAAAAAAATAAAAATATAAAAATTGTGTGCTTATTTATACTGTTACATGCAAAATATGGCAATTTGAAATAAAATAACAGGAAAACTTAAGGATGGACTTATCAGTGAAAAATATAAGTGTACACCAAAAATTACGGAAAATTATCGAGTAGAATTTCAATAAAAAAATTAATTAATTTACAATTTGGAGTCAAACCAGTGCGTTGGAAAAGATTATCTCCTTCTTCTAATATGAAGACCCACGCGATCTTGTCGTTCGGAGTTCGTTGACTCCAAAAAAGGAGATTCGACATTACAGTAAATTTTATTTTCTAACTTATTTGTCGAATCTCCTCTGACGATAAGATTACATCTTTGAAAAGCCATGGTTTAAGGAAGGAATAAAATAATTTTCTTATATAAATGCCTTGTTTTGAACAATTGATGATTTAATAGATATTGTATTCTACACGAGGAAGACAGAGTTAGCACTTTTAATAGAAATATGTTACACTTTTGCACCGGGCAACCGTGGGGGGGGGGGACACACAGTGAGGCGAGGAAGAGGGGAGCGACCAGGGTGAGGGGGGTGGGGTACGCAGGGGCGACCGAGGAAGGGACAGCTTTTGCCCCGGACAACAGGGGAAGAGAGAGTGTTACACTTTTGCCTACGGCAGGGGAGGGGGGAGCCCCGGGCAACGCTGGGTACCTCTGCTAGTTGGTAATAAAGAAAATGTGTTTAGTTAGAAATGTTAAAATAAATAACTTTATGATACGATACTTTAAAAAAGAAAGAAAGAAAGAAGAAGAAAAAAAAAGAAAGAAGCAGAAACTAAAGAAATACGTGTTAAAAGATTGGCCCGAACTTTTAATTTTGAAGCAACTGAGTGTATTTACTTCTCTCCGACCACGGGAAGGTGTGGCACAAGGCCGGATGGTGGGGGAGGCTAGGCCAGCGCATAAGAGGTGATGCACTCTAGCCTATTAAAAATTGCCTGAACAGCCACGTTTGATTCAGGCAGTTAGCTGGAGCGAAAAGACAAGGTATGAGAGGCTAGACCTCCCTAGAGCTGAACAGAACAAATAACACAGCCCCCTGGAGATAGAGTACTGCTTCCCCATCTGGGTAAGGGTTAGTGTTAGGGTTTAGGTTTAGTGTTACGGTTTAGGTTTAGTGTTAGTGTTAGGTTTAGTGTTTAGAGTTTAGGGTTAGTGTTTAGAGTTTAGGGTTAGGGTTTAGTGTTAGGGGTTAGGTTTAGTGTTAGGGGTTAGGTTTAGTGTTAGGGGTTAGGTTTAGTGTTAGGGTTAGGTTAGTGTTTAGAGGTTAGGGTTAGGGGTTAGGGTTTAGGGTTAGTGTTAGGGTTGGGGTTAGGATTTAGTGTTAGGGTTTAGGGTTAGTGCTGCTCGAAACATTCTTTCGTGCCATGACAAAGTACAAAACCGACTTCGCAATCTTCTGTTCTTTACAGCTCTTTCCTCGCAGAAGAGAAGTTGCTAGTCTTTCTCTACTCTATCGTTATTTTCATTGAAGGTGCTCGACTGAGCTCCAATCTTGGGTTTCTTCTTGTAAGACATTCACTGCAAGAACTCGTCTTCTTACCACAAATGCAAGAAACTTTCGTGTCTTCCTTCGTTTGCCGAGCACCAAATGGAATTTCTATGAAAAGAGTTTCTTCCCAAGAACTTCTCATCTACGAGACACATTACCACGGGACTGCTTCCCTGCAGACTATAACATGGTCATCTGCAAACCCACTATCAAAAAATACTTTTCATAAACCGCTTTATAAGCAATCAAATGTTGTTCCTTAAGCATTTTCAATCCTCTCATAATATTCTACATCATTCAACAATCAATCCATCTTATTAACTCTTATCCTCGAGTGGTTTTTGGCCATGATAAGTGGCTACTTATTAATAAAAATTGAAAAATATGAACATTTCATTTTCCTCGTTAAGACAAAGTAGACATAAAATTCGTTTTGCTCATCATTTTAAAAAAATAAAAAGTGTTTCATTAAGATCCTCACCCAACCCATAAAAACAATGCATCCTATTTTCCCTTTAAATCACTGCCATATTTAGTTTTTAACTAACCTCATATTATAAAGAAAAGAAAAAAAAGGAATTTACAAGTTGTTTTTCCAACAATCTTGTAAAATATCTTTTTTTCTTTGAAAAAAAAATAAATAAATAAAACCAACAAAAATTCTACTTACTTGGCCAAACCTTCCAGAACTGAAGACAGCAAAAGGGATTCTGGCGATTTCTTCAAAATGCGAATGTAAGTTGCAAAGACGTGCTGAATTGTCAAAGTGTTCTGAATAAAAAAATTAGAAAAAGATTAAATATATTTATTAATTAATTAATGGTTAAATCGTGTCGTCTGAAATCTTATATAAATAGAGATGGATCAAATAGATTTCAGGCACCCCAAAACAAAGCAAATACGAAAAGGAAAATTCGCGTTGACGCGCGTCATATTTACTTCTGATTATTCGCGCATGCACATTAAACTCGTAAGCAGACGGATAATACTCAAAACTTTTTTTTTTAATTAAAACTATTCTGCATTGTTTGGTTTTTTGTATTTATTTTTTAGAAAATAGGATATAAAAAAAAAACATTGCAGAGATTTTTGCTTACAAAAAAAATCAAATCAGGCTGAAATAAATCTAAAGAAAGAGACATTTTTCGCACTCACAAATTCACATTTCTTTTTTTTGTCTTCTGAGGCTTTCGTTTCCAGAAGTTCACGTCCCAGCTTTTCCAATTGCTTCTCTCGCTAAAAATGTAAAGAAATCCATCAAGATATGAAAACTAATGAAAAAAGATACATTTTAACGATACATTTGATGAACATTTTAACGATACATTTGATGAACATTTTAACGATACATTTGATGAACATTTTAACGATACATTTGATGAACATTTTAACAATGCATTTGATGAACATTTTAACGATACATTTGATGAACATTTTAACGGTATATTTGATGAACATTTTAACGGTACATTTGATGAACATGTTAACGATACATTTGCTGAACATTTTAACGGTACATTAGATGAACATTTTAACGGTACATTCGATGAACATTTTAACGATACATTCGATGAACATTTTAACGATACATTTGATGAACATTTTAACGATACATTTGATGAACATTTTAACGATACATTTGTTATGATACTTTTAATGCATTCAAAAACACTTGAACCAACACATTTGTTAAATTATCAGAAGATATTGATGGTTTATCAAATTGGTTTGGTTTACGGCATATCAACCATCTATGGGTTATTTAATGATGATTAAAGTTGTCAAATATAATTCTATGAATAAGATAATTATTTATATTCTTAGAATGCATTGCTCTCAGAAAACATTACTCGAAGAAGGAAATTTCAGAGAATGAGAACATTAATCTTTGAAACATTAATCTTAGAAACATTAATCTTTGAAAACATTAATCTCAAAAAACATTAATCTCAGAAAACATTAATCTCAGAAAACATTAGACTTTGAAAACATTACTCTTTGAAAACATTAATTTCAGAAAACATTAGACTTTGAAAACATTAATCTTTGAAAACATTATATTCAGAAAACAATAATCTTTGAAAACATTATATTCAGAAAACAATAATCTTTGAAAACATTAATCTTTGAAAACATTAATCTTTGAAAACATTAATCTTTGAAAACATTAATCTTTGAAAACATTAATCTTTGAAAACATTAATCTCAGAAAACGTTAATCTTTGAAAACGTTAATCTTTGAAAACATTAATCTCAGAAAACATTAATCTCAGAAAACATTAATCTCAGAAAACATTAGACTTTGAAAACGTTAATCTTTGAAAACATTACTCTTTGAAACATTACTCTTTGAAAACAATAATTTCAGAAAACATTAGACTTTGAAAACAATTATCTTTGAAAACGTTAATCTTTGAAAACGTTAATCTTTGAAAACGTTAATCTTTGAAAACGTTAATCTTTGAAAACGTTACTCCCAGAACGAAATTTTACAGAGAGGGTAGGGGCATTACTCCCTCAAAAAATGACTCTTTGAAGACATTACTTTGCAAAAAGAAATTACTTCTTGGCATTGGTAATCTTTGAGCGATCCTCAGCCACCGCCTTCTAGTGTTTATTTGGGAAGACAATAAAAAGGAGAAATAAGGTTTTAATTGATTGAATAATACGGTTGGGGAGGAACTTAAAGATACTAGGGCATGACATGACCAATCGATTGATCAGATCGGGCCTCTCCAATTTCTCGTCTAACCGAAGTAAGGGCCGAAGTGAATGGAATGGCTGAGCCATCAGGATCCTGTCCTAAGGCATCACAGGTAGCCGATTTTCAGGGGTGGGGTTTATCCCTCTGCATGGGGTTGCAATCGGCGAATTTGTGCCGCCGCCGACAGGACGATTATCAAATTGGGAAAATCCATGAAAAAGTTAAATATAGGAAAGTGTAAAGTCTTAAAATATTGAAATAATAAATATCAAATATGAAACGAAATTAAAGAAAAGGTAATTGAGGAATTATTTGCGAGAGAATTTTAATAATAAAATACAATTGAGATTTAAATTTTTATTAAACGGTAAAAAAAATGATTGCTTTGATATTAAACATTCGGCAAACCAGAAGAGTAAGCGACTCAAAATCAGCAGCAAACGGTGTTCTGTCAATTTTAGTTCCTGATATTAAACTTCATCTGTAATATAACTTCCGGTGAGAGTTTCAGTTTCCAAAATTTTTTTTTTTTTAATTGTTAAGTTTAAGTTGAATATAGGGAAGTGTAAAGTCTTAAAATATTGAAATAAAAAATATCAAATATGAAACGAAATTAAAGAAAAGAATGAAAAGGTAATTGAGAATTTTAATAATAAAATACGATTGAGATTCAAATTTTCAGCAAATGGTAAAAAAAAATGAGTAAGCGACTCAAAATCAGCAGCAAATGGTGTTCTGTCAATTTTAGTTCCTGATATTAAACTGCATCTGTAATATAACTTCCGGTGAGAGTTTCAGTTTCCAAAATTTATTTTTTTAATTGTTAGGTGAAAGTACAGAATAGTTAACAAAGCAGTTGTGGCGGTCATCCATAAACAGCAATATTTTACCTTATTTTATTTTTAACTTAAAAATTATAGAAATTAGAAATAAAAAAGAAATAAGAATTAAAATGGGAATATGGGATTTAGGGTTGGCAGCAGGAAGTTCTTGGGTTACTCAATTTTGGTTGTTAGCAGGAATACACAGGGTCCTCATTTATTCTTGGAAAAAGCCATGGTTTTCTGCTGTTTGTATTAAAATAAGAATGACAACAAAATCTGGTGTTTATACAGATGAGGGCACATATAAAAACGCATTTCCAAATAAAAACTATTTTATACTTAAATATAAGGCAAAAATAAATATCCTCGCCAAAAATTAGGAAAAATTATTAAGTACAATTTTAATTAAAAATAAAAACCAGTTTTATCGTATTTTGGTGACTGCCATTGATTTATTACTTGTTAATAGACTGAGTTATGTCTTCATGTTTTTCGCCCGCTTCATGGCGGACTTTTAAAATACGATAAGACTGATTTTTTTATTTTTAATTAAAATTCTACTCGATAATTTTTTTTCGAACTTTTGGTGTAGATTCCTATTTTTGTCTGATACATAAGAATATCAAAGAGTTTTCCGGTTAATTTATTTTAAACTGCAATTTTCATGTGTGCTCTCATATAAGCACCCAAAATCTTCAGACCTTTCTGTCATGACGAGACATTTTCATCAGTTTCTGTTTCCGCTTTTCTTTCTCCAATTTTCCGGCCACAGGATTTATCTCAATTTCTTTGATCTTCAACGACAGTAACGTGTTTAAAACCTATAAAAAGAAACATTTAAACATTATAGAAATAAAATGGACAGGAAAGAAGAAAAAGTCTATTCGTAGCTAACTACAAACCGAGCCATAATTGAAACTTTCAGCTTCCATAGACAGTCAGGAATGACACAGGAAAAAGGTGGGGAGTCAGCTTAAAAATACCCGACTCACGACTCAGATTAAAAAAAACAAAACACGATTCAAACAAAAATGGTTTGCGTTAGAGGCAAGGAGTTAAAAGTTAATGTTTGAAGGAGTGAGACATTTTTTTAGCCGATTATCAATTTAAACCAAAACAAAAGCAATCCGATTCCTACAAAATTGCCGATTCCCAAATCCTCACCTCTGACCACAAATTCTGTCATTCTTGACTGCATTAGTGAGAGCCCAGTAATGTAACACTGCACTACGGACATAGCCGTTGTACATTCGACGGCAAAGTTAGGTTAAAACAGGTAAAAGCTCACGAAACATTCCCCATGCAGACCGTACACGCGAGTCCCAACTTAACTCACATCGCCAACCAGCACAGATCATATCAATCCTAAAAGTAATCGACACAAATTGAAAATCTGATTGACTAAATTGTACGAAGGGTCGAACCAGTTTCTTCCCAGATTCGTATGGTGTTTTGAATGAGTACCACCCATGCTATCGTTTTCGAAAATCTAATTTGGCTATCTCTTGCCACTCACAATTTGAAGTGAAAGACTTATTCGCGACTAGCAGGGCTACCTGGCATTGCCCGGGGCCATAAAAAACAAAATAGAAGAGGTTAAAAAGTGGGTGTAAAACTTTTAATATCCCTACCTCTCTCAATCCATCTCTCTTTCCCCCCTTCCATTTTTTCCATATTCCTCTCCCCACCCATCTTTCACCTCCACCCATCACCTTCCTCTCTATTAAAAATAATAATAATAATGCAAGTCATTCACCTCTCCTTTACATAATAGATTATATTGAAAATGGCTGAACACCCCCCCCCCATCCCCTGACGAAACCTGGTCCAGTTGATAACCTGCAAAGAATGAATAATTTTTATTTTTTCTAAATTATAGATATTATTCATCCAGGGCAACGCTGATGAAGAAAATACCAACTTTGTGGCTGTTTGTTCTGTAGTTGTTGACTTTCAGCTGGACATACAAAAACTGAAGTAAAATGAAACAAAAACAGAAAACTGTATATAATAGAAGAAAAGCTATTTGAGGTCAGCTTTCACCATTGTCGGCCACATTTAAGTTGACTGACTTATCATTAAAAAGCAAAACAAAAAAAAACAATGCCGATAACTCGAGGTGCACGGCCGAGTTTACTAACTTTGCTCATGGATTTTTTCACATTTAATCCGTACAATCCGAGTTGTGAGGTTGATTCTTCGAAGAAGATAAATTCAGCAAGACTGGGTAATGGCCACAGCTTTACCAGAACTGGATCAAGGCCAGTAATAACAAGTCAGTCATGAGACCACATACAGACGCCTGACAATGTAAGAACAAGCTAAAATCTTATCTGGGCCTTACTTCTCCATATTGTATGAAGTATTCCCAAAGTTATGTCATTTATCTGATCAGCCTGAAAGTTTTCATGGTGGTTACTGCTATCAAAGAGCTGTGCATCAAATTTGAAAATCTCTGAAGTTCAAATTCCGTCAAAATTTTGACCGTGACCAAATTTCTCACGGTCCAGATCATATAAGATGCAGGACTTCATTGGCTACAATACGAATCAAATAGGGAGTCTCTCTGATTTAAAGAACCTAAATTAACACCAAATTTTGTGACCTTTTCTGTGACCTTGACATCCTCAAATTAAACCATTTCTAAGTTAGACCATGGCTTATATTTTGATCAAGTTTGGTGACGATTGGTCAAGCGATGTGGACGCGAGGCTTTATACAAACATTTTTGATCAAGTTTGGTGACGATTGGTCAAGCGATGTGGACGCGAGGCTTTATACAAACATTTTTGATCAAGTTTGGTGACTATTAATCAAGCGATGTAGACGCGAGGCTTTATACAAACATAGTGAGAAACTCGACTGAAAACATAACCTCTATTTTGGCAGAAGTAATACCGTTGGCAGTATAGGTAAGTAAAATTGCTTATATACAGATACCGAGCAACACGTTTAGAATGTTATCGACCTACAAATGGATATGTCGCGAACAAAATACAGAGACAGGCTAATTGTCCAAGAGAAAGGGCAACAAAAAAAAAATTTAATTTTTTTTTTATATACTTTAATGTTTAAATCAAATTTCAAAGAATCTTATTGCATATTTCTTATTCGATAAAAGTAATTGATCAAAATTCAAATTTTTTTTATATACTTTTATGTTTAAATCAAATTTCAAAGAATCTTATTGCATATTTCTTATTCGATAAAAGTAACTGATCAAAATTCAAATTTTTTTTATATACTTTTATGTTTAAATCAAATTTCAAAGAATCTTATTGCATATTTCTTATTCGATAAAAGTAACTGATCAACATTCAAATATTTTTTATATACTTTTATGTTTAAATCAAATTTCAAAGAATCTTATTGCATATTTCTTATTCGATAAAAGTAACTGATCAACATTCAAATATTTTTTATATACTTTTATGTTTAAATCAAATTTCAAAGAATCTTATTGCATATTTCTTATTCGATAAAAGTAACTGATCAAAATTCAAATTTTTTTTATATACTTTTATGTTTAAATCAAATTTCAAAGAATCTTATTGCATATTTCTTATTCGATAAAAGTAACTGATCAAAATTCAAATTTTTTTTATATACTTTAATGTTTAAATCAAATTTCAAAGAATCTTATTGCATATTTCTTATTCGATAAAAGTAACTGATCAACATTCAAATATTTTTTATATACTTTTATGTTTAAATCAAATTTCAAAGAATCTTATTGCATATTTCTCATTCGATAAAAGTAACTGATCAACATTCAAATATATTTTATATACTTTAATGTTTAAATCAAATTTCAAAGAATCTTATTGCATATTTCTTATTCGATAAAAGTAACTGATCAACATTCAAATATTTTTTATATACTTTAATGTTTAAATCAAATTTCAAAGAATCTTATTGAATATTTCTTATTCGATAAAATTAACTGATCAACATTCAAATATTTTTTATATACTTTTATGTTTAAATCAAATTTCAAAGAATCTTATTGCATATTTCTTATTCGATAAAAGTAACTGATCAAAATTCAAATTTTTTTTTTATATACTTTAATGTTTAAATCAAATTTCAAAGAATCTTATTGCATATTTCTTATTCGATAAAAGTAACTGATCAACATTCAAATATTTTTTATATACTTTAATGTTTAAATCAAATTTCAAAGAATCTTATTGCATATTTCTTATTCGATAAAAGTAACTGATCAACATTCAAATATTTTTTATATACTTTTATGTTTAAATCAAATTTCAAAGAATCTTATTGCATATTTCTTATTCGATAAAAGTAACTGATCAACATTCAAATATTTTTTATATACTTTTATGTTTAAATCAAATTTCAAAGAATCTTATTGCATATTTCTTATTCGATAAAAGTAACTGATCAACATTCAAATATTTTTTATATACTTTTATGTTTAAATCAAATTTCAAAGAATCTTATTGCATATTTCTCATTCGATAAAAGTAACTGATCAACATTCAAATATATTTTATATACTTTAATGTTTAAATCAAATTTCAAAGAATCTTATTGCATATTTCTTATTCGATAAAAGTAACTGATCAACATTCAAATATTTTTTATATACTTTAATGTTTAAATCAAATTTCAAAGAATCTTATTGAATATTTCTTATTCGATAAAATTAACTGATCAACATTCAAATATTTTTTATATACTTTTATGTTTAAATCAAATTTCAAAGAATCTTATTGCATATTTCTTATTCGATAAAAGTAACTGATCAACATTCAAATATATTTTATATACTTTTATGTTTAAATCAAATTTCAAAGAATCTTATTGCATATTTCTTATTCGATAAAAGTAACTGATCAACATTCAAATATTTGGCGCTTATTTAAATTGAGATCCATGCAAAATATGGCAGTTCAAAATAAATTATCAAGAAAACTTATGGATATACTTACTTATCCGTGAAAAATATCAGTGTACTCTAAAAATTACGGAGAATTATCGAGTAGAATTTTAATAAAAAATAAAATTAATTTACTATTCAGAGTCCACGAACTCCGAACGATAAGATCGTGTGGCATCTTTATATTAGAAAAAGGGAGATAATCTTCTATGACACGATGGTGTGATGGGAATGTCGTTTGGAGTTTATGGACTATGAATAGTAGATTAATTTTATTCTTTATTTAAATTTTACTCGATAATTTTCCATAATTTTTGGTGTACACTAATATTTTTCACGGATAAGTAAGTATATCCATAGGTTTTCCTGTTATTTTATTTTGAACTGCCATATTTTGCATGGATCTCAATCTAAAAAATATTTTTAATTAAACCATGGATTATTCTAAATACAATCATATCGTTCTAATAAAAAAATGTCTTCTCATTTTTTTTTTAATTGATCACTAAAAAAGTTTGCTTTTTACTAATTAGCCACTGCTTATCAAGGCCCAAAGGCCACTCGAGGATAAGGGTTAATGAGTCTGTCAGGTTGAAGTTGGGAGAAACCCGTGAGGATTGGTAACAATGATTGAACCTGGGCAGAATTTGATTATTTGAGAGGACGGCTCAACAAGAATTGGTTAACATTATATTTTGAAAACATCTGAGAAGTCGTCCCTTGGTATTGTGTTCCACAAACGGATAGTTATTAGAAAGAAACTCTGCTCATGGAAGTTTTGTTTAACTCAACGTACACAGAGGAAGAAAGGAAAATTATTTACAATGGTTGTAGCTAGACGAGTTTTTGTTGCGAATGTTTTACGGGAGTGACCATAGATTGGAGCTCAGTCGAGCACCTTCCATGGAAATAACGATAGAGTAGAGAAAGACTAGCAACGTTTCTTTTGTGAGAAAGGGGCTGCAAAGAGAAGAGATTGGAGCTCAGTCGAGCACCTTCCATGGAAATAACGATAGAGTAGAGAGAGACTAGCAGCGTCTCTTTTGTGAGAAAGGGGCTGCAAAGAGTAGAGATTGGAGCTCAGTCGAGCACCTTCCATGGAAATAACGATTGAGTAGAGAGAGACTAGCAGCGTCTCTTCTGTGAGAAAGGGGCTGCAAAGAGTAGAGATTGGAGCTCAGTCGAGCACCTTCCATGGAAATAACGATTGAGTAGAGAGAGACTAGCAACCTCTCTTCTGTGAGAAAGGGGCTGCAAAGAGAAGAGATTGGAGCTCAGTCGAGCACCTTCCATGGAAATAACGATAGAGTAGAGAGAGACTAGCAACCTCTCTTCTGTGAGAAAGAAGCTGCAAGGAAGGGAAGAGAAAAGGACATCTCCCACTAGATTTCAAAGTCGATTTTTTACTCCGTCAAGGCAGAGGAGACGGCTCTGAACAGCACCTCGCCAGATGTGACAACAGTACCCTATCTTAAGACGTACCTGGTTCTTATACAGGTCAGCTTTTGAAATTTAGGGAGTAATTTTTTTTTCATATTAGAATTTCTGCCGCCGACTTCTTCATAATGTGAACAACAAAATAGTCAAACAAATTAAATAAAAAAAAATGGATTCCTTACCGCAGGTTTTATTTGAGTCTTCTTCGATTTGATTAAATTTTCAATGGCTTTCACAATCTAAAAAAAAATAAAAGGAAACAAGAAGTTTATTAAGCATTTGGGATGTTAATTAAATAATTTTAAGTAAATACATTTGGTGCTTGTACAGAGAAGTGTGCATATCAAATTATCAATACCATAAAAAAACAGTATTATATACTTACGCAGCAGATTTAAATAAGTATTCTCACCAAAAAGTAGGAAAAATTATCGAGCAGAAATTTAATGATAAGCAAAATCCATTTTTTGGGAACAGTCAATTGACATGTTCGAAGGCCGCCATCTTAAGGTAACCGGAGACAATTATGCCAAACGCGCTTACGTCCCCTGATTTTGTCTCCGGTTATCTTAAGATGACGGCCTTCGAACATGTCAATTGACTGTTCCCAAAAAATGGATTTTGCTTATCATTAAATTTCTGCTCGATAATTTTTCCTACTTTTTTGTGACGATACTTATTTAAATCTGTCGCGTAAGTATATAATACTGTTTTTGTTTTTGTCGTATTGATAATTTAATACGGACGCTTCTCTGTACAAGCACCTAACATTTTTTGTGGAGACTGAATTCAATGGGTTTATGAATTATAAGAAAACTTAAGTTGAGATCAAAAAAGTAAATAAACAATGACTTCGAAAGGCTGAGAGTTTATGTGTGTACATCGTCTCTTAAGATGTTCTCATTAAAATGCATCAGAACAGTCACCGCCATCATCATCAATGTAATTATTTATATAATCATCATCACCATCCAGTTTATTTGTTGAATCAGGCCGCTATTAATCCCCTGATGAGGGTGGGGCCTGATTGTCTAGTCATATATCGACTAGACATAGTTTTTAAAGCAGTTTTATGGTTGGATGTCTATCCTTCACCAACTTGAACACTTTTGGCAGTCTAAGACCTCCACAGTTCCCATCTAACTAGGCTGATGTGGTTTCTATTTCGGCATGCACCAATGTCACATATTACCCGTGAGTTGCCGCATACACTGTGATTGGCCATCCAAAGATAGCATTTGCTACATGTTCTGTGACCGAGGATTGGATTGGTTAGTGTCGAGACATGTCTGCATACGAGTCGGACCTGCGCACTCTATTGTTAGAATTTAAATTGAGCACAACAGTAAAACTATACACTTTTTTTCTTTCTCATATTCACTCCAAAACAAGACCCATTGCCATTGAGGCGTAAGGGGCTTCTGTGAATTAGGGACCATGTCTACAGGGGCACATTAAGTAGGGAGTTGAACAGCGAGATGTTTTTTCGCATTACATTTAAATTTCTGTATGTTAGTACAGTCGGGGAAGAAAAAAAAAAAGGGAGGGAATTTCAAAGTCTAGAAGTTTCAGGGAAGAAACGATTAGATTGGTTGATTTGGTTGTTTTGTTTAACAGCATGTTAACCCTTTTCGCGTTATTTTAATGCCAAATCTGGTCATTTTGGTAAAAGTTCTTAATATCTTCAAATATTTATTCATCGTGTTTGGTTTGGTTGTTTTGTAGAGGAAAATTGCTGTTTTTGTTTTTGAACATGATAGAGTTTTGCAAAGGGAAAGGAAAAAAAACAATAACATCAATGTTTGGTGCATTCTATGTCAGGAAGCCAGTATTTTCAGACAGCCTGATCTGGTAGCACCAGGCGGTGAATTTAGTTGGTTCCATCAGGGTTATAAAATCAAACTAATACTCTCAAAATAAACAAATTAAAAAAGGCATGAATCCATCTCTTATGTTATAGGTAAAGTAATAGGGTAGACTGGGCTCTTAAATCCTACCAAGGAACTATTGTTGGAAAAGAAGGAAATACTCTGAAATTGCACTAGTAATGCTTATAGTAGGTATCACATTTTTAGTTCTATTCATTTAACGTCACTTTTCTCTTGTTCAGATCAGACGTCGACTTGCGTTAATATCAGAAAATTTCTGATATTACGCAAGTCCACTCTCCAGTTCACACGGTTCAGTAGGTCAACCGTCTCCAAATTCCACTCTGTGCAGTCTTGTCTAATCACTTGCTTCCGTGTTTTCCTTGGCCTGTCAACCTTCCTGCGATTTAAGACATCCATGCTTCTGCAACGGTTTATCCAGGAAGATGAACATTCAATATGACCGTTCATAGTTAACCAATGAAATTAGCTTCTGGACTAATAACACACAATAGGGTGAATTTTCTAATTTCCAACAAACTTTGACCGAACTATTAGAATAGAAGGATTTCCTGCATCTGGGACCTCTTCCGTGAAGAGGCGGGATTTTCTTTTCTACTTATTTGTTAACCTGCAAGATTGCAAGTTTTTACCCCGACACTGAGAACAGCAATGCTTGATGGTTGCATTTTGTTGTAACAGCGTTTACCCCGGTCGCGTTGAGCAGGCTTCTTCCTTTGACACCACATCCTGAACCAGGGTGGCACACGGCAGTCCTGAGCAAGGTCACAAGAGATGGTTAACTAATTGTGATTCCACCATAAAAGACAGAGCACTTGTAGACCTGCGAACTAACCCTAAACCTTTGATGGTTGGTGTCCACGTCCTCAGCTGATTACTGATACACTTGTGCCGTCCAAGCAGAGAGGTAGGGAGGATTACGTTGCAAATTAATTCTCCCTCTGGGTGACGACCTGCATGCACGAACCATCGAAGATGTCGCTACAACAAGACAGACAGCAAAGATTTCAGGTTGAGGTGTTGGCAGAGAACAGCGATCCGGGATGCAGTCATTATCAAAGACTTCCAATTTCTGCCGATTGACTATCCTCATTGGCCACTTCTCTTCAACCACAGAGGAGAATTGTCCGGATGAGAGATCAGTAGACACGTCACTCGGTTGCTATTGAAATCGCCCGACACCCCCTAGAAGGGTTAGGGTTAGGTGCACAAAGGCGGATCTCATTATCATCTAGTCGTGGTTAGGGTTACGGATCCTCCTGACTCTCTCACGCCATCTCGCTCTATCCTCCATCACACCCGGTAGGTCTTCATTGATGCATTGTGAGTCTTCTGTTAGTTGTTTGATGTAGGTTCTATGCTGTCTACCCACTGAGCTACATCCTTGTTTTGGCATCCACAGAAGAACATCGCTGATGATTTGATCTTTAACCCTCCAGCAAATCAGGTTCTTCTCTCTCTGATCAGAGCTGAAATCTGAGGGAGTTGTCCATAGAGTTGCTCTCTCGTGGGGTGCTCTAGGATCTAGTGGCCCCCAACTCAACCTCCACTGCACCCTGGCCAAATGGAACAATGGTGGACATGAGTTATTTTATTTACCTGCTTTTTAGAAAGTTAGACACATGGTCAGGTGTGGGTTTTGATGAAAGTGTTTCTGTGGAACGAACTGGATTCGAACCTGGCCCACACAGGTCCTCAGTTCGTGTCGTTAACCACTTAGCTATCGTGGTGTTTTTCATCAAAGTGATTTACATTTTCTACAACTTTTTTACATCATCAGGAGAATGTTACTACTTTACTTAATTCCCCTTAAATTCTAACCATACTCCTCTGATGAATATTAGCTGAATGAACATCTTACGAGACAACGGCTGGCTTCACAAGCTAGCTAGCTATAGAATATCCGGAAATGTCTTCTCAACCATCAAATCCTTTCTCTCTGATAAATTTATAAAAGTAGTCGTTGATCGACTAGTATTAACGCAGGGGTCTATTTTGGAACTAACCATCTTCCGGATCTTCACCAATGATTTCCCAAATCAAATTCTAAGTTCATTCGTTGACATTTAAGCCGATGACACAACCATCTATGGCAACACTTTGAAGAGCATTAATGATCGAGATCTTTCTGTTTCTCTCTCTTCCGACCTGGAGCACGATGTGCAACGGGGAAAAGGGTGGCTGCTTACTTTTAATACGTCTAAAACCAAGCTCCTCTCCTTTCACCACCAACGCTCTGATCCTCACTTTGCCCCAATTAAAATGAATGGCTCGCTTCTTGAAGACGCACCTTCCTCTGATAAGCTTCTAGGACTGACCTTCACTCCAGACTTGAAATGGAAGACTTACATCAAATCTGTTGCAAAAAATGGTTGGATCATTCCACCGCTCCAGAAGGTATCTCACTCCTGACGCAATCCTCTACCTGTGTAAGAGTCAAATACTCCCTAAGATGGGGAGGTACCGTTGCCACATCTGGGGAGGTGCCGCTCAGAGCACCCTTTCCTGCCTGACAGAGTACAAAACTAACTCCGAAATTTAGTAGGGATGTCCTTTTCTATTCTCTACAGACTCTTTCTCACAGAGGAGAGGTTGCTAGTCTTTCTCTACTCTATCGTTATTTTCATGGTAGGTGCTCGAAACGTCTAACCTCAACATGAGACAAGAAGACAAAAAATAAAAATAAAAATAATATCTATATAAGTTATAAAAACGGTATTAATATAGATATTTTTCAATGCATAACAAGCTGGGGCTTGGCCTTTTGGCCAAGATCAAAGTGTAGTATCTGTTCCAATGGATACTGCACCCCGTAGACCGGTATTGTCTGGGCCTTCGGGGCTTGATTTACGCCAGTCTATTGGTTGTCTGTCCTGTGCAGTTCTAGGAGGTGCACCCTCCCAGGATTTGCCTTCTCACCCTTTGAGAAGGGGTTAGTTTATTGCTAATCTCCTGAGACGCCCCTACCGGGGAATGCCAACGGGGCTGCCCAGGCAATTTTTAAACAGCCAGAGCGCTCAAATTCTCGAGCGCTGGTTATTTCCCACTTTCCCGACCTTGTGGGAGGAAGATAAATAGAAAAAGGCTTAACGCTAACCCTAACAACATGGCTTACCGTAAGAGTTGTAGCTCCAAGTTTATCCGTCCGAAACACTTGTTTTACAGCCGCACACGCAGTAACGGATCCCTGCAGAAAAGAAAAACAGATTTTAAAAATGTCTTTACATCAAAATATACAAAGAAAAGAATTACACGACAAAAATATGCGCATTTGATATACTGCAATCTTCCAATCTATAATAAAGGCCAATGTGTATTCATCGGTATATAAATGAATATAAATCCGTCAAGTCACACAAAAGTTAGCGAGTAAAAAAAGTACCTTTTTCTGGTCCCCCGGAAGAAATTATTTCAAATAGTGAGGGGAAGCGAGACAGCAAACAGTAAGTCAGACCTCTGAGGTTATCAGATCTAAATCTGTTTTTAACCCTCAAATGCTTTTTGTTTCAAATATTTTTTTTTTTTTTTTTTTTTTACATGGTTCACCCCAAACAAGGCAGGACGCCACTGTAAACGTAAGGGGCTACTGAGAAAAAAGGAAAAGGGGGGGAAGGATTGGTGGTTCAGCTTAAATTGGGATCTGAGCAGCGAGGTGTCTGTTTACATTAGTTTTAAATTTCTGCATGTTAGTACTGTCGGGGAAACAGGGGGCAGGGAGGGAGTTCCAGAGGCCAGCAGCACGAGGAAAGAAGCTATTTGAGTAGAATGCTCTCCGGCATCTGGGGACCTCCACAGTGAATGAGTGAGATTTAGTAGAATGTCGAGTTAGTCTAGTGAATTTACGTCGAGGGGGTACCAGAGCAGCACACTCATCGGAGCATAATCCATTGAAGTATTTGTAAAACAAACACAAGGATGCTACATTGCGGCGATGGGACAGGGGCTGGAGCTTAGCTGACAGTGAGGGACCTATTAGGTTGACTACTCTTTTTTGGACTTTGTCAAGGAGGGAGAGACTAGTAGATGATGCACCAGCCCAGATGTGGCAACAATACTCCATGCATGGGCGAATGGTGGCTTTGTAGAGATACAGGATAATGTCAGGTGTAAGGAGTCCACTAGCACGGTAGAGGGAGCCAACCTTCTTTGCGGCAGCCTTGGCAATGTCTTCAATGTATGTGTTCCAATTCATGTTACCTGTGAAGGTTAGGCCAAGGAGTTTGAATGATGAACTCTCAGGTAGGGTGTTATTTGCCATGGCAATCGGTGGTTGGAGAGGCTTCTTGTAGTTGTTGAAGGAAAGGAGCTTTGTCTTTGCGGCATTAAAAGTCACCAACCATTTATGGCCCCAATCCACTACAGCCTGGAGGTCATTTTCTAAGGATGCAGCCATTGCCTCAGATATGATCGCGTCCGTTTTGCCAACATGGCGAGAGTAAAGCGTGGTGTCGTCAGCAAATAAACCGATCTCAGACACTATGTCATCAGGGAGATCGTTTATATAGATCAGGAACAACAAAGGTCCAAGAATAGATCCCTGGGGCACACCAGCATTTATGTCATGTTGTTTAGATGAACGGCCATCGAGGACAACCTGGATTTTTCTTTTGTTTAGGAAGGATCTAATTATATTAAGTAGTTGCCCAGTAATACCGTATGAGCGTATTTTCAGGAGACGCCCTTTATGCCATACCTTGTCAAAGGCCTTGGATATATCAAGCGCTACTGCCCTAGCTTCACCTGCCTTGTCGAGAGTATGATACATGCGTTCAGAGATGACCGTTAGGATGTCTGCAGTAGATCGTGCTTGTCTAAACCCATACTGGCGGTCGGATAGAAGTTTAGCATTAACTAAGTGACGTACTATCGCTAGATTGATTAAGGACTCAAAGATTTTGGCAAAGATCGGCAGTAGACTGATTGGGCGGTAGTTCTGAGGGTCGGTTCTATTCCCAGTATTCTTGTAGACTGGTACCACAGAGGCAATTTTCCAGCTATCGGGGAAGCAAGATTCAGCTAGGCATTTGTTGTAGAGTTTGGAGAGAACAGGGGTCAGTTCAGCAGAGCATTTCTTTATTGCTATTACAGGTATAAGATCAGGCCCACACGCTTTAGAGGTGTCAAGGCTTTTTATAATGTCTCTGACCTGGGATGGGGTGATGACCAGGTTATCAAGTGTGGCTTCAGTCCGCAATGGTAATTCAGGGAGAGGGTGGTTACCCGAGTCTAAAGTAGAGTTAGAAGCGAAACGCTGTGCGAGTAGTTCAGCCTTATCAGTGGCCGTGCAAACGACATCATTGTGGTTTGAAAGTGGGGGAATCGTAGATTGACCATTATTCACTACACTATTGTAGATTTTCCAGAAATCGCGAGTACCTAGTTTCTGTGACTGGATGCGTTTTTTTGTTAACTCATTATACCTTCTCTTCGCTTCGCCTATCACAGCCTTGCAATTGTTTCTTGACTCTATAAATTTATGCCTATTAGTAGCTGACTTATTGCGGCCGAATTTACGGAATGCTTGTTGCCTCTCAGAAATGGCAGCTGCACATTCCGAAGTGAACCATTGAGGAGAGTGGGGCTTGCTAAAGAATTTTCGCATGGGGACATAGGCTTCAATGCCTGCTTTGACCCATTCAGTTAATTCGTTTGCACACTGGTTGGCAGGGAGTAAGAAGGTTTCCCGCCATGGGGCGTCACTGATGTGGTCTCTGATTGACTCAAAATCAGCTTGCTCGTAGTATCTTGTTGTTTTGAGCAACGGTTCATCAGCTTTTGGACGACTTTTTAGTGTGATATGTATCATTAGCACAATGTGATCAGCATTCCCGAGTGGGCTATGAGCTTTCGTCACACAAGCCTCGGGTATTGAGGTCAAGAAGAGGTCTAGAAGTGAGACTTGTTGATCCACACGATCGGGGATGCGGGTCGGAAAATCAACAGTCTGAGAGAGGGAGTGAGCTAAGGAGAAATTATACGTAGAGTTGCCGGCTGCATCAGTAAGGCTGGAGAATACCAACCAGTCGCGGTGGTGGGCATTAAAATCCCCAAATACATGTATCTGGGCATTCGAGTCTATTAAGAGTGCTCTATCTATGCTTTCAGAGACAGAGTTTAGCAGAGTACAGTCCTGGGACGACGGGGAGCGATATAGGAAATATAAGTAACTAACGTTGTGATGTAAAGTCAATCTAAAACACATGTAGTCGTAGTCATATGACACATTCCAACAAAATGCCTATTTAATATAATATTCAACGAAAATGTGTCAAACTGCAAATTGTTTCACATCTGCAATAAGCCTGTTGGCGAGTGTGAGTATTGATTTACTCCTCTCCAGGAGTTAGGCACAAGGCCAGTTTTTATCTTACTCCCACAAGTAAGATGTGACCCAAGGTCGGGTCGGGAAAGTGGGGTTTGAAAAGCCAGCGCCCGAGAGGTGAGCACTCTGGCCATTAAAAATTGCCTGGGCAGCCCCGTCGGCATTCCCTGGTAGGGCGCCTCAGGCAGTAAGCAATAAACTTACTCCTCCACAAAGAGGGAAGGCGAAGCCTGGGAAGGTCTCCCAGAACTGTACAGGACAGACCCATTGACCGGCGTAAATCAAGCCCCGAAGGCCAAGACGATACCAGTTTATTGGGTGTAGTATCCATCGGAACAGATACTACACTTTGATCTTAGCCAAAAGGCCAAGTTGGCGAGTGTGAGTAGGTATTAGTATGATGTTGCATCAGCACACCTGCTAAATAGGTAACCAGTATCTTCGATGTCATGGACGAGTGTCATCTGTGCGTCATCTGCCTAATTCAAGAGCCTAAACTTTCAAATCTGGTGATTATAATGGTAAGTAAAAATTTATTTTATGATTCTCTAGTGTATTATGATTATTTAGATGCAAATATTGTAGTGTTTTGTTATACATGTAAAGTTTTATGCACATTTACTACATCATTTATTTTTGTTCAATGAATTTTTTTTCTAAAAATCATTTATATAACTTTATATTACCCGTATGAAACGTTTTTCACTTGATAAAATTTTTTCAAATCAATAAAATAAAGCATTTAAGGGTTACGACTCACATTACACATCCATCGTATCATTCTCATATCAATTCTCTCTATGCAACGCATGTTCTCAATCGTCACTGGCCAGGTTTCACTTCCACACATCATCACACTGCATACACATGCCTGATAGACTTTTCCCCTTGGGTCGACAGTGGTAACACTATGCTGGTTAGTAATGGCAGAAGTTCCCTGAACTTACTTCATCCAATCCTAACTCTTGCAATCGCACTAGCACCTGCTCCACCCTGTGCTCCAATGGTGTCACCAAGGTAACAAAACTTTTGGACAATCTCAATAGCTTCGCCATCCAAATATACTGTCTCCACATCTGAGATCTCATCCATCTCCATTGTTTAACACTTCTTGTACAGAAATTGGTTATCCCCTCTTAACCTAGCAGTAATTTAAAAACATTTTTTTATGGAAATCGCTCCAGACAAGGCATGAAGCCACTTGATGTACGGAGTTAAAAAGAACGAAAGATGATTATCATAATAAGGGCAAACCGTCACCATTGGTTCGGGCATGTTGAAAGAAGCAAGGGGTAAATCAGCGCACGCAGAGACCTAAGACTGGACAGCAAAAGGAAAGTTGGGCGCCCTACGAAGACATGGAACCATCAGGCAAGACTGTAAACAGTGGCAAATGGACACAGTCAATCCCTAAAATTGTGATCACTGGAGACTTAGCATAAGGACAGCCAGACAACGTTGAACCTCTTGTCAAAGGGAACATAGACGATAAACCTGGAGAGTGAGTATGAGTGATATATATATATATATATATATATTCTAATCACAAACTGTCAGAAAATTATCACTTATTGATCTGTTGATAACCCTAACCCAGGTTGGGGAATGACCTTGAGATGTTGAGGTTAACTGTGGATATACTCAAAAAGAGTGAGTAATAGGAGATGTCTACTGACCATAGTCTAATTTCACTGCACTTCTTGTGTACCCAATGTTTTCAAGTACCACAAAAGATTGAATTGCACCCGACTCCCTTTTAGCATGGGAACTTTCCTCATTTTGGGGAACTTTCCTCTACAACCATTGATCATCGTTTTGACCTTGGTGGCATAGGCTTTCGACTTTCCATAGGATTCCTCCAAGTTTTTAACTTAACAAGTAGACCTTTTATTGTTTCACAAGTACTCGCATACAGCATCTCTTCCGGACAATACGTACAAAACTCCCTGGACAATATTTCTAAGACACAAATGAAAAGCAACAGACTCAGTACAGAACCCGGATGTACTCCTACTTCAACATTAAAGCCGTCACTTAATGTGCTGTTAATTCCAACACGATTTCTGTACATTGCTTGAACAACTTCCACCAACCAAACAAAGAAAGGGAGATAACTCATCTCGATTTGCAACAATTGATTTCAATTATTAATTTTAACATTAACAAAAAAAAAAACAATGATTATTAAACTTTAATTTAATTATTATGATATTGTTTGTTCATTAAATTAATTTAGAAAATGTATTGGGTGTAAATAGCTTCCAAAACTTTCAATCTTTCGGCTATGAATTTTAAGGCCAATGTAAATTAGTTTCTATTCGACAATTTATATGCTTCGAACTAACTTTCAAATTTCAAAAGGGTCACAAAAGAATTCTTTAGTTTTTACAACTATTAACAAAAAGATTAAAATGACTGACTTGTTTATGAAGAAATGAAAATGCATTATGGTGGATTTAATTTTGTATTTAATCTTTTGCATTTTTTTTCAATAAATAATTGATTAATAATAGAAAAAACAAAAATTAATACTTTGTAAGTCACGTAAATCTGAGAAACACTAACACACACAACTTTTTTTCTATATAAAAATTCAACTTGCTTAGCTTTCAGGAGAACCTTACATAGATGTGTACTTTGGCGAGTATCTTTACATTTTCGTTCTTGAAATTATGAATGTTTTCATGTGTAAAGGAATGGGTTAGGGTGAGGGTTTAGGATTACTGCACACAAGTGAATTATAAGAGAAGATGGCCATAGAGTTTGTTTCCTTCCAAATGGAAAATTGAAACTCACCTTTTTGTTGAAGAGATTCATGCATGGCACGACAAATGAGACCAACTCATTGCTAAAGTTGAAATGGTGGCAGTTAATCAACAATTCACAAAGACAGTTAATCGCAATTTCCTTCAAAACCTGAAAAGAAATTTTTAATAATTATTTACAACATTTGGATTTTTTTTTTAATACTTTCGAACTAACATTTTTTAGGAAAAAAATAAAATTCAAAACAAAAGTATGAAAATTTATATTTTTGAATTTTGAGATGAGGATTGGTAATTTGTATAATTTTTATTATTCGGACTACTGTTCTCATCTCGAATGTTATCATCACAACGTTTCGGCTGCTGTAACCTCCAGCCTTCTTCAGGTGTATGTTTTCGAACTCGGGAATATTTGTCGAACTCGCAAGGACCCGTGGAGCAGTGGATATAGTACTAAGTAAAATTCAGTTCTAAATGATTGTTATCTGATGGTTCAATCCTCGGTGCGGGGCGATACGAAGAATTGCAAATTACTGAAGACTTCTCCCAATCGTGGCTGACAGAACGAGAGCATGCTACCCGTGTGGATTAAATAACGGGTTCCGTTCGAAATTCCGTCCAGATTCCCGAGTTCAACAGAAATATTCCTGAGTTCGAAGAGATACACTTGAAGAAGGCCTGAGCTTCCAGCGGCCGAAACGTTGTGATGATAAAACTCAAGATGAGGACAGTAGCCCGAATAACCAAAATTATACAAAAGTGTGAAACTACATAATTTGCAAAAAGAATTATGTGAAATTATTTCAACTTTAAATCAAATATCTACTATTTTTTTCTTCTATTCATTTAATGTCACTTTTCCCCTTGTTCAGGGCTCAGACGTTTTCTGATATTATGCAAGCTCACTCTCCAGTTCTCACGGGTCAGCAGTCTCCAAATTCTACTCTGTGCGGTCTTGTCCAATCACTTGCTTCCAAGTTTTCCTTGGCCGGCCAACCTTCCTGCGATTTAAGACATCCATGCTTCTGCAATGGTTTATCCAGGAGGATGAACACTCCACATGAGCATACCAGCATAATCGATTCATCCTAAGGATAACCTCCATGTTGAGCAAATGTAGTGCTTTCAGCAAATCCTCTGACCTGATGTGTTGCGTTTGGTCAGATTTCACATTGCAGATCCATCTGATCATGGATCAGACATTACTTTGCATATGGGCAAGAGACAACTGGGCAAGGACCCAGCATTCACTGCCATATATCATGCCGCTCCTGACACAGCTGCTATACAACTTACTCTGGACAACGTCGACCCAAACGTTGTGTGTGCCGTGGTTTTCTTCTCGTATTTATGGCGATCAGCGAGTGCACAGCTCTGGTTTACAAGTTCAGAAAAACAAAACAACGTAACTCACAAGATAAACACAAACTCAGATTCATTATGTACAGATCAGTCGTGCTCTGAGAGTGTGTGTGCCACCATCACGGACTGTCGAGGCCTCCATTGTTGGTAATCAAAGTCATCATCTGCCATGGCTCTGCCCGATCTAATCCCATCTGATCGTCTTCTCTCCAAAACACCAACTGTCTTAACTCAAACCACTGTTCGATCTTTTTTCTTAGTCATTGACAAGCGGAAATGACTCGCCCTCTGAACAACAGAAACTCACTACTTCTGTGCTCGCCTTATCAGCCACACCCATCTGACTATTCATACTATTTCCGATTGCCTTTGTGTGCGATGGTGAGTCATTTCCTAGCATTGTCAAGGAGTGGGAGGGGGTGGGACGTCCATAGTATCAAACCATATTTCGCATGCATCTCAATAAAAATAAGCACCGTAAAACGCATTCTATCAGTACTAAAATAGTAATTTTGAAAAAGAAAACACTTCAAGTCATAAAGATGCTACCATTTTGTTTCCCAGCCAATTAGTTAATTCTTAACATTTTAGAAAATTAAATCAGAATTTCATTTCAGGACAAGAAATAAAATTCAAAACCAATAATCAATTTTAGCTCAAATTTTAAACATCACAAGAAAAAGAAATATATTATCATAAAACTAAATTCATTATTTTTACCTTGTGATCCTGTTGGCTTAAGTCAGAATCTTTTTTCTTTTGTGCCCCTGAAATAGACAAGATAGATTATTAAAACCAGTCTTCATTCTGTTTCTTTTTCAATTATATTAATGCGTAGTATAATGTCAGCCATAAAAATCATACAGACACTTGAATAAGTTTTAAACATTTTATTTGAACAAATAACCAGTTTTAAACATTTTATTTAGAGAAATAACCTATTTTAAACATTTCATTTGAACAAATAACCAGTTTTAAACATTTCATTTGAACAAATAACCAGTTTTAAACATTTCATTTGGACAAATAACCAGTTGTAAACATTTTATTTGGACAAATAACCAGTTTTAAACATTTTATTTGGACAAATAACCAGTTTTAAACATTTTATTTGAACAAATAACCAGTTTTAAACATTTTATTTGAACAAATAACCAGTTTTAAACATTTTATTTGAACAAATAACCAGTTTTAAACATTTTATTTGAACAAATAACCAGTTTTAAACATTTTATTTGAACAAATAACCAGTTTTAAACATTTTATTTGAACAAATAACCAGTTTTAAACATTTTATTTGAACAAATAACCAGTTTTAAACATTTTATTTGAACAAATAACCAGTTTTAAACATTTTATTTGAACAAATAACCAGTTTTAAACATTTTATTTGAACAAATAACCAGTTTTAAACATTTTATTTGAACAAATAACCAGTTTTAAACATTTTATTTGAACAAATAACCAGTTTTAAACATTTTATTTGAACAAATAACCAGTTTTAAACATTTTATTTGAACAAATAACCAGTTTTAAACATTTTATTTGAACAAATAACCAGTTTTAAACATTTTATTTGAACAAATAACCAGTTTTAAACATTTTATTTGAACAAATAACCAGTTTTAAACATTTTATTTGAACAAATAACCAGTTTTAAACATTTTATTTGAACAAATAACCAGTTTTAAACATTTTATTTGAACAAATAACCAGTTTTAAACATTTTATTTGGACAAATAACCAGTTGTAAACATTTTATTTGGACAAATAACCAGTTTTAAACATTTTATTTGAACAAATAACCAGTTTTAAACATTTTATTTGAACAAATAACCAGTTTTAAACATTTTATTTGAACAAATAACCAGTTTTAAACATTTTATTTGAACAAATAACCAGTTTTAAACATTTTATTTGAACAAATAACCAGTTTTAAACATTTTATTTGGACAAATAACCAGTTGTAAACATTTTATTTGGACAAATAACCAGTTTTAAACATTTTATTTGAACAAATAACCAGTTTTAAACATTTTATTTGAACAAATAACCAGTTTTAAACATTTTATTTGAACAAATAACCAGTTTTAAACATTTTATTTGAACAAATAACCAGTTTTAAACATTTTATTTGAACAAATAACCAGTTTTAAACATTTTATTTGAACAAATAACCAGTTTTAAACATTTTATTTGAACAAATAACCAGTTTTAAACATTTTATTTGAACAAATAACCAGTTTTAAACATTTTATTTGGACAAATAACCAGTTGTAAACATTTTATTTGGACAAATAACCAGTTTTAAACATTTTATTTGAACAAATAACCAGTTTTAAACATTTTATTTGAACAAATAACCAGTTTTAAACATTTTATTTGAACAAATAACCAGTTTTAAACATTTTATTTGAACAAATAACCAGTTTTAAACATTTTATTTGAACAAATAACCAGTTTTAAACATTTTATTTGAACAAATAACCAGTTTTAAACATTTTATTTGAACAAATAACCAGTTTTAAACATTTTATTTGAACAAATAACCAGTTTTAAACATTTTATTTGAACAAATAACCAGTTTTAAACATTTTATTTGAACAAATAACCAGTTTTAAACATTTTATTTGAACAAATAACCAGTTTTAAACATTTTATTTGAACAAATAACCAGTTTTAAACATTTTATTTGGACAAATAACCAGTTGTAAACATTTTATTTGGACAAATAACCAGTTTTAAACATTTTATTTGAACAAATAACCAGTTTTAAACATTTTATTTGAACAAATAACCAGTTTTAAACATTTTATTTGAACAAATAACCAGTTTTAAACATTTTATTTGAACAAATAACCAGTTTTAAACATTTTATTTGAACAAATAACCAGTTTTAAACATTTTATTTGAACAAATAACCAGTTTTAAACATTTTATTTGAACAAATAACCAGTTTTAAACATTTTATTTGAACAAATAACCAGTTTTAAACATTTTATTTGAACAAATAACCAGTTTTAAACATTTTATTTGGACAAATAACCAGTTTTTAATTATTATTTAATCAATTGTAAATCTTTAAATAGTGATTATAAAAAACTTGGTAATTTTCTCCACTGTAATATTTTAAATACTTGTTTATGCATAGTTAATTGTTATTTTTAAACAAAAAATACTAACACTGATATTATTTCATGTAAACTGTACTAATATATATAATCAAGAAAAAAAACAAACGATTAACAGAAAAAATAAAATATTTTACTAGGATTTTCCTTTTGCTATGTTTATATTTAAAAATATAAAAATATAAAATTTAAAAATATAAAAATATAAAATTTAAGAATATAAAATTTAAAAATATAAAATTTAAAAATTTAAAAATATAAAATTTAAAAATATAAAAATAAAAAATATAAACATAGCAAAAGGAAAATCTTAGTAAAATATTTTATTTAACAAATTCTAAGTTTTATTGTAAAGAATTTGGCGCTTGTTCGGAATTGTCCACAACCTGTTTTTCCCAACTTTTTTACTGACCATTTTTTTTTTCTTTTTTCTGTGTACAATTATCTATCAAGTCACTAGAGAATTCCATGTTTTTTAAAATCTTTTTTTCGAATATTTTAGATTATAAAAAGGGGGATCAGTTTCCTATGTAAATTTAATGTAAACTGATTCCCCACTTTTTGACCATCACACATTTTTCCAATAATTTCCAAACAACGCGGAATTCTTTAGCGGCATGATAAATAATTGTACACAGAAAAAAGAAAAAATGTAATCCGTAAAAAAGTGAAAAAAAAAAATGGGTGAACAAACATGCAACATCGTCAAAAAGTGGGGGACCAGTTTACGTTAAATTTATATAGGAAACTGATATCCCTTCTAAAAACTAAAATATTTTTTTTAAATTTCCCCCCCCAAAAAACCACGGGATTCTCTAGCGACCTGATAGGTAATTGTACACCGAAACAAGAATAAAATTTGGTCAGTAAAAAAGTTGGGAAAAACGGGTTGTGGACAATTATGAACAAGTGGAAAGAATTTGTAATTTTTTTTTTTTTTTCTTTTTAACAAAGTTCACCCCAAACAAGGCAGGCCGCCACTGTAGACGTAAGGGCTACTGAGAAAAAGGGTGAGTTTTTTTTTTAGGGGGACCTAAATTAGGAGCTGTGCAGCGAGATGTTTACATTAGTTTTAAATTTCTGCATGTCAGTACTGTCGGGGAAACAGGGGCAGGGAGGGAGTTCCAGAGTCCAGCAGCACGAGGAAAGAAGCTTTTGGAGTAGAAGGCTCTTCGGCATCTGGGGACCTCCACAGTGAATGGATGGGATTTGGCAGATTGTCGGGTTGATCTAGTGAATTTGCATCGTTGAGGCATCAGAGCACAGTCCATTGAAATACTTGTAAAACAGGCACAAAAAAGTAACATTGCGGCGATGGGACAGAGGCTAGAGCTTTGTGGATAGTGAGGGACCTATTAAGTTGGCGACTCTTTTTTGAACCTTGTCAAGGAGGGAGAGACTAGTGGATGATGCACCAGCCCAGATGTGGCAACAATACTCCATGCATGGGCGGATGGTGACTTTGTAGATATGCAGGATAATGTCAGGTGTGAGAAGTTTGCTAGCACGGTAGAGGGAGCCCACCTTCTTTACAGCAGTCCTGGCAATGTCTTCAATGTATTTGTTCCAATTCATTTTATCTGTGAAAGTTAGGCCGAGGAGTTTGAATGATGAACTCTCAGGTAGGGTGTTATTTGCCATGACAATCTGTGGTTGGAGAGGTTTCTTGGAGTTATTGAAGGAAAGGAGCTTTGTCTTTGTGGCATTAAAAGTTACCGTCCATTTTTTACCCCAATCCACTACAGACTGGAGGTCATTTTCTAAGGACTCAGCCATTGCCTCAGATATGTGCGCGTCGGTTTTGCCCACATGACGAGAGTAGAGCGTGGTGTCGTCAGCAAATATTCCTATTTCAGTCTCAATTACAATAAACTTCTATGAGAAAAGTGTATTTTATTAAGTAATACATCCATGCTTATTAATTGTCCATATACTGCAGAATAAGAAAGAAAAATACGAAGAAAAAAAAACGGTGCCTGTACATCTAAAAACATTAAAATCCTATTTCAAAATAAAAATTACTTGATATACTTACGTATCAGGCAAAAATAAGTATCCTCGCCAAAAATTAGGAAAAATTATCGAGTAGAATTTGAATTTTAAAAAAAAAATCTATTTTATCATATTTTGCACGATTCACCATGTCAACGATTTCTTGTGAATACGACCTCTTAGGAGAGTTACTTCCCCTGTTTTACGTTACTCTTCACAACAGCGCTTGGGCCATGTAAAATACGATAAAATTGATTTATACTTTTTATTCAAATTCTACTTGATAATTTTTCCTAATTTTTGGTGAGGATACTTATTTTTGCCTGATACATAAGTATATCAAGGAATGTTTATTAGAACATGCGATTTTCATGTTTCTTTAGCTGTATAAACACAAAAAACATACCTGAAACAATTGACCACAAATATTCCAAGTAATGCTTATAAGAAACAAGCAAAGATTCTTCATAGTTTTGTAAAGATTTGGTTTCTTTCGAAGTCTGAAAAAAAAAACATAAAAAAAAGCTTTTTAATAAGATAACATATCCGTACTAATAATATTAAAAATAAATAAATTTTTAATAATTAATGAGAAGATAACGTATCCGTACTAATAATATAAAAATAAATTAGTTATTAATAATTAACGAGAAGATATATTAAAAATAAATTAATCTTTAATTAATGAGTAGTTAATATATCTGAATTGAGAAGAACTCGACCTTGCTGACCAATACAACCTTGATTGATCTGCTTGTTTGCATCTGGTGGGTAGGTCAAGGTCAGTATTGCCATTGCAAAAAATATGGAAGGGTCGACAGACAGATTCATTAAACTTATTAAAATTTCAATATGAAAATGGTTTCCCCGTAGCTCTCGGACTGATCGTGTAATTAATAAAATGGAAAACATTTTCAGACAAGATATAAAAATTGTAAAAAGCGAAAATATTCACTTTTCATCCATTTACAGACTGCTCTTATTCTGTCAGCCATGACTGGGTAGAAATCTGAAATAATTCAGAATAAAGTGCTAAGTAATAACCAGTTCTAAGTGGCAGTCTTCTGGGGGTTGAAGGTTCAATCCTCGCTACAGGCGATACTAAGAATACAATTACATATTATTTAAGACTTCTACCCGTGGATTACAATAAAGGGTTCCGTTTGAAACTACGTACAGATTCCAGAGTTCGACGAGACGGACATGAAGGTCGGAGGTTACATCGGCCAAAACGTTTTGAGAATAACATCCAAGATGAGAACAGTAGTCCGATTAATACTGATTAAATTAAGTTTAAAAATTTGTTTTTTTGCTCCAATGCATCGAGGTCGCTTTCCCTGGGCGACCAGCTGCATGCACAAACCAGCGAAGACGTTGCTGCCACGAGACTTTAGATTGAGGTGCTCAGACACAGCTGGCCTTCAGCAATGCCAAATGAGGCAGAGGCAGCCATTGTCAAAAACTTCTAACTTCTGCTGATCAACCACTCGCATTAACCATTTCTTGCAGCCATAGACGAGAATCAACCAGATGACAGATTGGTAGACAACAAATTACTCGACAAACCCGAAGAGTCATCAGCAAACGGTGTTCTGTCAGATTTAGTTCCTGATATTACACTTCATCCGTAATATAATTTCCGGCGAGATATTCAGTTTTCCAAATTTATTACTTTATTAAATTGTTATGTGAAAGTACAGAATAGTTAACAAAATCCCCTCCCTCCTCCCCATGTTAAGAATGGCTTTCTAAATAACGTTATTATTTCAGCATGGTCCATAAACCGCAGAAGATTATTTAGAAAGCCATTCTTAACATGGGGAGGTGGGGGAGTTTTGTTAACTATTCTGTACTTTCACCTCACAATTTAATAAATAAATTAATAATTAAAAATTGTTACAAAACTTGGCAAACCAGAAGAGTATTCATTTATTCCTCTCCAGGAGTTAGGCACAAGGCCAGTTTTTATCTTACTCCCACAAGTAAGATGTGACCCAAGGTCAGGTCGGGAAAGTGGGGTTTAAAAATTGCCTGGGCAGCCCCGTTGGCATTCCCCGGTAAGGGCGCCTCAGACAGTAAGCAATAAACTTACTCCTCCCCAAAGAGGGGAGGCGAAGCCTTGGAGGGTGGACCTCCTTGAACTGCACAGGACAGACCAATAGACCCGCGTAAATCAAGCCTCGAAGGCCAAGACAATACCAGTCTATGGGGTACAGTATCCATCGGAACAGATACTACACTTTGATCTTAGCCAAAAGGCAGAAAAGTGACCGAAAACAGGAAGTCTTTAATATCAGGAACTAAATCTGACAGAACATCGTTTGCTGCCGACTTTGAGTGGGGTAATCTTCCGGTTTACCAATTATTCAGCTACAAAGTAATTATTGCATGTACCAGTCAGATTAATAAAAGAATCTAAACCTGAATAAAATATTACCAAAATAAACATGATAGAAGATTTTTCAAAACAGAGCCCATTGAATCCACAGGTTAGGCTTAGCCCATTGAATCCACAGGTTAGGCTTAGCCCATTGAATCCACAGGTTAGCGTTAGCCCATTGAATCCACAGGTTAGCGTTAGCCCATTGAATCCACAGGTTAGCATTAGCCCATTGAATCCACAGGTTAGCGTTAGCCCATTGAATCCACAGGTTAGGCTTAGCCCATTGAATCCACAGGTTAGGCTTAGCTCATTGAATCCACAGGTTAGCGTTAGCCCATTGAATCCACAGGTTAGCGTTAGCCCATTGAATCCACAGGTTAGCGTTAGCCCATTGAATCCACAGGTTAGGCTTAGCCCATTGAATCCACAGGTTAGGCTTAGCCCATTGAATCCACAGGTTAGGCTTAGCCCATTGAATCCACAGGTTAGGGTTAGCTCATTGAATCCACAGGTTAGCGTTAGCCCATTGAATCCACAGGTTAGGCTTAGCCCATTGAATCCACAGGTTAGGGTTAGCTCATTGAATCCACAGGTTAGCGTTAGCCCATTGAATCCACAGGTTAGCGTTAGCCCATTGAATCCACAGGTTAGCGTTAGCCCATTGAATCCACAGGTTAGCGTTAGCCCATTGAATCCACAGGTTAGGCTTAGCCCATTGAATCCACAGGTTAGGGTTAGCCCATTGAATCCACAGGTTAGCGTTAGCCCATTGAATCCACAGGTTAGGCTTAGCCCATTGAATCCACAGGTTAGGGTTAGCCCATTGAATCCACAGGTTAGGGTTAGCTCATTGAATCCACAGGTTAGCGTTAGCCCATTGAATCCACAGGTTAGGCTTAGCCCATTGAATCCACAGGTTAGGGTTAGCCCATTGAATCCACAGGTTAGGGTTAGCTCATTGAATCCACAGGTTAGCGTTAGCCCATTGAATCCACAGGTTAGGCTTAGCCCATTGAATCCACAGCTTAGCCTTAGCCCATTGAATCCACAGGTTAGGGTTAGCTCATTGAATCCACAGGTTAGCGTTAGCCCATTGAATCCACAGGTTAGGCTTAGCCCATTGAATCCACAGGTTAGGGTTAGCTCATTGAATCCACAGGTTAGCGTTAGCCCATTGAATCCACAGGTTAGCGTTAGCCCATTGAATCCACAGGTTAGCGTTAGCCCATTGAATCCACAGGTTAGGCTTAGCCCATTGAATCCACAGGTTAGGGTTAGCTCATTGAATCCACAGGTTAGCGTTAGCCCATTGAATCCACAGGTTAGCATTAGCCCATTGAATCCACAGGTTAGCGTTAGCCCATTGAATCCACAGGTTAGGCTTAGCCCATTGAATCCACAGGTTAGGGTTAGCTCATTGAATCCACAGGTTAGCGTTAGCCCATTGAATCCACAGGTTAGGCTTAGCCCATTGAATCCACAGGTTAGCGTTAGCTCATTGAATCCACAGGTTAGGCTTAGCCCATTGAATCCACAGCTTAGCCTTAGCCCATTGAATCCACAGCTTAGCGTTAGCCCATTGAATCCACAGGTTAGGCTTAGCCCATTGAATCCACAGCTTAGCCTTAGCCCATTGAATCCACAGCTTAGCCTTAGCCCATTGAATCCACAGGTTAGGGTTAGCTCATTGAATCCACAGGTTAGCGTTAGCCCATTGAATCCACAGGTTAGGCTTAGCCCATTGAATCCACAGGTTAGGGTTAGCTCATTGAAACCACAGGTTAGCGTTAGCTCATTGAATCCACAGGTTAGCGTTAGCCCATTGAATCCACAGGTTAGCGTTAGCCCATTGAATCCACAGGTTAGCGTTAGCCCATTGAATCCACAGGTTAGGCTTAGCCCATTGAATCCACAGGTTAGGGTTAGCCCATTGAATCCACAGGTTAGCGTTAGCCCATTGAATCCACAGGTTAGCATTAGCCCATTGAATCCACAGGTTAGCGTTAGCCCATTGAATCCACAGGTTAGGCTTAGCCCATTGAATCCACAGGTTAGGGTTAGCTCATTGAATCCACAGGTTAGCGTTAGCCCATTGAATCCACAGGTTAGCGTTAGCCCATTGAATCCACAGGTTAGGCTTAGCCCATTGAATCCACAGGTTAGCGTTAGCTCATTGAATCCACAGGTTAGCGTTAGCCCATTGAATCCACAGGTTAGCATTAGCCCATTGAATCCACAGGTTAGCGTTAGCCCATTGAATCCACAGGTTAGGCTTAGCCCATTGAATCCACAGGTTAGCATTAGCCCATTGAATCCACAGCTTAGCCTTAGCCCATTGAATCCACAGGTTAGGGTTAGCTCATTGAATCCACAGGTTAGCGTTAGCCCATTGAATCCACAGGTTAGGCTTAGCCCATTGAATCCACAGGTTAGGGTTAGCTCATTGAATCCACAGGTTAGCGTTAGCCCATTGAATCCACAGGTTAGCGTTAGCCCATTGAATCCACAGGTTAGCGTTAGCCCATTGAATCCACAGGTTAGGCTTAGCCCATTGAATCCACAGGTTAGGGTTAGCTCATTGAATCCACAGGTTAGCGTTAGCCCATTGAATCCACAGGTTAGCATTAGCCCATTGAATCCACAGGTTAGCGTTAGCCCATTGAATCCACAGGTTAGGCTTAGCCCATTGAATCCACAGGTTAGGGTTAGCTCATTGAATCCACAGGTTAGCGTTAGCCCATTGAATCCACAGGTTAGGCTTAGCCCATTGAATCCACAGGTTAGCGTTAGCCCATTGAATCCACAGGTTAGCGTTAGCCCATTGAATCCACAGGTTAGGCTTAGCCCATTGAATCCACAGGTTAGGCTTAGCCCATTGAATCCACAGGTTAGGCTTAGCCCATTGAATCCACAGGTTAGGCTTAGCCCATTGAATCCACAGGTTAGGCTTAGCCCATTGAATCCACAGGTTAGGCTTAGCCCATTGAATCCACAGGTTAGGCTTAGCCCATTGAATCCACAGGTTAGGCTTAGCCCATTGAATCCACAGGTTAGGCTTAGCCCATTGAATCCACAGGTTAGGCTTAGCCCATTGAATCCACAGGTTAGGCTTAGCCCATTGAATCCACAGGTTAGGGTTAGCCCATTGAATCCACAGGTTAGGGTTAGCCCATTGAATCCACAGGTTAGGGTTAGCTCATTGAATCCACAGATTTTCTAACAGATAAAAAAGTGATTTAGCAAATTTAGAATACGTTTTATGAACTGATAACCGAATGTTAGAAATTTAAAAACCTTTTGCTGCAATTCTTGGTCTGTCAATTTGCGTATTTTGTAACTCGGAATAATATCCCTAAACACTTCCATCAAAGTAATCATTCCCAATTTTCTGATCATCACTTTCAACTCGGAGTTGTCCACTTCTTCCATCAGGAGGCGTAACTGACGCAATCCACCGTACTGAAACGATAAACAAATACGACAAATCAAATTTGCAAACATCCAAATGAAGAAATATTAGAAACATTTGGTGTAACTATATCGAAATACATGGGTGAACTCTTTGAAATACTTATGCATCACGCAAAAGTAGGTATTTACACCAAAAATTAAGGGAAAATTAGTAGAATTTTACTGACTTATCTCCCCCTGTTCCCCTTGTTCGGCTCGTGCCAATGGAGAATCGGAAATATATGATAAAACTGATTTATATTTGTAATTAAAATGCTACTTGATAATTTTCCCTAATTTTTGGTGTAGATACCCTACTTTTGCTTGATACGTAAGTATATCAAAAAGTTTTCGTTATAAGCACCGAAATATTGAAATGGCAAAATCATAAACAGAGGAAAACAAATGGCGGATATTTTGAGAGAGAGCATGTATCAGAACAAGTTATCCAACACGAGAGCCGATTCAAAGATTTGGTCAAAATGCAAGCTTATTTAAACTTACTGCTTCTTGTTCTTCTATGAACTTTTGTACCGAGAAACTACTTAGATGATCCAGCTCATCGCCCTAGCTATCATCATCTGCGGCAACACCATGTCCATCATGATGCCGTCGAAGTCTTGATGAACCTCGGTAAAAATGGAAATTGACACACCCAGGTACTGGACCAACACCGCTTAAGAAACGTTGTGTATCGTTAGACACAAATAGCAATCACTTTGCCTGTAACCCTAAAGGGAGGTAATTAAGTATATATTTAAGCAAACTGCTGCTCCACCACCACCACCACCGGTTTATTTGTTGAATCAGGCCACAATTAATCCTCTGATGAGGGTGGGGCCTGATTGTCTAGTCTCGAAATCTAAGTCTTCCTCTCCACTCCTGTCTTTGGCAAGGCTTGATGGAATCCATACCCATGGCTTTCCTATCACGTTTGACTACGTCCTCCCAAGCCAACTTGGGTCTGCCAGTGGTGATGTTCTCTGCTGGCACATTCAACTGTCGGACTTTAGCAATCCAGCCATCGCTACGCTCAATGTGACCCAACCAACGCAGTCTGTTCTTCCGCATGATGTCCGCAAGGCTTTTCAAGTCGACCTGTGAGAGCCGGGATTCAAAAGAAACGTACTGTTCAGGCCTCACCAAACAGATCCATCTGACCATTGCCCTGTCATTACGGCGCAGCTTCTTTAGTATGCCAGCAGAAACAGCCCAAGTTTCTGAGCCATACAACAGCACACTTCTGACACATGAGGAGTATACACGCCCTCTCGTAGTTGTTGGCAGGTGTTTGTTTGTCAGGATTGGTAGCAGCTCTCTAAACTTTTTCCAGGCAGACTTGATGATGATGATGGTGATGGTGGTGATGACGATGATGGTGATGATGATGGTGATGATGATGGTGATGATGATGTACGGCACAATCACGTTGACACACTGGTTCCTGTTAGATCACCGAAGTTAAGCGACGTTGAACCTGACGAGTACTGACCATTTGGGAATACCATGTGCTCTCCGCTTATTCCGGCATTGTTTCGAGTCGCCCTAGAGTTCTCCTTACCCCAACTGCAAAGAGTTGTCTTTTCTTCCTACATGAGTTGTGGTAATAAGACGAGTTCTCGCTGGGAATTTCTTACAACCACTCAGCCAAGCACTTTCTATGGAAATAACGATAGAGTAGAGAAAGACTAGCAATGTCTCTTCCATGAGAAATGGGCTGTAGAGAAGAAAGAAGATCACCCCCCCCCCCACCAGATTGCGAAGTTGATTTTGTATTTTGTCAAAACAAGAAAGAGTGCTCTGGAGGACTCCTCTCCAAATGTGGCAGCGGTATCCCATCTTTGGACGTATCTTCCCGGACCTTTCGGCTGGGATCAAAGTGTAGAATATGTTCTGATACTACACTTCATATTTTCTGTCCTCGGTCAGTGAAGTAAAAATCCTTCCAGACCGAGACTATTTAAATTTTTTGTCCCAATCTAGAGGGCCCATTTTTGGCGAAGCTGGATTTTCTCCACATTAAAAAGAAGAAAAAAACAAAAAAACTTGTGTCTAAACTCTGCCCTCGTGGGGAGGCAAGTAAATAAAGATTCTTATATATCTTCTTCATCCAATTTATTTTTGAACACACCTTTGATTAATCCTCTATAAGAGGGTGGGGGCCTGCCTGTCAATCTTGATCGAAGTCTTCCACTCCAGGCTCAGCAGTCGCGAGGATCTACGTTTGCAATCCCATCCAGCCTGCCGACTGGATGCGATGGACATGTTTCCATGTATATATATACCAATATTAATTTTAAATAAATAATATTAAATTATTTTTACCTACATACGCTAGTGTTTCGAGCTTTCGATCTCATCAGTGCAGGGATGATAATCTCAGACGGTCGATAGGTTCAAACCGCTGCCACAGAATCAACCTAAACTCTGTAAGCAAGCGCTGTGTCCATTAGGCCATGAGACATTATCACATTCAAGAAGGGAATTTAAGTTCTATTTATGCGAAGGGCAGCATATCTAGAAAGACTGACTAAAGATTCTACGAATGTTATCAGAATATGCCTTATAGCTACGTGTCAGTCTATTTTTAACTTCCTCGAACAGGGCTCAACTTTAATCTTATTAAAGGGGCTTAAAACAATATTAAATTATTTTTACCTACATATGCCAGCGTTTCAAGGTTTTGCTCGCATCAGTGCAGAGATTATAATTTCAGACCGTATTCTATTTGTATAATAAACTTAGCAAAAAAAAAATTTCCAATAAAATAAAAAATGCTTAACGCGATTTTGTTCTGTGATGCCATCCAACGTTGCTGAATTTAAAATTGTCAACGACTTCTTGGAACAATGCGGAAAACATTCTATGCGCGTTTCTCCGCAGTTTTTTTAAAATTCTCTTCTTTTTCCAGCTTTTTTGTTCATTTGCTTTTGATGATATGACGAAGAATCGAAAACGTTTGTAAACATTAATTTTTTTGATTTTAATACAAAAAAGACCTTCAGAAAATTTTAAAAAATAAAAAAGGTATAATTAAACAGACTTATTGTGTTATTTTTAACAATGTTTGCATAAATGAGAAAATGCTGCCTAAATACACACAATATATATATACATATATATATATAAAATATGAAACTGAAAGTATACTTTTAGAGGATAGAACCTATAGTTTTAAGCTCAATATACGAGATAACGCAATTGTAAAGATAAATGAAGGAAGAGAAATAAAGACGTGCGGATGACAAATCTATTTAATCTTCGATTGTTCAGTGCAAGGTGTACTCGATAAAAACATGTTTATTTGTTTTTCCTAAGAAAAGGAAAGAAAAATAAACATGGTTTCATCGAGTACACTTTGCATTGAACAATCAAAGATGAAATAGATTTGTCATTCGAACATCTTTATTTCTCTTCCTTCATTTATCTTATATAATATATATATATATATATATAGTCATCCATATACAGACTGTTTCGCTGTATCACAGCTCTTAAGTACGGCTAGACCAGCTAGTTCCTCAAGCTGGGATTGAAACTTTACCATCGAGCTGACAGTCGGCGCCTCTACTCCTGCGCTATTATACGACACTGACTGAATGTAAGTGATATCTCCATGTAAACATTGTCAAGTGCCGGGAGCTCGAATTAGTTTGACCCAATTAGCTATAATATATATATATATATATATATATATATATATACTCTATTTGTATAATAAACTTAGCAAAAAAAAACTT
>OY744533.1:3155023-3295730 GCA_963556195.1 Sepiola atlantica | reverse complement strand
ATTTGTATAAGAAACTTAGCAAAAAAACTTTCCAATCAATCAAATAAAAAACTTTCCAATCAATCAAATAAAAAACTTTCCAATCAATCAAATAAAAAACTTTCCAATCAATCAAATAAAAAAACTTTCCAATCAATCAAATAAAAAACTTTCCAATCAATCAAATAAAAAAACTTTCCAATCAATCAAATAAAAAAACTTTCCAATCAATCAAATAAAAAAACTTTCCAATCAATCAAATAAAAAAACTTTCCAATCAATCAAATAAAAAAAATTTCCAATCAATCAAATAAAAAAATTTCCAATCAATCAAATAAAAAACTTTCCAATCAATCAAATAAAAATATTTCTAATCAAAAATAAAAATATTTCCAATCAAAAATAAAAATATTTCCAATCAAAAATAAAAAATGTTTAAAGATGCCAAAATGTCTCACTTTTTCTTGTGGATTCTCAATAATCGAGAGCGCAATTAGAGCCATTTTCCTTTTGATGTCCACCAGATCTTGTTTCTGTTTAAATATTTGTTCTGCTGCACAGGAAGGTTGCTCCGCCTGCTCTTCCTCTTCCTCTAATTCTATATCTTCCTCTGCGTCACTTTCTGCAAGTTGAAATTGAAAAGTTGAAAACCTTAAAAACAAAACAACTGTACATCACACATCGAACAAAATGAAATGCTGCTCACCTTTCTGTTCGACTTCTCTTTTTTGCGGAATAATTTTATTTTTAATTTTGACGGGAAGAAGAGATTTGTAGACTTTCTTATCGTCTTCCTCGTAAAAATTGTTTCTTGGAGATTTTTCGTAGCATTTTTCTTCGCCAGCTTCAAGCTTTCTTTTCTTGTGTTTTACACTGAAATAAAAAAAAAAAACGATCAAGACTTTTCGATAAAATAAAATATATCGCGTACGACTGATGCAAAAATAATTTTTATTTTTTATTTTTATTCATCCCAAACAAGGGGGCACATTTCTTTGAGACGTAAGGGGCTACTGTGAATTAGGGGCCAGATTTATAGGGGCACCCTTAGTGGGGAGTTGTGCAGCGAGATGTTTGTTCACATTACATTTAAATTTCTGCATGTTGGTACAGTCTGAAAAACAGGGAGCAGGGAAGGAATTCCAAAGGCAAGCAGTTCGATGAAAAGAAGCTATTAGAGTAGAAAACTTTCTGGCATCTGGGAACCTCTACAGTGAAGGGGGGCGATTTTGCTGTGTGTCGGGTTGGTTGGAGATATTTACGTTGCGAGGGCACAAGTGCAGAAAGTTTGGTGGAGCACATTCCATTGACGTACTTGTAAAACAAGCAAAGGGATGCGACATTGCGGCAATCGGAAAAATGGGTTAGAGCTTGTTAGGTTAGAGGCTCATTTTTGGGGTCTTTTCTAAGAGGGAGAGAAACTAGTGGTTGGTGCACCAGCCCAGATGTGGTAACCATACGCCATACCTGAGTAAATAATGGCTTTGTAGAGATATAGAATACTGGCAAGTGTGAGAAGTATTCTCGCCCGGTAAACGGAGGCCACCTTCTTTGCAGCAGACTTGGCAGTATCGTCTGTGTATTTATTCCAACTCAAGTGCAGCTTTGTTTTGTTATGGCTTTAGTATGAAGATGAAGATGAAGTGGAAGGAGGGGGATAAAAAGGAAGGGATGTCGGTCCACGTTAGACAAATTCTTAAATTTTCAGTGAAAATTTCAAAATAAAAAATATTTCCCTTCATTAAAAAATTGAGACGTCATCTCATTTTTTTTTAATGGAAATCATTCCAGACAAGGCATGAAGCCACTTGATGTAAGGAGCTAAAAAAAAAAATACTACTTCAAGGTCAAAAACTCGGCAACAATAAGTGTTAGAGGGATAGATTCCACCCAGATACATTATCAATATTTTGTATTAAAATTTTTTTTTTTTAAATAAAATAATTTTTTAATAGAAAATATTTTCTATTTAAAATTATTTAATTTTTTAAAAATTATTTTGTATTAAAATTTTTTATTTTTTTAAAATAAAGTATAGCCAACATTTAAGAGAGATTAACAGTAAAAATGATTTTTTTAAAATCAGTTATAACAAATAATTCAACATTAACAAAACATATCAAAGTATAAATTGCAAAATTACTGACTTTGGCAAATTACGGTTATTTCTATTGACAGCTTTATTTGACGAAGAAGATTTTTCTTTGTTTTCTTTTAAATCAAATTATAAACTAAATAATGGATTTTAATACACTAATTTCAAATATTGTGTCATTGACACAATATTTGAAATTATAAACTAAATGGATTTTAATAAACTAATTTCAAATATTGTGTCTTTGACACAGGTTCAGCTAATTTTTTTTGTTAAATAACAATTTGGTGAAATGCTAACAAAACACAGAATTAACATGAAAAAGAAAGTAAATTGTGTGTATAATTACAAATGTAACATACTACATTGACAACATTATTTTCACACACACAAAAAAAGAAAAGATTTTAATCTATGTATTTTTTCTTTGAATTTATTCGTCTTATATTAACGTTTGCCAGTTTCAATGCAGGGTTTGGCTATCGCTAAGAACGGGAGCCCTAACCCATTTTTCTTTCTTTCTTTGTTTTATGTTAGCAAGAAAGAAAATAAACAACATAAAAAAAAACAGCGAAACAAATGAAAAAGAAAACATTGACAAAATCCCCCCCCCCAAAAAAAACATTTTCTTTCTACACATTTGATTAAAAATGGTTCATTTGACTCCCACCCACCCTACAGTTTTTTTAATCTTTTTATCTATGTATTTTTTCTTTTAATTTATTCGTCTTATATTATCGCCTGCAAGTCTTCCATAAACACTTGGCGTTTTCCTCTCGGCCGCTTCCGCGACCTGCCCGATCGTTGCCGATGCGAAGTCATGGAAATCAGGCGCGTCATCTAGAACAGCACCGAACTTTAATAACCGATTGCTGACAAATCATTTGACGAAGCGAATTCGAAATTACGAACATCTTTTTAGAAGAGAAACTTTTCTCGATACTCACTTTTCTGTGATTCTCTTAACAAATGCCAAATCCGTCTGGTCCGATCCAAAATATTCAAAATCTTCTTCTTGCAGAGGAATTTCTTCATTTTCTTCCTCAACGTGAATCTTTTCCGTGTGAGGCTCTTCACTCTTCCTTTTGTTCACTTTGGATTTTTTCTTCTTTTTTTTGTTCAGATTTTTGTTATTCAGTTTCACATGACTCGCTTTTCCTTTCGAGACCTTCTTCGGTTTCTTCTAAAAAAAAAAATTTAAAAATGAAAGGAAGAAATTAAATAATAATACATCCATTACAAATAAACATTAATTTTTATCCTTTTTATCATTGTCACCCCCCCCCCCTCGTCCAAAAGTTGTACAAGATTTTAATTCTAAATCTAGGCTGGTGCATCAACCACAAGTCTCTCCCTCTTATACAAGGTCCAAAAAAAGAGTCGCTAATCTAATAGGTCCCTCACTATCCAACAAGCTCCAACTCCTGTCCCAGGGCCGCAATGTTGCATCCTTGTGCTTGTTTTACAAATACTTCAATGGAATGAGCTCCGATGAACTTGCTGCTCCCCCTCAACGTAAATACACTCAGCCAACCCGACAATCAGCTAAATCCCATCCATTCACTGCGGAGGTCCCCAGATGCTGGAGAGCCTTCTACTCCAATAGCTTCTTTCTTCGTGCTGCCGGCTTCTGGAACTCCCTCCCTGCCCACTGTTTCCCCGACTGTACCGACATGCAGAAATTTAAGACTAATGTAAACAGACATCTCGTTGCACAGCTCCCAACTCAGGATGCCCCCCCCAAAAAAAAACCCTGATTTAGCTGATTGTCGAGTTGGTCTAGTGTATTTACATCGAGAGGGCACCAGAGCAGCCAGTTCATCGGAGCACAATCCATTGAAGTATTTGTAAAACAAGCACAAGGATGCTACATTGCGGCGATGGGGCAGGGGCTAGAGCTTGGTGGATAGTGAGGGACTTAGTAAGTTGGCGACTCTTTTTTGGCCATTGTCGAAGAGGGAGAGACTAGTGGATGATGCCCCAGCCCAGATTTAAAAATTAAAATCTTGTACAACTTTAATTTTGCCCAGATGTGGCAACAATACTCCATGCATGAGCGGATGGTGGCTTTGGCGAGATATTTTTTATTGCTAATTGCCTGATTTTTATTTTTAATTAAAATTCTACTCAATCATTTTTCCTAATTTTTGGTGAGGATACTTATTTAAATCTGCTGCGTAAGAATATAATACTGTTTTTTTTTTTGTGGTATTGATAATTTAATACGGACGCTTCTCTGTACAAGCACCAAAAAAACTTATCTAAGTAGGTAGAAGAGTAACTTATCTTGCCTCTGGTAATATTTATTTGTGTCATATTTGGGTGCAACTCCAGTTTAGCGAATACTTCGAAAAAACAAACTGGTGGATATCTGTTTGATGTGTGAACAAAAAAAGAGGGGGGTTGGTACTTACGGATTGTGTGCTCAGCGTTTGGGGGATATGTGGCCAACATGAGTGACGATGAAGGAATGACTTTTATAGTGGGGAATAGTGGGAGTAATTGCACCTATAAATACGGGTGCAATTCTCCTGTTGTTGTTAACATTTTACAGTTCTAGTTTCGATAGAGACCAGATCGATTGTAAGTTACTCCCCACATTTGTTTCTTGATTGATACCAGACCCTGTTGGCGTGGGTCGCTTAAAGAGAACTCTTTTTGCAACCCCAACAGCTGCAGACTCCCTTCTGGGTATCGCCTCTAAATATTTTTTCCAACAGATGTACGTACCTGTCACGGGTTGAATATATCCTAGACCAAAAATAATGTAAATTAATCAAGTAGTATTTTTATAAAAGAAAATTAAATTTTAGCGATTTACGAAGACAGAAGTGCAAATATGACCGCCATTTTGATTTATTCAAAGGGGGATAACCGTAAATGAATTACGCTTATCCCCCTTTGAATAAATCAAAATGGCTGTCATATTTACACTCCGTCTTCGTAAATCGCTAAAATTTAATTTTCTTTTATAAAAAAAAACAAAAAACTACTCGATTAATTTACGTGATTTTATTTTCGAAAGTATCCGCTAAACTGGAGTTGCACCTCCTAAACTAACCCTAACCTAAGTTTTAGATTTGGGTCGACAAAAATTCGGTTTGGTTCGGTTCAAATTCTGTAGAAGCACCTAAATATGGTTTCCTTCTGGAGCAAGAAAAAGGTATATTTTTTACTCGATAACTTTTGTCTTACAATACGGATTTATTACAAATAAATACACATTGGTATTTATTATAGAGTGGGGGATGATTTACATCTAAATATGCAGAAATATTTCTTCACTAAAAAAAAAAAAAATTTGCTGACAGACTTACGTTAGAATTGGTGTTTCGGGCATTTTATAACGACAGCTAACAGAACGAAAAAGGGGTGAAAAAAACAAAAAACAAAACAAATAGTCAACAAATAAATGTTACCAAAGGCAAGATAAGTTACTCTTCTACAAACCTGGATAAATTTATTTGTGTTTTGGCACATGTTCGTCTTTTCCCACAGTCCGTTTTTCACAACTTTTTACTGACCAGTTTTTTTTTCTTTTTTCGGTGTACATTTACCTATCAGGCTGCTAGAGAATTCCGGGGTTTTTGGAATTTTTTTCCAAATATTTTACATTTTAGGAGGGGATCAGTTTCCAATGTTAATTCAATGTAGACTGATCCCCCTCTTTTTGACCATCTCAATTTAAAAAAAAATCTTTTTCGGTGTACAATTACCTATCATGTCAGTAGAAAATTCCGGAGTTTTTGGAAATAAATTTTTAAAAATTGAGATTTTTAGACGGGGGATCAGTTTTCAATGTAAATTCAACGTAGACTTTTTGACCATCTCAAATTTTTAAAATTATTCTTCTGCTTACAATTACCTATCATGTCGCGAGAGAATTCCGGGTTTTTGGGAAATAAATTTTTTTAAATTGAGATTTTAAGACGTAAAAAGTTGTGAAAAACGGACTATGGTAAAAGACGAACAAGACTGATCCCCCGTCTTAAAATCTCAATTTAAAAAAATTTCTTTCCAAAAACCCCGGAATTCTCTATTGGCATGATAGGTAATTGTACACAGAAAAAGATTTTTTTTTAAATTGAGATGGTCAAAAAGAGGGGGATCAGTCTACGTTGAATTAACATTGGAAACTGATCCCCCCTCCTAAAATGTAAAATATTTGATTTTTTTCCAAAAAACCCGGAATTCTCTAGCAGCCTGGGGAATCTTTTAGAATAGCCCTACAGCTCGCGAGTCGGGTTGAAAAAAAGTTGTAGAACGTAGTCAAAAAAATGAATATGCAACAAATAAATGCAACGTGCGTCGAGACCGGAGATTTTCCTAGTTTTCTATTCCATTTGTTTGTATGTTTACGTATGGTAAATCGGTTTTTATTAGACATGAAAAAAAAAAAAAAAAAATTTTTCTGTCATTTATTTAAAAAGAAAATGGCGTCACTAGTTTAGGCTGTCGGTGTCACGTGTGTGTGTGTTTTTTTTTTACCGGGACTCATAAGCAAATCGGCGTTTTTTTTTGTTTTGTTTTTTTTGGGGGGGGGGGTGCATTTTTGAAATTTAATTTTATGAAACGAACATTTTAACGATCATTTTGATCACCGAATGAGCGCGCATGTCGTTACGTCATTGGAAGACCAGGGATGACTGTTGTTTTGCTTTGTTCTTTTGCTTGCCTGAAATATGAAAACTTGGGGTTTTGATTAGGCTTAGGGCTGGGTTTTGATTAGGGTTAGGGCTGGGTTTAGGTTAGGGTTAGGTTTAGGTTAGGGTTAGGGTTAGGGCTAGGGTTGGGTTTAGGTTAGGGTTAGGGTTGGGTTAGGTTTAGGTTAGGGTTGGGTTAGGGTTAGGTTAGGACTGGGTTTAGGTTAGGGTTAGGCATTTTTTTAAGAAACAGGAAAAATAAACATTACGGTGTGACGAATGAAAATAATATGTAAATAAAAGCACACTGACATGTAAATAAAAAGAAAATTATTTTATTCCTTTTGCTTAAAATGTAGTTTTGTTTTGTTCTTCTGCTTGGCTGAAAAATGCAAACATTGCGCTTTGACTATGAGTCCCAGTAAAAAAACAATTGAAACGAGACGAGAACGAGAGCGGCCATTAATTTTTTTTTTTTTTCATTTCACGTAAGCTAAAACTATTAACTTATAGAAAATAGCACTTTTAACGGATTATAATCATTAATAACTGTCACAGTTAACTTGGAAATTCAGTTTTATCGGCTACGGTAACTTTTATTTGTTGTATATTTGTTTTTTCAGCGTTTTCGTTGTTGGGCTATTATTAAAAATACCCGCAGCCTGATAGGTAAGTGTACACCGAAAAAAGGAAAAAAAAAACTGGTCAGTAAAAAGTTGTGAAAAACGGACTGTGGGAAAAGACGAACATGTGCCAAAAAAAGGACAACAAAAAGAGGACCCATTTGATCACGTGACGTCTCGACACTAATTTTAAATCAAACTAAAAAAACGCTTTAAAATAAGTTAAAACACAAATAAACTTATCAAGAGTAACTTAGTTTGCTTTTCGTGACATTTATTTGTTGCACACATGGACACACTTTTTGTCTTGCCCCCCTCCCCACTTTACGGTCATCAATAATGAAGTTATATATGCATGTGTTTAACCGCCCCCCCCCCCACACTTTTATAACTGTCCCGCCGGTCCTGGCACATGTGTTGTTTTGTTTTTCAATCCTTTTTTCGTTGTTAGCTGTCGTTAAAAATGCCCGGTGTTTCTTTTAGCCAAGTTTTTAATTCTAACAAAAACAAAAAAAAAACATAATTTAACTTTAATTTAAAACGTTTTTTAGCACTGAAATTCACTTTTTTAAGTATTGAAAAGTTAAGTTAAGACTTTATCAAATCTAATGTGCACAAAATAATATTTTTCTTTTAAAGTTTAATTCTAACATAAGAATATATATTATATATATATATATATATATATATATATATATATATATAATTAAAATCAGAAAGATATAAGCAAACGATTCTATTTCTGTGGTGAAAATTAGAATGAATTACGTTTGAAAAAATAAAAACACGTGTTTACTTACAACGGCAGCCATCTTTAAAATAATCAAGGGAGGTAACTTGTTTTTGGTTTATGAACTTGGCAAACGGTGAAGAGTCCACTAAAATATTTCGCCCGGGTTCGATCTCGTCTCGCCTCGCCTGTTTTTTTGTTTTTTTAGTTTTTTTTTTTTAATATGGCAGCTCTTTGGGGTTATTTTATACCGAAAAACGTAAATGAGAACTCTCAACTTAGGATGCCCTATAAATATGGACCCTAATTCACAGTAGCCTCTTACGTCTCAGTGGCAGTGTACAGTACACCCTTGTTTGGGGATGAATATAAGTATATAAAAAAAACAAAATCAAATAAAAAAAACAATACTTAAATTGCCTCATAAGTGTGTGACAGGGAGGTCCCGCACAAGTGTCGTTTTCTCGACCTTTTGGCTAGGAAGAAAGTGTAGTATCTGTTCCGATGGATACTGCGCCCCATAGACCGGTATTGTCTTGGCCTTCGGGGCTTGATTTACGCCGGTCTATGGGTTTGTCCTGTGCAGTTCTAGGAGATCCACCCTCCCAGGCTTTGCCTCCCCTCTTTGGAAAGGAGTAAGTTTATTGCTTACTGCCTGAGGCGTCCCTACCGGGGAATGCCGACGGGGTTGCCCAGGCATTTTTTGTAGGCCAGAGTGCTGATCTTCTCGGGCGCTGGCTTTTCAAATCCCACTTTTCCGACCTTGTGTCACATCTTACTTTGTGGGAGGAAGATAAATAAAGGTAATAAACCTGCTCCTCCATGTTTCATGCTTGGGAAGATTGCTTCCTAGGACTGAGGATAACTTTATATTTTATAAAAAGTATTAACAGCGATATAAGTTCTTATTGAATACGATGGATTGGCATAGATTATTCCATTTTTTATTTTTTTACATATCGACCCTGGATTGGACAAGTTTCTTTCTTTTCTTTTTACTTTTGCTCGCCCCAAACAACGCATGCTGCCACAAAGCGTAAGGGACTACTGTGATACAGTACAAATTTATAGGGGGAAACCTGGCTGGGGAGTTGGGTCGCAAGATTTTTGTTCACATTACATTGCAATTTTTGCATGTTGGTGTAGTTGGGGAAACAGGGAGGGAATTCCAAAAGCAAGCGTCCGAGAAAAGAAGCTATCAAAGTAGAAAACCTTCCGGCATCTAGGAACCTTTACAGAGAAGGGGTGCGATTTTGCTGCTAGTCGTGTGGGTCGGGGGGGGGGTATTTTCGGTGAGAGAGTACAAGTGCAGGAAATTCATCGGAGTATACTCCGTGGAAGTACTTAGGGATGCAACACTGTGGTGATGCGACAGGGGGTGGAGCTTGGTAGACAGTGTGGGACCTATTAAGTTAGAAATTCGTTTGCGCACAATGTCTAAGTAGGGAGAGGCTAGTGGTTGGTGCACCAGCCCAGATGTGGCAACAATACTCCATGTATGGGCGGATGGCGGCTTTGTAGAGGTATAGGGTTCATGCCTTTCCAAACAGTATTTGTATTTATCTGCCTCCCCTACGAGGGCTGGATGTGATACAAGGTCGAAATTAACATGGGATGTTGCCATTACTGAATGTCATATCGACGTTCATGGTAATCTAAACTTCTTTTTGTTTTTCAGTATTTAAGAAAATAAGTTGAAGTGCTTGTCGGATGACGAAGAGTCGTGAATTGTAGGAAGAGACGGTTGTTGCATAGATATCAATCCTCTCGACTTTGTTGGGTGGGAAGAGAAATGGGTGACCATAGTTTGGTTAGAAGGACAAACTTCAGTGCTTATATAGATGAGGGCACATATGAAAAACGCATTTCCAAATAAAAATTATTGTTTATACTTAAATATAAGGCAAAAATAAGTATCTTCACCAAAAATTAAGAAAAATTATTGAGTAGAATTTTAATAAAAAATAAAAATCGGTTTTATCGTATTTTGCCGACCGCCATTCATTTATTACTCATTTATATGACAGACTAAGTTATGTCCCCCTGATGTACGTGTTTTCGCTCGAATCAATGGCGGATCCATAAAATACGCTAAGACTGATTTTGATTTTTAATTAAAATTCTACTCGATAATTTTTTCGAATTTTCGGTGTATATACCTATATTTGGCTGATACATAAGTATATCAAAGAGTATTCCGGTTAATTTATTTGGAACTGCAATTTTCACCTGTGTAACTGCGTTTTTCATATGTGCCTTCATCTGTATAAGCACCCAAACTTCTGTTAGATAGCGAAAAGGATGCCCGGATGGAGACGTTGGCGCCCTGAAAAGATGGAGGACCTAAAAGCAAAAGTCGAAGAAACCACGTGACTTCTGCCAGAGGGGGTCTCATTCTCTTTTCCTGTTGACTATTTAAGTGGGTAGACATGGAATGTCGCCGCTCCCATGATAAGGGGGGGGGGGCATACAATATAGTAGTCTAATGAGGTAGGCAATTTAGCTGTCGCTTTCTCTCTCTCTCTCTCTCTCTCATACATGCGTACATAGTTTTCTGTTCTGTTTAAAATAAAACCTTTAAAACCAAACAAAAAGCGTCTGCGTGGATTTTATTGACATCCTGATCACTTCTTTTATTAAGCTCTTTTGGACTACCTAAAGCGCCTATTTTGCAGAATCACACGCATTCAACTGCTGCCTCAAAATCAGACAGTTCTAGGTTCACTCTCACACGCAGCCACTGTTTCTTTGCAGCGGCGCATGCTAGTTGTGGCTGCACCGTCACCACAGTACTATAGCGTGTTTCTGTTTCTGTTTTTGTCAATTTTCTGGACAAGAAGGTAATGGATTTACAGTCTGTATGACATTTTTGCTGCAGGAAAGCGCCAATACCGATTGCACTCCAGGCACAGTTCACGGATGGGTTGAATTTGTGACAACTTGACAGTCTGTTCCGACATGAATTTTATCTGATAATGAAATGTTACAGTTCTTCGATTTGTCAACAAGTTTGTCAATGTCAAAAGTGTTGTATAGTGGGGGAAGGCTGGAGAGGGAGGCCCCAGGAGGGACGCAGAGGGTGGGAGATAGCTTCCCCAACCTCTCTAGGGCTAAGAGTGGAAGTGAAAACAACGTCATTTCCGTTGAAGAGTTCCTTGGACTTTTGGTTGCTGAAATTCAAACTAGTGAGACAGAAATTGCGCACTCCCTGCAGGGGGGACGTGGCGTGAATAGCCTTAAAATGGCCAAATCAACTGTCTCTTCCCCTACACGCACGCACACAATGGGTCCTGTGGAAGTATATGTATTTCTGAAATAAAGAGATTTTGAAGCCAAATTCAGAGTCCAGTTCTCACTTGTGCCACGTATTTAAATTAACAGCTCAACACGACCCAACGGTACAGCCAACCCGACGAACGGCCGAATAATCAACACAGCACGGCGAAATCAACCATCACATCCGTCCTGAGTATTGACGGGACAAATGAATACGTAACAAAGTACTTGGACACCGTGCGGGAGGAACCCACGGTAAAAGAATTGGCATAAGTCTCTCATTATAAGGGGAATGGGAAAATCTGAAATGGACTTGACCGTCTCCACCGATGGAGAAATTCCATCCTTTGAGATATGGTGCCCCAAAAATGTGACTTCAGATTGACCTAAAACACTTAAATAGGTTTAAGATGATACCATATTGCTTCAGGTGTTCAAATACTTGCTGTACATTGTCAATGTGCTCATGTCTATTCTGGCTAGCAATGAGTATGTCATCTATATATCTTCCTCCCACAAGGTTATCTATATACGTGCAGACGAATAGTAAATCACACAAGACTTGGTCTATTAATGTTTGGGCTGCGAAATGCTTAAAAGTTTAAACATTCGTATTTGGTGATATGCTCGAATCAAGGCTAATCTGGTGAAAAACACATTATTTTCAGCCACTGCTGTTATTTTCTGGATATGTGGTACTGGGTACCTATCAAGTTTGGTAACGGCATTCAGTGCTCTGTAGTCCCCACATGCACACTTTTTTAACTAGTCATAGCAACGTAAATATATGCAATTATTTAAGATAAAGACAGTTCAGAAATAAGAAATTAAAGAACTTAGCTGTTTTTTCTTTTCTTAAATTTTGCCTATAAGCTTTAGTTGAATTTAAGGTCTCCATTCCTTGACGGTGGTCGATATTTGAGCCACTGCTGTTATTTCCTGGATATGTTTGGTAACGGCATTCAGTGCTCTGTAGTCCCCATGCGCACGCCATGTGTTAGGGCTTTCGCTCACTAAATGAAGAGGTGAAGCCCATTCGTTCTTTGAAGGGCAAACTTTGTCTAACTTCACCATCTGTTAAAATTCTGCTTGAACCGCCATTATCTTTTTAGATGTTAAACACTTAGCTTTGCTTGGGACATGTAGGCCGTTTGTCTCTATGTAGTGTGCCATGAAGTGTGCCAAAACTTCCTTATGAAAGGAGGCAATGGAAATTGAAAGATATTCCTTTAAAAGTCTCAGCATGGAATCATCCTGGTTTGCATGTGCCACTGCTGGACATAATTGAATTACCAACCTTGACCACACCACATGTTGTAAGTTGTGTTTCTGGGTGTCTTAAACACCGGCATGTTATATCTACAAGGTCGAACGCTCGCAAAAAAAAAAAGAAAAGAAAAGAAAAGGAAAAAAAAAAAAAGGCGAATGGTCAATATCACGACTGGAGGCAGTGTTTTTACCGTAGACAAGTGAAGTGCTCATGTTCCCAAATCTTTCACATTTGTGTATGTGCAAAGGATATAGACTAAGACCCTTTTGGTGTGGCTCGCAACATGATTTGAGCTTCGAAAGGAAAAAGGATTCAGAATCGCTGAAATGTGCCGTTCTAAATTTCCTTATTGGAATCAAATTCTTATCAGAAAACCGAAAATGAAGAATATCATTGGTCATATGACCAGATAAAAAAAAAAAAAAAAAAAAAAAAAAAGGGGCCATTTTTCTCATATATACATGTCTTGGTTAATTTTTTTTTTCCAGTTTTTATTTTGCATTCACCAAGTTAGTTTTGTAGCAAGGAATTCCTTCTGAAACAAATCTTCCACCTATCCTTTCATAGTTATAAATCCAGATACGTTTTAGTCATTCATATTACGAAAACAAAATAGTTTTTGGTCGGCTTCGGTAACTTTTGTAACTCAACAAAAACGAATTCACGCAACTCATTCGTTAATCACGACAGAACTTTTCCAAATTCAACATTTCTTTCCCCACCTGCAGGTGTCGTCATCATAATATTCGGTTTAACATCCATTTTACATACTGGCTTAAAGAAACTGACTTCCAAACTAACCTATCTCTGGCCAGGTCTTTATTTCATTTCAAGCCCATTTTTATCACCTTCCATGTTTTCTTTGGCCTTCCCCAGTGAACTGGACCTGCTAGCTCAACAACTACTAACCCAAGAACTCTCTGCCATTCTTTCAACGTGGCCAAACCATCAAAGTCTCCTGTATTACACACATCTCCCTATCATGTATAATCCGTTATTTCCAGAAATCAAATACATCTAAATTAACCTCCACATAAATTTAAATTCTGTTTTGCTCTTAACGAAGCATCGAAATGGTTAGTTTTATTTCTTTATGCCTTTTACTCCCATCCGCGTTAAATCCTTCAATGTTTTATCGTCCAAGAATTGATTGCCGGATTGTCTATCAGGACAAAAGACCACCAACATTTTTATCTATCAACTTGAAACTCGTCAGCCTTTTGGCGACGAACAAAGTGTAGTATCTGCGCAGATGCTGCACTTTGTTTATTCTTCGTCAGTGAAAAAGAAGTCCTAAACTGAGGCCATTTTTATTCTCATCCAGAGGACCCTTTTTTTGTGGAGCTAGATTCCCCCACATTCAAGGTGGTATTGCCAAGGGGAGAGAGATACCCTATAGTATACATATTATACACACACTGATAACAAAATAAATAAATAAATAAAAAAAATAAATTTAAAAAAAAAGTGTAAAAACTATACAGATTATATATATATGTATATCTAGGCAGCATCTTCTCTTGCAGGCAAGTATCGTTGAATATAAGAGACAACTCATGTCTAGATATCCTTTGGTAGATCCTTTCAATAGTCTGAATCAGGATCTTAGTTTCGGGGGGGAATTAAATGAATTAACTTTAATATCAGTAATAATATTCTAAAATGCTCCCAATATAGTTCCGTACTTAGTACATAATTCCCACCAGAAAACCTTCTATAAATACTGACACATGGTCTATACCTGATTAACCTCATTCCCCCGAAAGTACTTGGGAGACAAATGTAAATTATGGCAAATTCATCAGCCAATTCCCCTCCGAAACTAAGATCCTAATTCAGACTATTGAAAGGATCTACCAAAGGATGTCTAGACATGAGTTGTCTCTTATATTCAACAATACCTGCCTGCAAGATTAAATAAATAAATATATATATATATATATATATATATTTAAAGAAAAATATTCATGCATATATATTACAGAATGAAGTACTACTTTGTATTTCACTCACTCGGTCGAAAAATAAATCCAAAAGTTGTGTCCAGTGCAAGCAAATCCCAGGTTATTTTTCCCTTTTAAATTGGAGGACCACTTCCATGGGAAATCTGGGTTGGTGCACCATCCACTAGTCTCTCCATTAGACAAAGCCCCCCCAACAAAAAGAGTCGCTAATCTAGTAGGTCCTTCACTATCTACCAAGCTCCATCATCACGTCCCATTGCCACAATGTTACATCCTTGTGCTTGTTTTACTCGACGTAAATACAATCGCCAACCTGACAATCAGATAAATCACATCGATTCACTGTGGAGGTCCCTAGATACCGGACAGCCTTCTACTCCAATAGATACTTTCCTCGAGCTGCCGGCCTTGGGAACTCCCTCCCTGCTCTTGACTGTATCAACATGCAGAAATTTAAAACTAATGTAAACAAGCATCTCGCTGCACGGCTCCCAATTTAGGATGACTCCCAAAACTTTCACCCTAATTCTCAGTAGCCCTTATGTCTACAATGGCAACTTGCCCTGTTTAAGGGTGAACTAAGTTAAAAAAAACATTTTTTTATTGGTTCCTTTACCTTTCAGAGTTAACGAAGGTGAGCTTCACCTTGGTTAACCAATAACACTGCTTGGTTGTTAGATTATCTGCATGCTCAATTTGGATGAAATCTAACCAGTAGTTTCCGAGTATAAGGCAAAAAGATGTTTTTTTTTTTTAATTTTTAATTCATTTTTTTTTTTTCGTATGGATACAATCATAATTACTTTTTCATATATTTTGTGAAATTTAAAAGAAATCCAGTGACAATTAGATTTGTTAAAACTATAAAACATCACTCCGTAAGTCTCAGGCATAAGTAATGAAACGACTTTTCAGGCAAAAATTCAACTATAGTCTCCTTGGGCGATATACCGATTCCAATTGTTTGTCTTTGGCCTCAAAATATGCCTTAGTTTCCAATATTACTTTGGAGCTGAATCTTTTTCCCTGGAGCATTTTTTTGAGGTCTACAAATTGTCAATAATTCCTGGGGTCAGATCTTGAGAATTGGGTGGACGCAGAAAATTGAATTGCTTCTGCGTGCACTCCACGTCATTTTGCCATCGTTATGATAAACTACATCTTAACAGCTGTTTCCGATGTAGAAGACTCTTACTAACACTCATCAAGCCATTGTTTTGCTTCAACAGTATTTTTCATCATCAGAAAGCAAAGTTTTATCAACACAAAAAAATTCAGATTTTTTTTCCACTTTAACAACTAATTTGTAAACTAATAATCCTGTTGGGCTCAAATTTTGAAACGCGTCATTTGAGGGTTAGGACTTTATGAAAATCACATGGATTTTTTAATTTAATTTAAAAAAATTTTTTTTTTTTTATTAATGGTGCCATCTATATGTCAGGCCCAGAACTTATTAAGTGATGTGTTATTTGTTGGAAGATATGGTTATGTAGGAGGGAATTTCAACTAGAAGTGAAGTTAACATGTTCAAAGGAAATAACATCACGAGTGAGAAGTGAGATGTGGCAAATGAACTAGTCAAATCTTTGTCTTCGATTTTGGTCTGCGAGACATAACACACCCGTCCCGGGGGGGAAGGGAGGGGTATTAATAATGTATGATCCTCTGCAAAGGAATTAAAACAGGGGGAAAAAAAAAAAAAAAAAAAAAAAAAAAAAGACAAAGTTTATTCTATCGATACAATTTTTACGATTGACTTAAAACCAAAAATTTGAGTGAAAAAAAAAAAAAAAAAAAAAATGTATCTAATCTAAATTATGACGCGAGTCAACAAATGCATTTCATACAAGTTTTATATTTCTAGGAGTTTCTTTTGAGTTGGATTCCTAACGAAAATACGCTAATAGTTTTAGCTTGAACCAAAGAAATAATTACAAAAAGCAAAAACGAAAAACAAAAAGATTAAAATAATTTCTTTATTGTAATATTACATTAGCAGAAAATACATTTTGTACATACAGACTGCAGTAGAAACCAAATGAATGCTTACCAAAATATTGAGACAATGCTATGATTTATACAGCAAAACTTGTGATTGTAACATTAAGCACAGAATATCTTTCAGTGGTGAATGGACAAGCGAGATGAGATGAAATATTGCTAAAATATCTTAGGTATAGATTTATGATCATAAAAGACAAACAAAAAAGAAAAAGAAAATATTAAACAAACAAAAAAAAAAATTAAAAAAGAAAAAAAAAAAAAAAAATTAAACAAAAAAAAGAAAATATTAGACAAACAAAAAAGAAAAAGAAAACTAAGACAATCAAAAAAAGAAATAGAAATATTAGACAATCAAAAAAAGAAATAGAAATATTAGACAAACAAAAAAAGAAATAGAAATATTAGACAAACAAAAAAAAGGAAATTAGACAAACAAAAAAAAAAGAAATTAGACAAACAAAAAAAAAAGAAATTAGACAAACAAAAAAAAAAAGAAATTAGACAAACAAAATATTTTTTTTTTTAAAAGTGTCAAATAAAGCCTTCCATAAAAAAAATCTGTAAGCAAAATTCAAACAGAATATGCTATGCAGTTATATAAACTAAATATAAATATTGGATTCAAAACATTCATATTTTTATAAAATCCAAATGAAATAAAATTTACCAACACCAATAAAAATAATGGAGAAGTGAAAAATTGGTTCACTTCTATTCAATTTTGGCTTTGCAACTGTAAAGTCAAAACAAGTTATGTCTGGATGAGACAAGGTCTTACACAAAATGTGTAAAACGTTCATTTTAAATGATAAACAAGTTATTTTCTTCAACCAGATTTCAAGTTTTTATATTTACAGAATTCTTGATTACTTTTGGTGATCAAGACATGAAAGTTTTGTTTTGGTGCGAAATAAGGACAATTCCGTGAAAACAGAAGATTGGGTCAAATTTTTTGATCATCTTAAAACAATGTTTAAGAAAATTCAATAAATAATGATTTAATGGAACTCAAATATAAAAATAAGTTTCATTAAATAAATGTTTTACGTTGATACAAATTGTGACTCAGTTCTAAAAATTTACATAAAACATTTGTTTCTTGAAACAAACGCAGCGTTTCTAAACCCGATCATTTTTTATTTTGTTCTTGTATGGCAGCAAGACGTAGTCCCGGACGGAACGACAACACGATCGTGGCTGCAGTTCAGAGCATGGAAAAAATTGCTCGTCTCACTGTAGAGGCTTTCATGAGAAATTGAATAATACAATTATGTCTCAACCGGTATGGCCATGTCACCCACCGTCAGTCATCCGAAATGCTTCAAATTGTGTCCCATATCAATGTCGATGGCTCAAGGCTGCATTGTGAGCCACCAAACACAGTTGATGACAACCTGCTTCGAGCGGATAGCATGAGCAAAATGTCAACAAAAATAATTCTTATAGATGTACCAAGATTGGATTAATAGTATGGTTCATTAAAGCAACTTCATAACTTTCTTAACTAATTAGAAGTTTTGGTGCTTCTTTCGTTTCACAAAGACATGTAAAGCTTCTCTTAAAAAAAAAAAAAAAAAAAAAAAAATATAGCTAAAGAAATGTATAAACTTTGTCATGTACTTACGTGGTAGCTGAAATGACTGTACATCGAAAATTACAAATTCATCAAGGATTTATTAAATTAAAAAAAAAAAAAAAAAAAAAAAAAGATTTTGTCGGCCGCCATATTGTATCTATCAATTGCTGGATTTAAAAAAAAAAAAAAAAAAAAAAAAAAAGAGTTATCTCCCTTGTCTAATCATAATTGTAAACTGAATTGTTACAAAATATCTACAGATACACAAAATCGATTTTTTTTTCTTTTTCTTATAGTTTAATAAATACTGGATGAATTTGCGTAATTTTTTTTCTGTACAATCTTATTTACAGATAACACGTAAGTACATAAAGTTGAAACATCCTTGTTTCTTTCATTTCACAACGACATGAAAATATTCAAAGTTTTAATGAAAATGAAGAATTTGTTTTGATAAAAGAGGATTTCTCTTTATCAAGCCGATTACAATTATCCTAAAATCTTTTATTGAAAAAATTTTGAAAAAGATGTTGCTTAGGTAAATCATTTACTTACAAGAGAAAACAATGTCATTGTTTTCGAACTCAATATATCTGACTTGCAGAATTGAAAATATAGTTTAAAACAATTTTTAGAAAATTTGAACCATTTAAATATATTTTTTTTGGTATTTTTTTTTTTTTTTTTTTTTTTTTTTTTACTATCTTACCCGGTGCAGTTTACCCCCTAAAAAAGTTCAAATTCTACTTTTTTTTGTGTGCAAATACATTTAAACAGCCTAAAAAAATATCCACAAAGAAGGAATTAAAAAAGAAAAATTAAATATTTAAGATTTTAGAGTGGGGGATCACTTTCTTTTATAAATTCAACGTAAAATGAGCACCCTATTCCTGGCCACTTAGCGTAAAACGAGACATGTAACCGACTTGAGTTTTTAAAAAATAAAAACACGTAAAAATTTAGCCAATTAAATTTGGGGGGGGTTAGGGTTTAGGGTTTATTAAATAAGTAACCCCCCAAATAATAAATTGGTTAAATTTCTACGTATTTTTATTAAGTAAAAAAGAAAAAAAAAAAAAAAAAAAAAAAAAATCCCCAGGACAAAATCTAAATTGCCTAAATCTCCACATTTTAATGAAATAAATACCCCCCCTCCAAGAAAAAAAACGAAATTGGCTAAATTTTTACGTGTTTTTATTAAAAAAGTCGGTTACATGTCTCGTTTTACGCTAAGTGGCCAGGAAATAGGTGCTCATTTTACGTTAAATTTATAAAGGAAAGTGATCTCCACTCTAAACTCTTAAATATTTAATTTAAAAATTTTTTTTTTTTTATTCCTTTGCGGATATTTTTTTAGGCTGCTTGAATGTATTTGCACAAAAAAAGTAGAATTTCAACTTTTTTAGGGGGTAAACTGCGCCGGGTAAGATAGTAAAAATTTACCTTTTTTTACTACGCTTCTTTCTGAAACGTGTAGCAGAGAAAGTCGACATTTTAAAAATCAAAGTTTATAATTATACACCGAAATGCATGCGGAATTCTCAAATAGGATCCATGAATGAAAACTGAAATAACAAAAATAAGGAAAATTTCTTGCATTAAAATATAAATCTTCAAAAAATGTTTCTTCTTGATAAAGGAACTTCAGGGTTAATTAGCCAGAATCCTGAAAATAAAAATAAAATATAAAAATAAAATCTTTTATATTGAAATTTCGGTACTCTTATAGATGACGAACCAGGTTTCCGTAACTTCGCGTCGTTAACATTCGGGCAGGTCTCGGAAGAGACCGAGAGTTGACGAAACAATTAACCAATCAGGTTGCAGCAAGCATTAGACAATCAGGCTGCAGCAAGTAGCCGATAACTTTTGGAAGAAATTAATCGTGTTCAATAACAAAAAATGAATTTCTATAATCTGTCAGCTCATTGGATCTCCCGAAGGACTAATTGAAATTGTGAAAAACATGTCCAAAAAAAAAAAAAAAAAAAAATCATCATCTGAAACTTTCCGATGCACAAATGAAAAAGCATTTTATTTAAAAACAGTTGATTAACTATGGTTTCTTTTGACAAAAAAAACAAAATAAACATCTAATTACTAACAGTTGTTTAGCTATGGTTTGAACGTTTTTTATTTTTATATATGTATTTTAGTTTGATTTTTTTTTTGTCGTAATTTATCGGCTGCCAGTCTCGAATTTAGCGTTTGGCAGTTTTCGCCTAGTCAACTCTCGGGCGCTCCCGTAACCTGCCTGGACATTGACGGCGCGAAGTCACGGAAACATGGTGCATCGAAATTTATAGCAAACAAGGATTAAAATATGGAGGGGGGTTCAAAATTTGTATTTAAATTACAATTTAGTAGCGAGTTAAACCCTTGTTATTTAGCTAACAAAGACATCCGCCCGACAATGTAAGTATGGGTCAAAGTCTTATATGGGTTAGGGTTATCGTATAAAGTACTTCTGAAAGTTTGCAAACATTCCCTCACTATCCAGGTTTACCATCTATGTTCCCTTTGGCAAGAGTTTTGACGTTGTCTGGCTGTCATTCAGTGCTCACGATTGTGGGGATTGACTGTGTCCATTTGTCACTGTTTATGGTCTTGCCTGATGGTTTCTTTCCATGTTTTCCTAGGGCGCCCAACTTTCTTTTTACTGTCCAGCCTTAGGTCTCTGCATGTGCTGATATACCCCTTGCTTCTTTCAACATGGCCGAACCAGCAAAGACAGTTTGCCCTTATTAGGACATAAAGTCTTGGAATGGCCAATTTCTCAAGTAGAATGTCTGACCTAATGTTCTGGATCTGGTCCAGCTTTACATTGCATCTCCACCTAATCATTGTCCTGTCATTTCTCTGGAGTCGAGCAAGCGAGGCCTGGGTGGGGGCCCAACACTCACTGCCATACAACATCACGCTTCTTATGCAGCTATCAGACCTTACCCCTGGTAATAATTGGGATGGTTCGGGATGTTAGAATTGGGAGAAGTTCTCTGAACTTTCCCTAAGCTGTCTTGACTGATGGTCGAACTTAGTTCGCAGCCACCGTCAGCACTCAGCATATCTCCTAGGTAGCAAAAGGAGTCTACCGCCTCCAGGTTATCCTCACCTATTTCAACTTCTGTGTAAGGGCAGTCCTCAATTGGGAGTACAAGTCTTAGACATCTCTTACATCTGAAGTCTGGATTTGGTGTGAGCCTATCATGCACTCCGTTGCACTTTTTGTGCACCATAGAGTGCAGTGTTTGCACTGTATCACATTGCTCCTAACACCCCCTTCTATTCTACATACCGTGCATGGGTATTGACCAGCGTCCTTCAAAGACTGGAGTTCTGAGCCACTTTTGTCTTTCCAGTGTTGACCTTCAGACCTTTTGCTTCCATGCTCTTCTTCAATACTTTCAGTCTTTCTTCGGGAGGTGACGGTGGTTAAGTGAATATCGACACGGACTGAAGACCTGGGTGTTCCAAGTTCGAATCCAGTCGGTTCCACAGTATCACTGTCACTTAGGGATGTTGGCAACCTTCTCGTGGTCCTTCCCGTAAGTACTCGATGTCTTTCCAGAAAGATTTCTAACTAGAAAAACATTGGAGAAACTAATGCCAACACCAGAATCATCTGATTCACATGAAAGAAGAAGTCTTTCTTCCAGCTCGTTCATTGTTTGCCATTATGACCAAGTCAGCAGCATACAGTAATTCCTATGGGCACCCTGTTCGGAACTCATTGGAGAAGCCCTCAAGGACAACAAGAGACTGAGGATTGATCCTTGATGTACTCTACATTTACACTGAACTCATCGCTGTAAATGTCATCTACCTGTACCTTGCTTCTGACGTCCCTGTACATGCATTGTACTAGCCTTATAAGCCACTCCTCCACTCTAAGTTTGTGCATTGCCCACCATAGCACTTCTCGGGAAATCCTGTCAAAAGCTTTTCTAGGTCAACAAATGCCATGTATATTCCACTGTCTGCCCGAATGGAAATGGTAACTCAAAAACTATTTATCTGATCAGACTGAAATTTTGCATGGCCGTTACTGTTAGCAAAGAGCATCATATCCACATATTAAATTTGGAGCAATCGGAAGTTGAAATTTCACCAAAATTTTTATCTTAACAGAAATTCTCATGGTTAAATAAGATGTAAAACTTCATTGGCTACAATATGGGCCAAGTAGTGAATCTCGAAAATGAACGCAACCAAAGTTATCGGCAAAAGTGTAACTTCAACCTTTTCTATTACCGTGGACCTAGAATGGATTTAATTATGGGGTATCTAGATTACACCTTGACCGATATTTTGACCAAGTTTGGTGCCGATTGGTCAAGCGATGTGAACACTAGGCTGAAGACAAACAAACGAACATAGTGACAAATCAACAAATTCAACCGAAACCATAACCCCCTTAGCAGCAGTAATAAACGCAGTATAAGAACATGTCACCTTAATCGAGCCAAAGTTCTAAAACGCAAATTACAATCGCGTAGTAAATTAACCCCTCATTATTTAGCTAAGAACACTAGTCTCTCCCTTTCAGATGGGGTCCAAAAGTGAGCCTCTAACCTAATAGACCCAACACTGTCTACAAACCTTCAGCCTCATCGCCGTGATGTTTCATCCCTGCATCTGCACCCCTTCTCAACGTAAACACACCCGACCAACCTGACAATCAGCAAAATCCCACCCATTCATAGAAGTCCCCAAATGCCGGAAAGCTTTCTACTCAATAGCTTCTTTCTTCAAACTACTCGTCTTTGGAATTCCCTCCCTGCTTGCTGACTGTACCAACATACAGAAATTTAAATGTAATTTCAACAAGTATCTCCTGCACAACTCCCCACTTAGGGTGCCCCTATAAATACGGCCCATAATCACAGTAGACCCTTATGTATGTATCAGTGGCAATGTGCCCCTTGTTTGGGGGTCAATATAAGCATAAAAAAAAGTTGTAATAAATGGATGTAATGTATATGACAAAAAGTCACCTCAGAATAACTAATGACTTTTATCAAAGCTTTAAACTTTTATAAATTGAAAATACATTTTTAAAGTCAATTTCTATTTTAACAAAGTCAATTTCTATTTTAACAAAGTCAATTTCTATTTTAACAAAGTCAATTTCTATTTAATAAAGTCAATTTCTATTTAACAAAGTCCATTTCTATTTAATAAAGTCCATTTCTATTTAATAAAGTCCATTTCTATTTAATAAAGTCCATTTCTATTTAATAAAGTCAATTTCTATTTTAATAAAGTGGTTTATCTAGAAAGGAAATATGAAGCCGTGGAAAGAAATATTCTTACACAAGTCAGCTTCTCAAATGTCTGAATTCGTCCTGGAAGTTTTTGCTGAAATAAGAAAAGAAAAAAAATATTGTTACATATAATTAAGACTAAATCTGTTTACTTGTCTCCCCATATAGATAAAGTTAGACACAAGGTCATTTTTAATGTGGTGAAAATCCAGCAATCCTCAAAATGTGGGGCTCTTGATGGTAACAAAAATACTTGTATAGTATTGTCAGCATTCTCTCATGAACAAGGGTTCTTCAGGTGAAAGAAGACATACATTTTCAACAAAAAAAAAAGAAAAAAAAAAAAAGAAAAAGTCATTTAAAATTAAATTTCTTAAGATTTCGAATTATCTGCCCTTGAAATCTTCTTAAGAAAGAAGATGGAGACTTAGTGAACGAGTCGCTGTTATGATACGTAGAATGGAAAAATACTTGTAATTAAAGTTCTAGTGGATAATTTTTTCTACTTTTTTGTACAGTGAGTAAGAATATAACGCTGAATAAGTATATAATATTGTTTTTATAAAAAAATAATTTTTTAATACGGCCGCTGAACATTTTTTTTTTTTTTTAACGAAACAATTTTCAAAGATGTGATCACCTCACATTATATATATTTATAAAATACAGAAATTCAATGTAACATCAGTACCGTCGGTTTCAAAGCAGGAGTTTAATCCTGATTATCGTCAGCTGATAAATATTTTTGATCCACCATTTCTAAAATGTTTATCAGCTGACGATAATCGGGATTAACCCCCCCCCCCATGGGCTTTGAAACCGACGGTACTGATGTTACATTGAATTTCTGTATTTTATAAATAAATATTTACGCTCTTAATCCTTCGAAATCTCGGATTTCTTAATTAATCGAGCACTCTGCTGGGTTTTTCCTGCCCTACTACACAGTACTTATATATATATATATATATAGGATCAAATATAAACCAAAGTAAAACTTTTAGTAGATGGAACCTATTGTGAAGAGGATTAGCTCAATATACGAGATAGAGCAATTGTAGAGATAGAAGAAAAAAGAGTGATAAATATGCGACGATTGTTCAAATTTATTTACAATTTCAATTGTTCAATGCAAGGTGTATTCAGTAATAAACTAGTGTTTATTATTCTTTCCTTAAGCCAAGGCTTTCTCTCTCTCTCTATATATATATATATATAATAAATTTTTAAAAAAAGAAAAAATTAATATATTAAATGAGCTACTTTTAACAATTTCTAGAAATAATTTCCGTCTATTGAATACAAATCGAGAAAAATAAAAATTGTACCTGCCAAGCTTCCGAAATGTGCGTGAGAAGCAAATTAGTGATACGCCTATGAGCCGTCATGTCCCAGTGGACACCGTCCTTTACTCGACGATGGATGTGGTGACGCAGATAAAAGTGGATATCCAACATATCCAAAGAATATTCTTTGAGCAGTCCATATGTAAATTTGTTTGCCTCAAGAATTTCCAATCGTAAAGTATTTTTTAGGTGTTCAACTTCAGGGACAAGGAAACCACCATAGGCGGTTCTTGAAATTGGCAAGGTGCTGTTCCAGATGAAAAGGGTTCGGTGAAACATCGTGTCGATTGCGGAGAAGAGTTTATTCAGATTCGACTTGTAGGCATCAATACCATTGTCACCGTATCTACAAGAAAACATTTCAAGGAAAACTTTACAAAATATCAAGCAGAAAGAAAAAAAAAAGAAAAGAAAAAATAGCATTAAACTGAAGTTTAATATACACACACACATATTTATTTTATATATATATATTGTTAATATTAGATGCTTACGTTAAGGTCTCCTGTTTTTGTTTCACTGTTAGATACTTAATCCCCCTTTTTATTTTATTTACTTACTATTATGTATTTTATTTTTTTATGAATTTTCCAACGAATGTTAAGTCTGCACTATTTTTGATTTAGTTAGTTTCTGTGGGAATTTAAACTGCATTTTCCTTCTTTTTTTGTCTTTTTGTTTAAAAAAACTTAAAGCTTCTTTAGACTATATATATATATAAAAATAAAATTGAAAATATAAGCCTTTATCATTTTTTTTTTTCATAAAAAAAAAAAAAAAATTTAAAAAACCCCCCCAAAAACCCCCAAAAACAAAAATAAAGTTTTTTCCTTTTGTTTCTTTGATAAAATGTCCTTTTTATGGTGTATCCACGGCGATGTCGTTGGCGGTTATGAATTCAAATTCTGGTTGTAGAACTAAGAAAGCATTGGCATGCTCAAAGTTTAATAAAATAGGTTGTTTATTTAAAAGCATTGGTGGGTCAGTATTATAAAATTGAAAATATAAGCCTTTATCAATGCAAGATTAATTTATTTAGTGTTATTTAATAATGTTTGCCTAAATATATATAAATATATATTTAGGCAAACATTATTAAATAACACTGAGTGTTTTTGCTTGATAAGACTTTTTTTTATTTTTTCAATTTTCCGAATGGTCCATTTAGTGTTTCAGTCAAATTGCTGTATGTAAGTTCCATGTATTTCTTGTTCCATTTTCTTTCCTTTTTTGCAAGTACTTTCGATTTGATTCGTCAAATCATCTTCAGGTGGTGTTAATTTTGGTTTCTTAAAAAACATGTCCTTACTGTTGAGTTTTTATTATTATTATAACGGCCAGTAATTTACAACTTAAAGGAGCGTCTATAATCAATAATGTTAATTACGAAACTAGTCACAATATTTTAAAGTGTCTAGCATAGTAATAAACGTTACCAAATTCTTAGCCATTAAGCAATTATACGTTTGAATCTTGAACGCGCTCAGAACGTAATCACGCTCTCATGTAACATCTCAATATTATAGACACTCATTGTGAATTTTTCTGATGATTTTGTAATGTTGCAGAGACGATATTAACATAAAAATGTTGTTTGGCACAAGACAAATGAAACGGACCGTAAAAAATATATCTCACAGAAATGTTATGTTTTTTGGAAATGTGAAAACCCCCCCCCCCAAAAAAAAACCATAGTTATTGGAATATAATATGAACCTGACTTATATTTGCTCTGTTGTCACTAATTGACAATCATCGAGCTGAATCTTTTAAGGAGACTACAAAGTAAAAGGAACTGATAGTATATGCTAATACATATATTGTCATTAATAATTATATATATATATATATATATATATATATCATAACCTTATCTATTATTTATAATTAATGGTTTCCATATTGTATTAAATTCAATACTAACCCTAAGACCTAGTAAGTCATTGTTGGCCAACATATGCACTGCTACACCGGAAGAAGGCCGGAGGTTACAGCGGCCGAAAACTTGTGAGAATAACACTCAAGATGAGAACAGTAGTCCGAATAATAAAAATTATACAAATTATCAATCCTCATCTAAAAAAAGAAAAGAAAAGAAAGTGAAGGGGGGGGGGGTAGAGGGAAAGATACAAGTTTTAATAGAAATAGGTTACAATTTTGCCCCGGACAACACCGGGTAGGCATGCTAGAAATTAATAATAAAAGATTAGAATGGTAAAATTGTTTAAGAAACTTAAATGCATTCTGGTGGATTTAGTTTTCTAATTAAATTCATTTTTATAAACGTTCATTTTAGTGTTTTACACTATTGAATTTTTGATTTCAATAGATAATTGATTAATAGGAAATAAGTAATGTGTAAGTTACGCAGATGCAAGAAACACGCGTACACACTCGAAGTTGTCACACAATGTTATTAACATAGAGATTGTCAAAAGAGATAAAAATTGTCAAGAATGTTTGACAATTGAATTGTCAAACATTTTATTATATATTATTATATTGTCATTTTATTATATTAATTATTAATATTTTATTATATTAAACATAAGTGGTTAAGATTATTATTTTATCATGTACCACTATTACTATATACCACTATTACTATGTACCATTATTACTAAAAACCGTTATTATTATTGACTTTATTATTATAAAAATACGTTATTACTATGTACCATTATTTTATTATATTAATTATTTCATTATATTGTCATTATTTTATTATTATATTAATTATTTCATTATATTGTCATTATTTTATTATTATATTAATTATTTCATTATATTGTCATTATTTCATTATTATATTAATTATTTCATTATATTGTCATTATTTCATTATTATATTAATTATTTCATTATATTGTCATTATTTCATTATTATATTAATTATTTCATTATATTGTCATTATTTCATTATTATATTAATTATTTCATTATTTTGTCATTATTTCATTATTATATTAATTATTTCATTATATTGTCATTCTTTTATTATTATATTAATTATTTCATTATATTGTCATTATTTTATTATTATATTAATTATTTCATTATATTGTCATTATTTCATTATTATATTAATTATTTCATTATATTGTCATTATTTCATTATTATATTAATTATTTCATTATATTGTCATTATTTCATTATTATATTAATTATTTCATTATTTTGTCATTATTTCATTATTATATTAATTATTTCATTATATTGTCATTTTATTATTATATTAATTATTTCATTATATTGTCATTATTTTATTATTATATTAATTATTTCATTATTTTGTCATTATTTCATTATTATATTAATTATTTCATTATATTGTCATTATTTTATTATTATATTAATTATTTCATTATATTGTCATTTTATTATTATATTAATTATTTCATTATATTGTCATTCTTTTATTATTATATTAATTATTTCATTATATTGTCATTTTATTATTATATTAATTATTTCATTATATTGTCATTCTTTTATTATTATATTAATTATTTCATTATATTGTCATTTTATTATTATATTAATTATTTCATTATATTGTCATTATTTTATTATTATATTAATTATTTCATTATATTGTCATTCTTTTATTATTATATTAATTATTTCATTATATTGTCATTCTTTTATTATTATATTAATTATTTCATTATATTGTCATTTTATTATTATATTAATTATTTCATTATATTGTCATTATTTTATTATTATATTAATTATTTCATTATATTGTCATTATTTTATTATTATATTAATTATTTCATTATATTGTCATTCTTTTATTATTATATTAATTATTTCATTATATTGTCATTATTTTATTATTATATTAATTATTTCATTATATTGTCATTCTTTTATTATTATATTAATTATTTCATTATATTGTCATTCTTTTATTATTATATTAATTATTTCATTATATTGTCATTTTATTATTATATTAATTATTTCATTATATTGTCATTTTATTATTATATTAATTATTTCATTATATTGTCATTCTTTTATTATTATATTAATTATTTCATTATATTGTCATTCTTTTATTATTATATTAATTATTTCATTATATTGTCATTCTTTTATTATTATATTAATTATTTCATTATATTGTCATTCTTTTATTATTATATTAATTATTTCATTATATTGTCATTCTTTTATTATTATATTAATTATTTCATTATATTGTCATTATTTTATTATTATATTAATTATTTCATTATATTGTCATTATTTTATTATTATATTAATTATTTCATTATATTGTCATTCTTTTATTATTATATTAATTATTTCATTATATTGTCATTTTATTATTATATTAATTATTTCATTATATTGTCATTATTTTATTATTATATTAATTATTTCATTATATTGTCATTCTTTTATTATTATATTAATTATTTCATTATATTGTCATTCTTTTATTATTATATTAATTATTTCATTATATTGTCATTTTATTATTATATTAATTATTTCATTATATTGTCATTATTTTATTATTATATTAATTATTTCATTATATTGTCATTCTTTTATTATTATATTAATTATTTCATTATATTGTCATTTTATTATTATATTAATTATTTCATTATATTGTCATTATTTTATTATTATATTAATTATTTCATTATATTGTCATTCTTTTATTATTATATTAATTATTTCATTATATTGTCATTTTATTATTATATTAATTATTTCATTATATTGTCATTATTTTATTATTATATTAATTATTTCATTATATTGTCATTCTTTTATTATTATATTAATTATTTCATTATATTGTCATTATTTTATTATTATATTAATTATTTCATTATATTGTCATTATTTTATTATTATATTAATTATTTCATTATATTGTCATTCTTTTATTATTATATTAATTATTTCATTATATTGTCATTTTATTATTATATTAATTATTTCATTATATTGTCATTATTTTATTATTATATTAATTATTTCATTATATTGTCATTCTTTTATTATTATATTAATTATTTCATTATATTGTCATTATTTTATTATTATATTAATTATTTCATTATATTGTCATTATTTTATTATTATATTAATTATTTCATTATATTGTCATTCTTTTATTATTATATTAATTATTTCATTATATTGTCATTTTATTATTATATTAATTATTTCATTATATTGTCATTATTTTATTATTATATTAATTATTTCATTATATTGTCATTCTTTTATTATTATATTAATTATTTCATTATATTGTCATTTTATTATTATATTAATTATTTCATTATATTGTCATTATTTTATTATTATATTAATTATTTAATTATATTATCATTATTTTATTATTATATTAATTATTTCATTATATTGTCATTCTTTTATTATTATATTAATTATTTCATTATATTGTCATTCTTTTATTATTATATTAATTATTTCATTATATTGTCATTCTTTTATTATTATATTAATTATTTCATTATATTGTCATTTTATTATTATATTAATTATTTCATTATATTGTCATTTTATTATTATATTAATTATTTCATTATATTGTCATTATTTTATTATTATATTAATTATTTCATTATATTGTCATTATTTTATTATTATATTAATTATTTCATTATATTGTCATTCTTTTATTATTATATTAATTATTTCATTATATTGTCATTCTTTTATTATTATATTAATTATTTCATTATATTGTCATTCTTTTATTATTATATTAATTATTTCATTATATTGTCATTCTTTTATTATTATATTAATTATTTCATTATATTGTCATTTTATTATTATATTAATTATTTCATTATATTGTCATTATTTTATTATTATATTAATTATTTCATTATATTGTCATTATTTTATTATTATATTAATTATTTCATTATATTGTCATTATTTTATTATTATATTAATTATTTCATTATATTGTCATTCTTTTATTATTATATTAATTATTTAATTATATTGTCATTCTTTTATTATTATATTAATTATTTAATTATATTGTCATTCTTTTATTATTATATTAATTATTTCATTATATTGTCATTTTATTATTATATTAATTATTTCATTATATTGTCATTATTTTATTATTATATTAATTATTTCATTATATTGTCATTCTTTTATTATTATATTAATTATTTCATTATATTGTCATTATTTTATTATTATATTAATTATTTCATTATATTGTCATTATTTTATTATTATATTAATTATTTCATTATATTGTCATTCTTTTATTATTATATTAATTTCATTATATTGTCATTTTATTATTATATTAATTATTTCATTATATTGTCATTCTTTTATTATTATATTAATTATTTCATTATATTGTCATTATTTTATTATTATATTAATTATTTCATTATATTGTCATTATTTTATTATTATATTAATTATTTCATTATATTGTCATTATTTTATTATTATATTAATTATTTCATTATATTGTCATTATTTTATTATTATATTAATTATTTCATTATATTGTCATTATTTTATTATTATATTAGACAAAAGAATTGTCAAAAGAGATAGAGGACAAAAAAGAAAGGTACCTTGTTAAGTCCCATAAACAGGAGTTCATGATGATCACATCGGGTATTGGTCCATTTTTCAGAGACTCGAGGATTGTCGACACATAAGAATCGTAACATCGAGTGACAAAATAGAAATGCACCATGTGCGAGTCGGTGACAAAGTGTCGAATCTCACGATAACCCGTTCCGTTTGTTAACTTGTGGATACCACCTTTAACTAATATATCTCCTCGAAATTCCAGCTCACCCTAGCAAAAAAATAAAAATAAATAAAAATATTAAGTTACATCTACAAGAAAAAAAAAGAGGGTGCTTATAGAACAGAGGAAGAAAAAAAAAAAATTATCTTCAATTTTGAAGAGTCAAATGACAGGGAGATAATTCAAAGTGTTCTACCAGGATTTATCTTCAAAGGGATTTCATGCATTTTAATTAACTTTAAATAAAGTTTGGCGCTGATAACTATTTTTCTTAGCCGCCGCTATTCCGAATTAGCTTATACTTTGGCAAGGGAAATAACTTTGTTTATTAATAAAAAAACATGTTACGGTTTTGAAATGCGTTAAAAACACTAACCCGTTCAAAATAACTTTCAAGCACTTTTATTTACATGCCACAAATTGTATACACTTTATATAAACATAAAAAGTTATTTTCTTTCATGCTGCGATAAACAAAGTTATTTCCCTTGCCAAAGTATAAGCGAAAATAGAGTTTATCTCCCTCAGATCGGTTAAGGCTTATACAAGAGCGCCTAAAGTTTAAAGAAAAATATACATAAAAGGATTATTTAGGAATAATAACGCTTTATGGTATTCGGCACCAATAAAAATTAAAAAGATTTATTGAAATAAATTAAGCATGGCAGAAAGTAAAAAAATAGAAAAATGCATGAAACATGGGAAATAAAGTTTTAATAACCTGAACCCTAAATAGACATAAAGGAAGATGTCCATTTTGGGTTAGGGTTAGAGTTATTTAAACTTTGCATTATTTATTTCTATAACACTGACTCTCCCTCCCTCTCCATAAGCTAATGCCTGGGAGGACGTTAAGACAACAGAACAGATACTATACTACTCCCTACCAATCCTGAGAGAATGGTATGAGGAACGAACATATACTAGGCCCCCAAGGAGGTGGTAATGCCTGGGAGGAGTGTACGATGACAATTGAAAATATACTACACTACTCCCTAAAGGAGGAGGTAAAGCCTCTACGGATTCACCCACCCCCCTAAAAAAAGAGGTGGTAATGCCTGGGAGGATGGTATCGTGGCAACAGAACAGGTACTACAATACTCCCTCTTTCCAAAATAAAGGTAATACCTGGAAGGGTCACCCCATAAAAAAGGAGAAGGCAATGTCTGCAAGTATGGTATCATGGCAGCAGAATAGATATTACCCCTCATCGCCCCCCCCCCCCCCCCAACAAATAGGAATGGTCCCGTGACAACAGAACAGATACTACATTACCTCCTCCCCAAAGGATTATTTAATACTTGGGAGGATTACCCCCACCCCCTTAAAAAGGAGGAGATAATTCCTGGGAGGACGGTCTCATGACAACAGAACAGATATCACACTTATAAATTCCTATTAGAAGATAATACATAGATTTAATCAGTTTTTTTTTCCATTCATTTAAAAATGCCTAAAATAATTTGTTTTATGGTTCCTTGTCCTTAAATAAAAATGTATCTGTTCTCAACATCCCAGCGACAGAAGGTTTTACTCTCGACAAAAACTATTGTGTATATCTATAAGAAAAATATTTTGTGAAAAAACTATTGTGTACATATAAGAAAATATGACAATAAAAATTTACAAATGTATATAACAGAATATTAATTTATTAGAAACGGTTTATAAAATAAATATGCAAATTAAGAATACGCAAAGTTGTTTTTAAGTTGTTTGCGTTATTCAGGTTTTCCAAAATATTCTTCTCATTGCCATTCCATCAAAGTTTCAAGTGTGGACTCTTTCATTATACTCAACAACACGTAAACCACGTGATACACACGCCCGGCATTCAAACACCAACAGTCATAACATCAAGACGAATCTCTACTTGACTGTAACAAATATGTCTTAATCAAGAAGGATTAAAAAGAAAAGTAAACAAAAAGATTTTTTTTAAATGCCTATACTTTTGGAAAAAAAAAAAAAAAAAAAAAAAAAAAAAAAAAAAAAAAGGCGTATATCGCAAGTGCTTAAGTTTTTAGATTAAATAAATTTATCTTAAAAAATAAAAATAAATAAATTGCGTTGTTCAGGCGTTTCAAAATATTCTTCCATTCCATTCTTGGCTTCTATCAACGTTTCAAATGTGGACTCTTTCATATATATATATATATATATATATATATATATATTATACAGTATTTCAGAATGTTATGTTGTATCATAAATAAGCATTGTTTTGATGTTAGGATAGGTGGAAAAACTTTCGAATTTATTCATTTAGATGATAAATTTAAAAAAAAAGAATTTAATCAGACATTTTTTCATCTAGCTCAAAATAGAATGTGGGGGGGGGATTTTTTTCTTTTCTCTAAGATTATAGAAAAGTATGTTTTACATGGACCCAACACAATTGAACTTACCCCTCCACCTCATCCTAAAAAATTTTCATAAAAAAAAGAAAAGCCATATTTAATTTCCCCGCAAAACAACAAAACCATCTTCCTCTAAACGCACAAAGCTGCACTTACCTTGGTTTTTAATGCATCATCTTGTACGTATGCACTCTCGCTCAACAAAGCCACAAGATCTTTGTATGCACTTCTTTGAACTATATAAAAAAATAATATATTATCAAAAGATGTAAAGAAATGTTTGCCACATTCACATTCTTTAAGTTGCCCAAAAATCTATACGAGTATGCGTTGTGGCCAAATATTTGGACGAAAACAGATACACTTCGAGTTTCATCTTTCATACAAAATTCAAAACATGTATTTACACTTAACTTTAACATTTTCTCTAAAAACATAAAATTTACAAAAAAATGAAAAAAATTCATAAATCTATGACTAATGGAAATTTGGTATATGTGTCTGAAGCCGAACTATACTATTACTTTTGATGTATATCTTTTAATGCTCAATTCAGAGGAGGGGGTAGTGTATCTGTTCTGATGAGGCCATCCTCCCAGGCATTACACCCTTTAGGGGATCACAGTGTAGTATATGTTTATCATGAAAACCATCCTACCAAAAAATGTGAAACTGAACGGAGCATATATGTGCAAGTTTTGACTAAAAAAAGGTAGAAAATGCTGGAAAAAATAGATTTGGGAGTCATGATTGAGAGTGGGACCCAAAGGTGCCCCAGACAGTTTAGACTAACATTTTGTGTAAGCTTATATATATATATATATTAGACAAAAACTTATTTACATAAATAAACAAATATTAACATTTTGGTAATTTGGATAGACATTTATTAATTTATCCTTTTGTTTTTATTTAATCACTTTAATTACTGTTAATATCAACAAAACTATTGCATATATATATATATATATAAAGTAGAGAACTAAAAGCGAACTTTTAGGAAAGGTAAAACCTATTGCAAAAAGTATACAGCTCAATATACCGGATAGAGCAGTCGGACACATGCTTGCATTTGGGCAGCTTTTTGCCTTGTTTTTTCCCCCACAATCTTTGTTTTACTTTTTCAGATTTTGAATCTTGGCTTTTCGCCAACTTATCTATCCCAGCAATTTCCTCTAAGATTTTGATCTTTGAAAAGCCTGGCTTAAAGAAAAAATTAATTATATAAATTGCTTTTTTGCGGAATATATCTAGCATTGAACAACTGAATTGAAAAAAGATCTGCCTCCGTCGCTTTTCTAATTCCTTTTCATCCTTCTATCGATATATATATATATATATATATATATATATAGAGTGTCAGGTTGTATATGAAAAGAAATCAAATAAAGTGCTCGATCATATAAGAGAGCTAATATAATTTATTTAGATACTGTATATTACATATTTCAGCAATGTACCGCGGTTTCATCCAAAAGGGCAGATTTAGACATCTTTAGTAAATCTTCGTGCCCAGTGGAATCATCGGCAAGCTGAAAGGATTGTACTAGGCACGCCTGACAGGGAATGGCGTCAACAATGACAGAAAAAAACGGTGCATCTCTGAGGGTGTCCCCGAAAAAAATCCGGTGTGGGAAGCGATGAAACCGTGGTACATTGCTGAAATATGTAATATACAGTATCTAAATAAATTATATATATATATATATATATATATATTATAATATAAAATGAAGTAATAAAATAAGGTGTCAATCAAATTTTATTAGAATTCAAAGTTCAAGCAAAGTATCTTAAAGTCCTTAGCTCATTAGCTATTAGTTGACGCTTATATCTTTTGTTGGATTGCTTCATACATACATATATATATATATATATATATAATCTCGCTACACAGCTTCCTACTTGGGATGCCACCCTAAACCTATACCCTAATTCTCAGTAGCCCCTTACATTTACAGTGGTGGCCTGCCTTGTTTGGGGTGAATTATGTTATATATATATATATATATATATATATATATGAAAAATATAATAAAATTACAAATGTAGACCACTATGAACTCTTAAAAATAATAGTTATGTAAATTAGGCATGCAAAGAGCTGCTTAGATGTTTCACCTCTACTATACATACAGTATTTTAAATTACTATGTTGTATTACTGATTGAAATAATTGGTTTTGTTTGATATCAGATGAAAGACTTTTGTAAATGGTAAAAGAAAAATGGTAAAAATGAAAGCGAACTTACTCGAGTCGCCAATGATGACGACAAATTTTCGGAACAAAAGTCTATTTGCATCTTCGCACAAAAATAAATCAGACATTATCGAATTTTGTAACTGAAATGAGAAAAAAATCATCAGTTTTATAAAATTTGAGCGTTTCTTGAAGCAATTCACTGTAACTACGTGGTTTATTAGTAAATGGGTAGGCGGGACGGGCGGATCCAAACGGGCGCGCGACACGAGCGGATCCAAACGGGCACGCGACACGAGCGGATCCAAACGGGCGCGCGACACGAGCGGATCCAAACGGGCGCGCGACACGAGCGGATCCAAACGGGCGCGCGACACGAGCGGATCCAAACGGGCGCGCGACACGAGCGGATCCAAACGGGCGCGCGACACGAGCGGATCCAAACGGGCGCGCGACACGAGCGGATCCAAACGGGCGCGCGACACGAGCGGATCCAAACGGGCGCGCGACACGAGCGGATCCAAACGGGCGCGCGACACGAGCGGATCCAAACGGGCGCGCGACACGAGCGGATCCAAACGGGCGCGCGACACGAGCGGATCCAAACGGGCGCGCGACACGAGCGGATCCAAACGGGCGCGCGACACGAGCGGTTCCAAACGGGCGCGCGACACGAGCGGATCCAAACGGACGCGCGACACAAGCGGATCTAAACGAGCTAATGTTAAAAAGATACTAGCTCGTATAAGCTAATCTCTTTTCTTTCTCCGTTTGGCATATTACCACCAAGATGTAAGGGGCTATTGTGATTGGGGCCAGATTTACATGGGTCATCTTAAGTGGGAAGTAGTGTAACAAGATGTTTGTTCACATTACATTTACATTTCTGCATGTCAGGAATTCCAAAGGCAAGCAGGCCGAGGAAAGAAGCCATTAGAGTAGAAAGTTTTTCAGCATCTGGGGACCTCTACAGTGAAGGGGTGGGATTTTGCTGCTACTTGTGTTGGTCAGAGGTATTTATATTGAGGGGGGTACAAGTGCAGAATTTAATTATCAGGTAAAGCGGAATAACAACCGAGACCTCCAAAAATAGAATTCGTACTTTTAGCTTTTGTAAGTATGGATGTCTAATGAAAAAAAATTCCATAACGTTAATTTAATTTTATTTTATTTTTGGTACTGCTTTAGATATTGACCCTAACTTTCGTGACTGCCCGGCAACAGCGAGCCAACAGCTAACGGAAGCGTCCGAGACCTGCCGAAATCGAAAACGAGGCTGGCAGGCAGACGATATTGATTTCAAAGAGAGACGCTTGGCACTAATTAAAAATGAATTTCGAAGTGTTGTGTAGTTCGATTGCCTCTCCGGAGCAGTGCATTAACTTTTGCCAGCAGAAAGCTCTGATGGCAAAATATATGCGATGCGGCGGCGGCCGACTTTGCCGGCTAGTACCGCGAAAGAGTGTTTCGGAAAAATATGCCTGGAGATGCCCCACCCAGGAATGCCGGGCTTGGATTTCGCTGCGATCGGGGACGTTTTTTTCGCGGTCAAAACTCACCATATCAACAATTCTAAAGATGATATACCTGTGGTCCCAGGATATGGCGACCTGCGGGAATTCATGTGGCGACAGACTTTTAAAAAAGACCCTTTCGCCGCCATATTATCGCAGATAGCCGTACTTTATCCAGTCGTCGGCGACCAACAATCTTCTGCTCCTCCGCCTCCTCGGCGACGACCACATCCTCCTTTTCTGCCTGTATTTCGCTAAGCCCCCCTCCAAAAACGAAAAACAAGCCCTTACCCCTCCAGCTAAAATAATTGAAAAAAAAAACAAAAAAAAACAATGCGTAATTTCAAAAAAAAAATGGTTTTAAAAAAGTTATTATTTTAGCGTTCATAAAAACAGTTTTTTTCAGTTAAAAAAAACAAAAAAAAAGAGTTTAAAAAGTTAGTTTTCTTACATAAAATGGTTAATTATTAATTAAAAAAAAAGTTTATTCATTTCAGCTATGGGTTTGTTCATTTATTTCATTTTCTGTATAAAAATATATGCATTTCTTTTTCTTTACGTATATTCATCGTCTTACATTGTTGTCGTCTGCCGACTCGGCAGGTCTCGGACGCTTCCGTTAGCTGTCGGCTTGCTGCTGCCGGGCAGTCACGAAAGTTAGGGTCAATATCTAAAACAGTACCGTATTTTTTAATATAGATGAAAAATTATAAAAAATTTTTTTTTTTTTTTTTTTTTTAAATCCAAGACATAAAATTATATTTTTTTTTTTTTTTTTTCTTTTAATTATTCCATTATGTTAACTTTTTTAAATTGGTTTAAGTCATTGACCAAGATTTTAGATTTTTTACCTTCCGAACATCCAAATAGTTAATAGTGAAAATAACTTCAAGTAATATTAAATAAATACATGACATAAAATTAACATGTTTTTTTTTTTTCATTTTTACAAATACGGCACTCCAGAAAAACATTCGACTCAGAATCAACGTGCCGCTATTCCGAATTCACAACAGCAAAATCAAAATCTTTTTCATGAAAAACTTTATAATTAAAACTTGCTGAAAGGAAATGTTTTGTATTTTTATTTTAAATATTTTAATTTTAGAGTTTTGGGCATTTTTAACGACAGCTAACAAAATGAAAAAGGGGTTAAAAAAAAAAAAAAAAAAAAAAAAAAAAAAAAAAGAAGCAAATGGGCAACAAACAAATATTACCAAAGGCAAGATAAGTTACTCTTCTACTAACCTGGATAAGTTTATTTGTGTTTTAACTCATTTTAAAGCGTTTTTTCACCTGTTCAGTAAGAACGGAAAACAAAACAAATATGGCTGTTCATGAACCCAGCACGGAGATCCTTGATAATTGGTGAAAAATCAAAAAATAAACAAAATAGTGTTAGAAACATCCATCAAATGTCACCAATCATTGGAAAAGGTTCTACCAGTATTTTGCTTCATTTTCATTTTTTGAGCGATTATCGAAAATCCGTAATTTCAGCCATTTTGCTTTTCGTTGTAACTGAACAATTGGACACCAGGTTTGTTTTGAACAAAAAATAAACAAAACAAAAACGCTTTAAAATAAGTTAAAACACAAATAAACTTATCCAGGTTAGTAGAAGAGTAACTTATCTTGTCTTTGGTAACATTTATTTCTTGCACATTTGTTTTTTTTGTTTTTTTTTTACCCCTTTCTCATTCTATTAGCTCTCGTTAAAAATGTCCAAAATCCATTTTTACTTTATATTTAATTTTCATTTTTTTTTTTAAATTACCAGCAAGTTTTAATTATAAAGTTTTACACGAAAAAGATTGTTTTGTTTTTTTTAATTATGACTGGAGAGAGTTTGATTGTGGCTTTCTGTCGTGAATTCGGAATAGCGGCACGCTGATTCAGTCGGTAGTTTTTCTGGAGTGCCACAAAGACTGAAATGAATTAAAAAAAAAAAAATTTTTTTTTAAAGTAAAATTTTTACATTTTTTTTTATTTATTAATATTAAAAAAAATAAAAAATTAACGTCATGGAATTGTTCAATACAGACATAATTCTTGAAAATATGTGTCCAAAAATATGAATTAAGAAAACTCAAACAAATGTGTGTTTTTTTTTTATTTATTAACATTAATAAGTTAAAATTAACGTCATGGAATTTTTTACTTTTGTAATCAGAAATTTAATAATCTTATTTTAAAAAAAAGTCTCGAAATGTTTTCGTAAACTATTTTATTAAAGAAAATTTGTTTTTGTTTAAAATTTTCTATTTCTTGTGTTTTTCCAAATGTTTTTTTTAATTTAAACTTCATAATTCAAACGAGATGTTTATATTTAAAGTTTTCGCCATTTTTAACAAGAGCCAACAAAAAAGGGGTAAAAAACAACAAAAAAAAAACAAATAAATGTTACTTAAGGCAAGATAAGTTACTCTTCTACTAACCTGGATAAGTTTATTTGTGTTTTAATTTATTTTAAAGCGTTTTTTTGTTCAAAACAAACCTGGTGTCCACCTGTTCAGTTAGAACGGAAAGTGGCTGAAATTACAAAGGTCTCGATAATCGCTCAAAAAACGAAAATTAAACAAAATACTGGTAAAACATTGCCTTTTCCCACGATTGGTGACATTTATTGGATGTGTTTCTAACACTATTTTGTTTATTTTTCGATTTTTTACCAATTATCAAGGATCCCCGTGCTGAGCTCATGAACAGCCATTTTGTTTTTCGTTCTAACTGAACAGGTGGACACAGGGTTTGTTTTGAACAACAACAAAAAAAACTCTTTAAAATAAGTTAAAACATAAATAAACTTATCCAGGTTAGAAGAGTAACTTATCTTGCCTTTGGTAACATTTATTTGTTGCCTATTTGTTTTTTGGTTTCTTTTTTTTTTTCTTTTTGGCTTTTGTTAAAAATGCCCAAAGTTTTATTTCAAGGATGGACTTTTCGGCGAATTCATGAAATAAAAATAATAAAAATGTAGGTGAAAATCTATAAATTCATTTTTCTTCCATTTTCCCGAAGAAAATGGACCAAGTTCATTTTAAGGGTAGAGACACGGCTCAGCAAGTTTCAAGCTAATCAAAAACATTACCATTTTATAAAAGTAAAATATATTTTTAAAAAAATAAAAAAGCAAAAATAATGAAATAAGGATATCCCGCCTAATAAACCGGTATCGTCCGGGCCTTTGGGTCTGGATTTACACCGGTCTTATTGGGGGTTGCTGGTCTTGTGCAGTTCTATGAGGTGCACCCTCCCAGGCTTTGCCTCCCCTCTCTTTGGGGAGGAGTAAGTTTATTGCTTACTGTCTGAGGCGCCCCTACCGGAGAATGGCGACGGAGCTGCCCAGGCAATTTTTAAATGGCCAGAGTGCTCACCTCTCGAGCGCTGGCTTATCTAATCCCACTTTCCCGACCTTGTGTCACATCTCACCTTGTGGGAGATAGATAACAACGATACTATCTAACGATTTTACCATTTTTTAAAAAGTAAAATACATTAAAAAATATTAAAAAATAATTAAATTAAGATATTACCTAACGATTTCGAAGAAAAGTTTTGGGATTCTTAACGTCACTGTTGAGAAAGTTCGGCCACAGTCATCAACAGGACTTGATACTACATTTCATTTTTACTGTCCTCGGTCAGCGGAGAAATCCTTCCAGACCGAGGCAATTAAAATTTTTTGTTCTAATCCAGAGTGCTCTTTTTTTTTGGGGGGGGGGGGGGGGGCTGGAATTTGCCCACATTAAAAACCGACCTTGTGTCTAATTCTGCCCTCGTGGGGAGGCAAGTAAATAGCAACATGGCGGCCTAAGGGTTAGTGGCAGGGTAAAGGAAAGACAGGTCTTTTTTATGACTTAAAGTTAAAACTTTATACTTGTTTAAATCAATTTTAGAATCAGATTTTAGCCTAAAATTCACATTACTTAACCTTACAATTAACCATAAGTCCGGGTGGCAATACGAAAAAAAATCCCACCGGAAAAAGGTGCGCGCGCAAGGCGGGTGTGAAAGATTGATGTATTATTAACAATAATAATAATAATATTATTAATAATAATAATATTAATAATAATAATAAAAGTTTACATTCATCCAACTGGCAACCACCCCGGACTTAGGCTTACGGTTCCACTAACTCCCTCTTTTTTTTTTTTTTTTTACTGAATTTTCTTCAAGAAGCCTGAAATTAGCAAGCAAACAAATCGGCGCCATCTTGGAATATAACTCGAACGATACATTAAAAGAGATAACAAATTCATAAATAAATCTTACAATCAGTGAACACATTTGAAACTTTACAGAGGAGGATAGAAAAGTAAATTTTCTTGCATTTGGTACAAGTTATTTATTATCAGTTTGTTTTTCTCTTGTTAACTATACTGCACAGTTGCCAAAGTCCATTTATAGTCTACGGGACCTTAAAACTCGATTTCACTAATTTTACAAATGTTTATACGTAGACAAAAAAGGGGGGGGGCAAATAGAAATTGAATATTAAATATTAGATTCCTGACGGGCCAATGTACAGAATAAAATGGTGCTTTTACAGAAAAGCGTACATATAAAAAAAAAACGTTGAAAATCGCAGTTCAAATTAAATTAACCGGAAAACTATTTAAAATACTTATGTATCAAGCAAAAATAGGTTTGTACACCAAAAATTAGCAAAAACTACCGAGTAGAATTTAAATAAAAAAAATAAAAATCCGTTATATCGTTTAATCGGGTTCGGCCATTGATTCGAGCGAAAAAAACACCCCAAAAACATGAAATTCAGGAGGAGATAACTCAGTCTGTCATTAACAAGTAATAAATCAATGGCAGTCATCAAAATACGATAATACTGATTTTTATTTTTAATTAAAATTCTACTCGATCATTTTTCCTACTTTTTTGTGAGGATACTTATTTAAATCTGCTGCGTAAGTATATAATAATGTCTTTTTTTGTGTGGTATTGATAATTTAATACGGACGCTTCTCTGTACAAGCACCGAAAATAATTTTTATTGCACCCAATCAATTTCAGTTTTAATTTTACTTCAGTTTAGATAACATTTTTAAAAAAAGAAATTTATGAAAAATGAATTTTTTTGGGGAAATAATTATATTAAACTTTAAATTATATTACTATGTTAAGTATTAAACTTTAAATTATCTTCCCATTTTAAAAACATTTACAAGTTTTTATTAAAAAAAAAAAAAGTTTGTTTTTTTTAATAAATTTTCGATTGTTTACATTTTCAGCGTCCAAAATTCTCTTTTCAAACGAGATTCGATTTGTTGTTTTAAAATTTAACAAATGTTCATTAATATTTAATTAAATATGAATTCTTTTGTCCCCTCCCCTTTTTTTTTATTGCTTTAAAGAATTTAGTTGTTTTGTTGAGTTTAATATTAAAAAGAAAATCCTTAATAATGGGAGAGAAAAAAGGACTTAAGACGATACAAATGTAAAACCTGGCATTTTCAACGACAGCTAACAGAACGAAAATGGGGTTAAAAAAAACAAAACAAATATGCAACAAATAAATGTTACCAAAGGCAAGATAAGTTACTCTTCTACTAACCTGGATAAGTTTAGTTGTGTTTTAAATTATTTTAAATAGTTTTTTTTGTTGTTGTTCAAAACAAACCTGGTGTCCACCTGTTTAGTTAGAACGAAAAAAAAAGTATACAAACGAAAATTAAGTAAAATACCGGTAGAACATTACATTTTCCTACGATTGGTGGCATTTATTGGATGTGTTTCTAACACTATTTTGTTTATTTTTCGATTTTTCACCAATTATCAAGGATCCCCGTGCTGAGCTCGTGAACAGCCATTTCCCCCCGTTCTAACTGAACAGGTGGACACCAGGTTTGTTTTGAACAAAAAAACAACAAAAAAAAAAACGATTTAAAATACAAATAAACTTCTCCAGGTTAGTAGAAGAGTAACTTTTTTTGCCTTTGGTAACATTTATTTGTTGCCTATTTGATTTTTTTAACCCCTTTTTCGTTCTGTTAGCTGTTATAAATGCCCGTAAAGCATATATATATATATATATAGACGAAAAAAAAAATAAAAAAATAAAAAGCAAACATTTTCTCTTATATCTTAAATTGCAATGGAATTTTAAAACTACAAATCAAATAAGTCTTGAAGAAAAAAAATGTGTTTTATAAATAAATTACATTTGTTTTCTGACAGTTTTTTTTTTCATAATTTAATGACCAAACAATATAATAATAATTAAATTAAACTTTTATAATCCTATGAGAATTAAGTCTTTTGGAAATAGTTAAATTATTTTTTAAAGTTGAATTCTTTTTCCTTACCTTTTTTTTTTTTTTTAAATAAATATCGGTTGGTGTCTCCGCGTCGAAAATAATAAACGATTTTTTTATTTTTTTTTATTCGCAATATATTTAAATCATGTCTAGAAGACGAGTCCATTTTTTCATCCCCCCTCTCCACATGTCTAGATTAATTGACCCTCACCCCCCCCCCCACAACGAGCTTAAAGTCGATATCACCAATCAGCATTCAGCAATTGACAATTTTCAATTTTGTGTATTACGAGCTCCGCCCCAAATTCCCGCCCCTTGACTGATTTCAAATTCGAAAGACGCCACCCGTTCTCCAAATCCACACCCATTAAGTTTACCCTAATATTTTACGACCCGATTCCAGTTATCGTCTTGCTTGTTTCCGGTCTTAAAAAAAAAAACAGGAAAACAATATGCGTTCTACACTTTGGGAGCGTCGGTAAAAGTACAGAATAGTTAACACTCGAGAATTCGTAACCACACACACACACAAAAATTGTAATGTTGAAACTTCGTACCTACCCATGTGACGTCAACATTTTGACGTCGATGATAAGCTGAAAAAAGTACTCGGGCTTACTTTGGCCGGCAAATAATTTGTTTTAATGATTTTTTCGGTAAAAATAATATATTACAATTTAAAAAAAATGTTATTGTGAAAATAGAATCAGTGTTTTGTTTATAAATTGATTTGAAATATAACAAACAGTATTTTTTTTCCAGATTTTTTAAATTCAAAACGTAATTAAGAAATAAAATGTACACCTCATAATAATGTCGTATTCAATAGAGTATTTAATTAACCTCCTCTCCAGGAGGTTAGACACAAGGTCAGGTGTGGGTTTTGATAAAAGAATTTCTGTGTTGTGTTGTTCTTATGGACCAACTGTTTTTTTTTCGGTGTACAATTACCAGGTCGCTAGAGAATTCCGTTTTTTTTTGGGGGGGGGGATGGGATCTCCCATCCCAAAACACTACAAAAGACCCCCCCCCCCCGAAATGGTTCATCTAAAATATTTAAAGCCCCCCCCCCCCCGCAAAAAAACGGAATTCTCTAGCGACCTGGTAATTGTACACCGAAAAAAAAACAGTTGGTCGATGCAACATGGTCAAAACTGATCCCCCTCCTAAAATCTCAAATATTTGAAAAATATCCCCCAAAACCCGGAATTCTCTCGCGACAATTGTACACCGAAAAAGATTTGTTTTCAAATTGAGATGGTAAAAAAGAGGGAGATCAGTCTACGTTGAATTTACATTGGAAACTGACCCCCCCCCCTCCTAAAATGTAAAATATTCGAAAAAAAATTTCAAAAATCCCGGAATTCTCTAGCGCCATGATAGGTAATTGTAAGCAGAAGAAGAATTTTAAAAATTTGAGATGGTAAAAAAGAGGGGGATCAGTCTACGTTGAATTTACATTGAAAACAGATCCCCGTCTTAAAATCTAAATTTTTAAATTTTTTTTCCAAAACTCCCGGAATTCAATATCGCCATGATAGGTAATTGTACACCGAAAAAGATTTTTTTTTAAAATTGAGATGGCCAAAAAGAGGGGATCAGTCTACGTTGAATTTACATTGGAAACTGATCCCCCTTCTAAAATTTAAAATATTTGAAAAAAATTTCTAAAAACTCCGGAATTCTCTAGCAGCCTGATAGGTAAGTGTACACCGAATAAAGAACAAAAAAATGTTCAGTAAAAAGTTGTGAAAAACGGACTATGGTAAAAAACGAACAAGTACCAACTTTTCTACTTACTTGCCCATATTTTTGTGTTTTTAAAGCTCTTTTATTTATATTTTTTATCGTAGCCTTTTGAGTCTTGTAAACCCGACGAATTAAACATGGTGCTGGGTTTTACTCGATGTGAAGCCTCGATGTCGTATGATTAATAACTTAACAAATTGAAAATTAGACAAAAATACAGCTAATAATTGTCACCAATCGGTCGAAAATTTCATTTTCAACCGATGTGTATATATTTATTTGTTTAATTTACGATTTTGGGGCGATTATCAGGGCTTCACATCGAATAAAATCCGGTGCCATCTTGATTTCGTTGGGTTTACAAGACTCAGAAGGCAATGTTAAAAGCATTTTTAAAAAACACACACACAAAAAAAAAAAAAATAGTCAGGTAAGTAGAAAAGTAACTTTTATTGTCTTTGGTAACAGTTACTTGTTGATTATTCGTTTCTTTCACTCTTTTTTTCTGTTAATTATTTTTGGAAATCGCTACAATTTGTTTTAATTAATTTGTTTTAAAATTTAAATTTTTAAAATTTGTTTAATTAATTTTGTTAATTTAATTAACATTTAAAAATTAATTTAATTAATTTGTTTAATTTAATTTTAATTTTAATTAAAATTAAAATTTAAAATTTTAAAATTTTTAATTTGTTTTAATAGTTATTAAAACAAATTGTTTGGGGTTATTTTATTAAGAAAACGGCCGAAGTAAGCCCGGGTACCTTTTGTTAAATATTCTAATACCATCCACTGGTAATCCAATTCCTTTAACAGACTCTTATAGATCCTAACCCTGGTGGCCATTCCTAAAACCAAGGGCAGTAACCCATATGACATTAACAATCTCCCCCTATTCTTCTTTCCTACTTCTCACACTTTTGTTGGGTTGTGATCACTAAAAAAACCCACCGTTTTCCAGCTTATCGTCGGCGTCAAAGTGCTGACGTCACATTCGGCCGCCATGGGTAGATACAAAGTTTCAACCCACCCCCCAAAAAACCCTCACATAATTATATAAAACGCATTAGAATGTAATTCTCTGCCGAATCTTTGCCGAATGGTTGATGCAGATCACATCATCTTGTTGCCAATGAACCGTTTGATGTCGATCAGCAGGCATTCATTTACAGTCCATCGGTATTCCATATTTCAAGCAATGTGGCCAGCCCATCTCTTCTTTGATTTATTAACTGTGTTTCCCAACCTGAGTGACAGACAACTTCTGCCTGTTACCCGTGGTAGTTGACCTTGTGTCTGAACAATTGAGCAAGGTTGACAGAGTGATGATGTTTCACATAGAGCCAATACGTGTTAATCGTATTAGCAAAAACCTTTTTCAATTTCATGCTAATTTCTTGCTGTGATAATGTAAAGATTTTTTTCTTTTACCATGCATCCATTTCTCAGGAATGTTTGATTCTCCTTAATTTAAATATTTGGTGCTTATGCAGATGAGCGGACCATTAAAAAATGTTAACAAATTATTTTTTTATAAAAACAATATTATATACTTATTCAGTGTTATCTTCTTACTCACTGTACAAAAAAGTAGAAAAAATTATCCACTAGAACTTTAATTAAAAATATTTTTCCATTCTGCGTATCGTAACAGCGATTCGTTCACAGAGACTTCAGTTTGTTTCTAAAGAAAGAAGATTTCGCAGGGGAGATAATCAACTTGCGAAATCATAATAAAAAACAACATGGCGTCTCTGTGAACGAATCGCTGTTACGATACACAGAATGGAAAAATACTTGTAATATAAAAAAATAATTTGTTAAAATTTTTTAATGGTCCGCTAATCAGCATAAGCACCAAATATTTTTCCGTAAACATATTTGAGTCGGACATTTGCTCGTGTCCTGCTAATGGACAATTACAAAAACAATTATTTTCTTTTTTAATTGTAAGGATGATGACTGAACTTGCCTGTCTTGATATTAACTACTAATTAAGAAGGGAAGTTGTTAGGGTTAGGGTTAGTATCAGTAAATGTCTGTTCATGTGGTAGTTAGGGTTAGTATCAGTAAATGTCTGTTCATGTGGTAGTTAGGGTTAGGGTTAGTATCAGTAAATGTCTGTTCATGTGGTAGTTAGGGTTAGTATCAGTAAATGTCTGTTCATGTGGTAGTTAGGGTTAGGGTTAGTATCAGTAAATGTCTGTTCATGTGGTAGTTAGGGTTAGGGTTAGTATCAGTAAATGTCTGTTCATGTGGTAGTTAGGGTTAGGGTTAGTATCAGTAAATGTCTGTTCATGTGGTAGTTAGGGTTAGTATCAGTAAATGTCTGTTCATGTGGTAGTTAGGGTTAGGGTTAGTATCAGTAAATGTCTGTTCATGTGGTAGTTAGGGTTAGTATCAGTAAATGTCTGTTCATGTGGTAGTTAGGGTTAGGGTTAGTATCAGTAAATGTCTGTTCATGTGGTAGTTAGGGTTAGTATCAGTAAATGTCTGTTCATGTGGTAGTTAGGGTTAGGGTTAGTATCAGTAAATGTCTGTTCATGTGGTAGTTAGGGTTAGTATCAGTAAATGTCTGTTCATGTGGTAGTTAGGGTTAGGGTTAGTATCAGTAAATGTCTGTTCATGTGGTAGTTAGGGTTAGTATCAGTAAATGTCTGTTCATGTGGTAGTTAGGGTTAGGGTTAGTATCAGTAAATGTCTGTTCATGTGGTAGTTAGGGTTAGTATCAGTAAATGTCTGTTCATGTGGTAGTTAGGGTTAGGGTTAGTATCAGTAAATGTCTGTTCATGTGGTAGTTAGGGTTAGTATCAGTAAATGTCTGTTCATGTGGTAGTTAGGGTTAGGGTTAGTATCAGTAAATGTCTGTTCATGTGGTAGTTAGGGTTAGGGTTAGTATCAGTAAATGTCTGTTCATGTGGTAGTTAGGGTTAGGGTTAGTATCAGTAAATGTCTGTTCATGTGGTAGTTAGGGTTAGGGTTAGTATCAGTAAATGTCTGTTCATGTGGTAGTTAGGGTTAGGGTTAGTATCAGTAAATGTCTGTTCATGTGGTAGTTAGGGTTAGGGTTAGTATCAGTAAATGTCTGTTCATGTGGTAGTTAGGGTTAGGGTTAGTATCAGTAAATGTCTGTTCATGTGGTAGTTAGGGTTAGGGTTAGTATCAGTAAATGTCTGTTCATGTGGTAGTTAGGGTTAGTATCAGTAAATGTCTGTTCATGTGGTAGTTAGGGTTAGGGTTAGTATCAGTAAATGTCTGTTCATGTGGTAGTTAGGGTTAGTATCAGTAAATGTCTGTTCATGTGGTAGTTAGGGTTAGGGTTAGTATCAGTAAATGTCTGTTCATGTGGTAGTTAGGGTTAGTATCAGTAAATGTCTGTTCATGTGGTAGTTAGGGTTAGGGTTAGTATCAGTAAATGTCTGTTCATGTGGTAGTTAGGGTTAGTATCAGTAAATGTCTGTTCATGTGGTAGTTAGGGTTAGGGTTAGTATCAGTAAATGTCTGTTCATGTGGTAGTTAGGGTTAGTATCAGTAAATGTCTGTTCATGTGGTAGTTAGGGTTAGGGTTAGTATCAGTAAATGTCTGTTCATGTGGTAGTTAGGGTTAGTATCAGTAAATGTCTGTTCATGTGGTAGTTAGGGTTAGGGTTAGTATCAGTAAATGTCTGTTCATGTGGTAGTTAGGGTTAGGGTTAGTATCAGTAAATGTCTGTTCATGTGGTAGTTAGGGTTAGGGTTAGTATCAGTAAATGTCTGTTCATGTGGTAGTTAGGGTTAGGGTTAGTATCAGTAAATGTCTGTTCATGTGGTAGTTAGGGTTAGGGTTAGTATCAGTAAATGTCTGTTCATGTGGTAGTTAGGGTTAGGGTTAGTATCAGTAAATGTCTGTTCATGTGGTAGTTAGGGTTAGGGTTAGTATCAGTAAATGTCTGTTCATGTGGTAGTTAGGGTTAGGGTTAGTATCAGTAAATGTCTGTTCATGTGGTAGTTAGGGTTAGGGTTAGTATCAGTAAATGTCTGTTCATGTGGTAGTTAGGGTTAGGGTTAGTATCAGTAAATGTCTGTTCATGTGGTAGTGTGATACCATCGTTCTAGCATGGTGCTACAAGATCCTGGGCGGCTGTGTATAAAAGTCACATTCGTTCTGATCAGTTCTATGTCCATAGTTTTTTTACCCATATTGTAACTTAGATCCACAAAACTCTAATTTTGGCATCACTGGTTCAAAAGTCTTGGAGTACCGGTAAGTGTCAGTAAATGTCTGTTCATTACTTCTTAGAGAAGAATGTGGTCTTTAGAGACGGAAGATAGTTGAATTCTGTAAAGCTAAAATGGAAGTGCTTAAATAAAAACAAGACATTATTTTGGCCTTGTCTTATAAAATATAATTTATTTCTTAAAATTCCATTATTTGAACTTTCATGTATCAGTCAAGGCTCATTAGAGCAGCCGACAGCGAATGAACTGCTTTACTTGCCGTCTCTTATTAAACTGATTTTTCTCCTACGAAAAAAAGAAAAGAAGGGAAACAACACCTGTAAGTCAAAGGCAAACCCCTTTGTCAAGCACAAGCTAAAGACAGGCTGTCACATAATTGACCTTTGACTTATTTGCACTCCATGACTTTCAGCGTTTTATCAACACAAATTAACTGACAGTTTGGCAACATTACTTTGTCAAGGTTGACTCAAGGCTGCACAAACAATGTAGCTTATACGCTGTTTGTGCCACAGCACTGGTGAAGTGGAGAACGATGCAGACTGACAACCTCGGTGAGCCAAGTTCGAATCCAGTCACTTTCATCTATGGATGTTGGACAGCTCTGCTACCGGATCCAGCACTACCCCATCATCAGGAGGAACCACTTCGCAGTTTCGGCTCCTATTCCTTAACTGCTTTTCTGAAGTGGGTGGACCCCTCTGTCAGGCGGTGGTTCTGTAGCACTGGTGGGATCTGCCCATAATTGCTATCAAGCCAGATACACCTTTCAGCCATCATCAACAACAACAACTGATTTTGACGTCAGAGTTTATGAATTTTCGACTGAAATTAATGTGGAACAAATAGTGGTGGTGCTTGTGACCCAACGGGTCACTTATATTCTATTGTTAATGAAAAAATGAATTATATCATGAACCTTCAAAATTTGAAAGAAATTTTGAAGCATTGAAACTGAAGCATTTTTGTGTTTAAAATTATTTAAAACTAGCGGGACCCGTGTCCCGGCGTTGCCCCATAATATATATATGATCAAGAGATTTCAGGCGCCAACATTAAACTACGAGTATTGTGTATCTCTCTCTCTATATAAAGTAATGTCCGTGTGTGTGTAAGTGTGTATGTGTGTGTATAAGTGTGTATGTGTGTGTTTGTGTGTTCCCTATAGAAAAAATGTTAGCGAATCTACATTGATCCTCATCCGATCCCAATCAACGTTAAGGCTCCATGCTAATATTTATATACTTATGTTTTCTGGAATAATTCGTAAGAAAAAAAACAACAACAACAAACTGATCCCCCACTGTAAATTCTAAAAATAAATATTTCTCGACTTTGTTTTGGTTTTGCGTTTGCAATCCTTGTGAACATTTGCATATTGGATCGAATTGATCCCAAAAATCAGGTGCTGATGAGTAGATTCATGAAATTGTCAAATTTTCTACGTTGTTGTGAAAGTGATAATAAATTGTAAATACTAACTGGCATCGTTGCACTACCCTGCATATTGCGTCAACACTACCTCCTTCATCTCCCTACTTTCCCCATCTTCTTCTTAGGTCTTTTTAGACATTCAGATCAGTTGCAGCAAGCAAGTCCAGAGGTTCATCATCCAGGTTAATAAAGCCCAGATCGCCATTTTGGTGGCCGGTGTTTGGGGTAGCTTGTGATGACGTGTTCCACGGTCTACAGTGGGTCCCCACTTTCGCATTGGGCACCATCTGTGAGGCTCCACCTCTTCATTGACTCTCCAAAGCATCCCACACCCGTCCTCAGGCGATTGAGCATTGTCCACTGCTTTTGCGACAGGTGCTAGCCAGGGACATCTGTGGGGTGCTTGATATAGTGGTGAAGCCTAGATGGTTCTAGTGTCTTCCACTGTTCCCTCCATCTTGCCTTGACCCAGGAACCTTGTTGGTGTCAGATGGTGTTGTGCGGAGCAGTTCTTGGACTTACAAGGCGAATGGGCACTAGGACTAAAGTCGCTTGCGCTGAGGTCTTTCCGTGACGATCTTGTGGAGAAGATGGGATTCACTCGTCTGTGCCTTCCGGGCAAGGGTCAGCATGCCTCCTTCTCATCTGATATCGGTCGATGTAATACCGGCGAGGACAGACAATTGGTGAGTTAGAATGGCTCGTAGGTAAGTCCAAAAGTTACCTCTCCTTCCAGTTCGTATCATTTCTTTTCAGCCTTATCCACTAAGATGCTTTCTCTGCTGTTTCCTGAAGATCTTTAATCAATTCTCTCAATTATAAGTTGTTACAGTAAAACGACGTTGAAATAAGTTTACAACCGTTCGCTCTACATTTTCTCAAATGATGGAATTCGACCTTCCATCTTTTATCTTGACACTCCTCCATCAGCTTTTCATATCGGATCTCTTTGCTATTTTCTGCAGCAGAAAAGTTTTATTCCCAATGTACTGTTAAGTCCCTCCTGTAAGTACCTAATTTTAAAAAGTATCGGGGAAACCAATGTCAACAAAAGAATCAAGTGGGACAAAGAAATGTCGTAGCTGATTCATACGAATTTTCATTTTACCGACTGATTCATACGAATTTTCATTTTACCGACTGATTCATACGAATTTTCATTTTACCGATTGAGGAGAGATCATAATATAATCGTGGATGTCTAATCTAAGGGGAATTTCTTTGCTACAAGTCTTCAAAATCTAAGAATAATGTCATTTTATTCATCGACTTCGATGTGTTTGGTGTTAAGAATTTCAAGACAAGCAAATGTTTAAACAAGTTTCTTTCATCATCATCATCATCATCATCATCATCATCATCATCATCATCATCAGTTTAACGTCTGTTTTATATACTGTCATGTGTTGGACGGTTTTTAGAAATTGACTTCCAAGCTGACCTATCTCTGACCAGGTCTTTATTCATCCCTCTTTCTCTCAAGTCCATCTTTATCACTTCCTCCCATGTTTTCCTTAACTTTCCCCTGTGGGCTAACCCTTCTACCTCAATTGTTCTACATCTAATAATCCAGGAACTCTCATCCATTCTTTCAATGGGGCGATATCATTGAAGCCTCCTATTCTGGCCAGATTTAATCTTCCTTTGAGCTCATTAGATCTGAGTATGTCTTTGAGACTTGCGTTACACATCAATCATAGCATTCTCACATCATTTCTTTCCATGCAACGCATGTCCTCAACCCTCACTGGCCAGGTTTCACTTCCATACATCATCACACTGCATACACATGCCTGATAGACTCTTCCCGTGTTTGATAGTGGTAACGCTCTGCTGGTTAGTAATAACAAAAAATTTCCATAAATAAACTCATCCACCCTCTGAAAGATCGTGGTAATGCCTGGGATTATACTTTCCTGAAACAGAACAGATAATGAACTTTGATCCTAAGGCAAAGATGGATTTGTTTATATGTGCCATACAGCAGAAAGGTTAGGGTTAGGGTTAGGCCCAGTTCATAATAGGAATCTAGATCCCACAGAAGACGGACACTAGTATGGCTGCAAAATTGAATTTAGATAAAAATGAGCCGAGTTGATAAATAAATAGGAAAAATGGAATATGAGAAAATATCACAATGAGTTTAACAAAATCTAGAATACAATACATAAAGGGAAATATAAAAAAAGTCAAATTAAAAAAAAATATTTTCACATTTAAAAGTAAAAAAATCTAAACACTCACTTTAACCTCACATTTGTCGAAATTCTCCTCAGGGTTTATTTGTAAGGAGATGATGATGGGATGAAAGGGGTTATCGTTTTATCTTCTCGTAAAGAAACGGAACAACGAAAAGTATTTCTGTAACTATAACAAAAAGGGGTTTTATTAACTCAAGGTTACCTATACCGTTTGGTATAGGTAGAAGAGAGTGGGACATTGTCCGTCTGAGGAAGAATATAAGAGTTCTTAGGGCCACCCATGGATTTCTTCAGGTGAAGATGGTAGTAGTCATCAAGTGGCGACGGTGGCGGGAGAGAGAGCGTTTCCTCGTTCCTCGCTGGTGCTCTCTGCGATGTGTCCAAGCTGGTGCCAGGAGGTCGTCTGATCTTTTTCCTCGAACCCTAAGGGGACATAAGTAGTCCCATAGGGAACTAACGATATTACTGCACCCTGTGATTTGATTGGACAAGCCAGCTCATAGGGACAGTGATTACGCATTCAAAAGTAGTCCCTATTGGTGACTGCTACACATTTATTATGCTTGTCTCTTACTTATAAGGTCATGCCATGAGATGCATGATTGGGGGGTCGCCTGCTTAAAAGGTTGGGAAACACTAATCCATTTTCGCTTTGTGCTATTTGTCCAAATTTATTAACTTGTGCCATTCTTCCTTGTACAGTTTTTAATGTGTGATATTTTACCGTGCCATTTTTACCTGTGCTACTGTTGCCGTAAATCTACAAAAATAAACTTGTCGTTAACCAAAAAATAGGGACGTATAAGTCGATAGGAAATAAGCCTATCAATCATCCGAAAAGAAGAGATAATACCTGGGAGTATGGCTTTCTGACAACAGAACAAATAATACACTTTGAACCTAACCTGAAGGCTGGATTTGTTTAGATGTCTTACATAGCGGCAAGGTTAGACACAAGGTCAGTTCATAGTGGGAACCCACCTCACTGAAAAGGGGGAATCTCGTCGGCATCCCCTTACGAATGAGGGAACCTAGGGCTATAGGCAATTAAATGAAGTCATCCATTTTTCATTATGAGCTAATACCTGGGAGGATGGCTTCTTCAGAATGAACAAATACCACAAAAAAACAACATATCTTTGATTGAAAGCGTGAGAATGGCGAGTTGTCGTCTGCTTTAAATTAAAATCAATTTAATGAAAATTAATCCTGTAATCTTATTTCTCTCATATAAATATTAAAATGTTGAGATAAATAAAATAATACTAATTTTATCCATGATATTCAATAAAGAGATCGGCTCTATTTCGAAATGATTTCCTTTCTAATTTCCTCTTCAATTTATTTTCTGCGAACCTGCTCTTCCCGTTCGCCATTTTGAATTTTAACTTCAGCTTTAGAAGTAAGTCACATTTGAAAAGTATTTTCCTTCATGAAAGCAGATTAAGTCAGTCAAAAGCAGATTATAAAACAAAAAGTGTGTATTACATCATGAATTTAGTATATTTTTTAGTCATCCCTTTTTTCATATGAGCTAATGCCTGGGAGCATGGCTTCTTCAAATTGAACAAATACCACAAATACCAGATCTTTGACTGAAAGCGTGAGAATGTCGAGTTGTCGTCTGCTTTAAGTTAATATCAATTTAATGAAGATGACGTATTTTTCTCTCATATAAATATTAAAATGTTGAGATAAATAAAATAATACTAATTTTATCCATGATATTCAATAAAGAGATCGGCTCTATTTCGAAATAATTTCCTTTTTAATTTTCCTATTCAATTTTATTTTCTGCGAACCTACTCTTCTCGTTCGCCATCTTGAATTTTAACTTCAGCTTTAGAAGTCACATTTGCCAAATCGTTTTCTTCATGAAAACAGATAAAGTCAATCGAAAGCAGATTGTAAAACAAAACGTAAGTATTACTATATGAATTTGGTATCCTACCCGGTGCAGTTTACCCCCTAAAAAAGTTCAAATTCTTTTTTTCTTTCTTGTAAATGCATTTAAACACCCTAAAGAAGGAATTCAAATAATAAAAAAAATATATTTACGATTTTAGAGTGGGGGATCACTTTCCTGTATAAATTTAACGTAAAATCAGCACCTATTTTCTGGCCACTTAGCGAAAAACGAGGCATGTAATCGACTTGAGTTTGCATTTTTTTTTTGGGGGGGGGGGGGTAATAAAAACACGTAAAATTTAGCCAATTTAGTTTTTTTTTGGGGGGGGGGGGGGTTAAGGGTTTATGAAATAAGTAACCTCCCCCCAAAGAAATAATAAATTAGCTAAATTTCTACGTATTTTTATTAAGTAAAAAAAAGCCCCCTCCCCCAGAAAAAAATTAAATTGCCTAAATTTCCACGTTTTTATGAAATAAGTCCCCCCAAACTAAATTGCCTAAATTTTTACGTGTTTTTATTACTCCCCCCACTCACAAAATTGAAAACTCAAGTCGGTTACATGTCTCATTTTACGCTAAGTTGCCAGGAAATGGGTGCTCATTTTACGTTAAATTTATAAAGGAAAATGATCCCCCACTCTAAAATCTTAAATATAAAAAAAATTCCTTCTTTGCGGATATTTAGGCTCATAGATAGGCTGTTTAAATGTATTTGCAAAAAAAAGTAGAATTTGAACTTTTTAGGGGGTAAACTGCGCTGGAAAGATAGTAAAAATTTACCATAAATTTAGTATTTTTTAACGCATTTGTAGAATACGTTAAAAATGTAGGGGAGATAACTACATTTACTTAGCGAATAATCATAATAACAAAAAGAGAATTTGGGACGCTGAAAATACTGAAAAACGTACACGAACGGATTATTTCTTTGAGATTTTTAGCTGTCGATTGCTTTTTTGTTTTGTTTTCAATACTGGCTTTAAAATTAGGTAAACAACGACTTCTTTAATCAGCTACATGAAAAATGTTTATATAAAATTAGGAAAACAACCCAGCCATTACCGTCTAAGTAAAAACAATGTTTAGATTTGTTTTTAATTTAAATTAGGTAAAAAAAAATTCATTGGTTTAAAGTAAAAAAAAAACGGTACTGTTTCGTAATCGTCAACCACTGGCGGAGTTTTAGAATCCATTCTTAACATAGGGAGAGGGCGTGCCCTACATAATATAGTAAACTAAGGCCTGTTAACTGGAAAATGACGTCATACCATATAGTAACAAACGAGATCTGTCGAACAGTCAGACTATGGGCATTTTAACCCCTCCTATCAAAATTAAGGAAATCAACCAATTTTAATGACATTTTCAGTATTTATTAATTAACGATTACGGAATATTATTAACCGATTACTTTATTAGAAATTCCAGTGCAAATGTATTATTTCGTGTAAACAAAAAAACGTCTTTACTTAAGTTATATTCCAGGGTATTTAAAAAAAAACGTATGGATGTATTTTTTTAATGAAAATAAAGCATCGAAGATGTTAACAATAACATTAAAAAAAAATAGTTCTCATATCTTACCAAAAAAAAAGCCCCTAATTTTCTTATTAATAAAATCAATATAACTCTAAGAAAAATCGAATTCTTGAATTACATAATAACATTGCAGAAATAATACGAAGCGGTTTTCTAATATTTGCACATATCTAATAATATGAAAAATTCAAAATAATTAATTAATAGAACATTTATTTAAATAAAATAAAATGTGTTTTTTTTGTTTTGTTTTGTTTTGGAATAATTTGTTCTCATTTCCCAAAAATAATAAATGATGTTTCTTGAGTTTTTAACTTAAAAATAAATCAAACATGAAAGATTACGAATTCATTAGAGTCACACAAAATCAATAATTCAAAATAATTAATTAATAGAATATTTATTGCAATAAATTAAAATGTGTTTTTTTTTTGCAAAACGAAGTTTATTTACAATATAGTAAACATTTGTAATAAATAGAAACAGTCATGTTTTTTGTGGGGGTGGGATAAAACTTAGTCTAAAGTTGTATTTTTTATCTCGAAATAAAATTCTAAATTTTTTTAAAACTTGAAATTCAAACTTTAATTACGGCCGTCGTAATATAATGCAATGCCTTAATCTTTGGACGCCATGTTGGATTAAAAAAATTCTTTTTCTAGCTTGACATCTATAAAAAGTCAATACGTTTGAAAAAAGGAACAAGATAATGATTTCCAAGTGAATGAATAATCTTTAGGAGGGTAGCCGTGTTCTTGGCATGTGAATAAAGTCACAATAGCAGGAACAAGTTAAATATGATTTGCAAGTGAATGAATAATCCTATGGAGTTGAGTCTCTGATTACAGATTGATTCATGCTTTCAGTCCTGATTAATAGTGGGAGTAAAAACCACTATCAATGACAAAAAACCACTATCAATATCAAAAAAACACTATCAATATCAAAAAACCACTGTCAATGACAACACCAGAAAATCTTAGTGCACCGGCCTTAGTTTACTATATTACAACAGCCGTGATTGAACCTCGGTAACATTCGAAACTGCGTACTTGCTTCATCTTTTTCGATTTTGTAGCATTCGTTGTACATACGTCACGCCTACATCACACCAGTAAAATCTGTTTCCAAAAAAGAACATAACAAACAACACAATCGACGGCTAAATCTCAAAGAAAAAAAATCAGCATCCCAAATTCTCTTTTCAGGGGAAAATTACAGTGGAAGCAAAAAGCTTTAAGGGAATTCAAAAATAAATAAAATAAATAAAATAAATTTGTTCAACTAAATAGATTTAACAGAAGAATATAATTAATTGTGTACGTTTTCAGTATCCAAATTTTCTTTATTATTATGATTATTCGCTTAGTAAATGTACTTATCTCCCTTATATTTTTAAGTATTCATGAAAACGCGTCCTTTGTTTTTAGGTTTTTTTTTACTACAGGGGCGCAACTGACCCATTATATGAGGGAATTTTTTTTTTTGTTTATATTCTTTTTTTTTTTCGAGACTGCCAACTAGCTTTCGTGTCTGGTTTCAATTGGTGGAGTGATGGTTTGTGTGTTATTTTTCCGTCCATCTCAAATGCTTTCGATCGTCATCAGGAGTTAGTTTTTTTTCAGGCATTTTAGTTGTTAGGGCTGTAGTTTTGGTGGGAGACAATAATAAAGTTATTTCTTTATATGCGGTAGTGTTTTTTATGCGCCCTCCGCCAATCACAAACAAGGTTTTGTTTCACGTAACTCAAATTAACCAATCAAGGTTAACTGTCATTGAGTTCTGTCCACGCTCCCATATTTGTTAGATAATGCTTATTTCCCCCTTATATCTCTTAGCATTCTTCTTGACTGCAACCTCCCACGACTACACTAACTTTTCATTATTATGATTATTCGCTTAGTAAATGTACTTATCTCCCTTGCATTTTTAAATATTCATGAAAACGCGTCCTTTGCTTTTAGTTTTTTTTTACTACAAATGCGCAACCGTACTATTATATGAGGGAAAGTTTTCCCCTTTTGTTTATGTTCTTAATATTTTCTCGAGTCTAGTTTCAATTGGAGAAGTCAGGATCTGAGAGTTATTTTTCCATCCATCTCAAGTGCTTTCGATTATTGTCAGGAGTTAAGTTTTTCTTTTGTCGCTAATATTTTATTTTTAAGGCATTTAATATTTCAGGACTAGTTTTGTACGAGAAAAAATAATAAAGTTATTTAGTTGTGTGCGACAGCATTTTTTATGCCCGCGACAAGGTTTTGCCTTACATAAGTTAAATTAATCAATCAAGGGTAACTGTTGCACATATATTTACAAACATTACAAAATTCTGTCCATAGAGGAAGAGAAAGATTTCTTCTAGGAAAGGAAGTTTGCCATATTTCTGCTGACCAGAAGGAGAAAATCAGGCCCACACAATCAAAAATTCAAAATTTAAACTTCTGGCTATGCAGAAGGTATACAATCTGGCAATAGAACTTCCTGGAATCTGCAAGATTGTTCATGGTGGTGAGGTAATGGTAGGAGTCCAAGGTGCTAGAGGAGGCAAGACTGGATATGGTTAGAGTCCAAGGATATATAGAAGGTGCTTGAGGAGGCAAATGCTGCTTCCTTTTGATATTTCATCTTCTCTAACCATCTACAAAGATAATGTGATAAAAAAACCAAAACAAGTTGTTTTGAAACGGTTCTAATTAAAATATATGATTACATTTACAGAGTTTTAAAATTGACATTTCCTGTGGATATTGGTGGTTTTTCCCAGGATGATCTGATCACTGTCAAGATGAGCCAATATTCTATGAGACATGAGATTGATATTCTTAGGCAACTCAATGACACTAAGATTAGCTAGTATGGATAATCGAGGATTAGGAGTCCGCTCTTGCAGATTTTCAGTGTCAGTGTGGATATGTATTCAGAAACCTATTTTGTTTCTGACTCTGAGAGTATCCTGTTGAGGAACTTAAAAATATCTAAAAAAAATATTTCTTTTATATTACATAAAAAGAAAATGTAATACCACGTTTTGTATGTCATTAATGATTTTTAGTTAAATTTGATCTGAAAAGATAAAGTTCATCGATTTTGTTAAGAGACTATTCATTTATATAAAGTTAGGCATATGTATACGTTTATATATTTCTATCTAAATGATTCACTTCTAAACTAATTAACAGATCATTATGAAGTTAGGAAGACATAATGATACGTAATATGAGCTAATATTCTATGGGACATGAGATTGATATTCTTAGGCAACTCAATAGCACTAAGATTAGCTATTAATGAATGACCGAATTAAATGTGATCTGAAAATATAAAATTAATTCATTTTGTTAACAGATAAGTATTGAAACTAATGAACTCATTATATTTTGAATTTCATCAATAACGAATTTGTGGACTTTTTAATAAGAATTTACATAAGAAATTCAATTTTTCCACATGAAATGTATCTTTTAAAATTTATTTTATATTTGCAGAATCTGCAGCAATTAAAAAAATTCATTATTTGATTTGAATGGATCTTCATTTCCATTGGTGACCTGAAATATGGATACATCTTAAAATATTTGGAAAGTTCTTTATATAAATTTCCTGAAGCTAAAGAGTCTGGAAGGAGAGAAGTCATAGTCTTGTGAAGCATGTGACTCTTTTTTTCATCAGATCAAATTTGGTAAAAATATATTTAAAAAATGTTCTTGTCAAATGTAGCTTTTTCCTTAGTCCTTTTTAGTATAACACTAACTGGAATGTGAAAAATGCATTGAAACGTTAATAAATGCAAAAGTTTAGACATCAAAAATATTGAAGAGAAAGAAAATCCTACACAATATTTTTAAAGAATAAAGAACATCCTGATAATTGGTTAAACTAAAATCATAAAATAATTAGGGGCTGATAAAATGGTCAGATTTGTAGAAGCTTCCATTAAAATATTTATAAATAATATTAATTGGACCAATTTCTAAGAATTACTATCATTGTGTCATTTACCTTTTTGCATTTAAATCTCATTAAGGTGAGATGTAAAGGCAATTTCTCACTGAAATATAAGACAAATATATCTGTTATGATCCCTTACAACGATATGCATGAATAAAGATCATACATTTTACTCATAAATTTGCCAAAACATGAATGTTTCATAATTTATTTCGTTTTTTTTTGCAAAAAAGCAGAATATGGATGAATACATCGAAAATAATTGTGCTAAAAAAATATGTAATATTTCGAAATCGAACTTAAAATCTGATGTTCGAGACCAACCATATTACTCTGAAGGATATGGTTCTTCCATTTCAAAGACGAACAGTAAACTACAAACAGAAACAAAGAGAAAAGAAAAACAACATTCTTGTGAAGTGTGTGGTTCTTCTTTTACACAGAAGTCCTCTGTGTTGCAGCATATGCGAACACATACAGGAGACAAACCACATTCTTGTGAAGTATGTGGTGCTTTTTTTACACATAAGTCCAATTTGTTGCGTCATGTGCGAACACATATGGGAGACAAACCATATTACTGTGAAGTATGTAGTTCTTCTTTTACACAGAAGTCAAATTTGTTACAGCATGTGCGAACGCATACCGGAGACAAACCATATTCTTGTGACTTATGTGGGTCTTCTTTTACACAGAAGTCCAATTTGTTGCGTCATGTTCGAACACATACGGGAGAAAAACCACATTCTTGCGAAGTATGTGGTTCTTCTTTTACAGAGAAGTCAAATTTGTTACAGCATGTGCGAACACATACAGGAGACAAACCACATTCTTGTGAAGTATGTGGTTCTTTTTTTACATTTAAGTCCACTTTATTGCAGCATGTGCGAACACATACTGGAGACAAACCATATTACTGTGAAGTATGTGGTTCTTCTTTTACACAGCAGTCGAATTTGTTGCGTCATGTGCGAACACATACTGGAGACAAACCATTTTCTTGTGACTTATGTGGTTCTTCTTTTACACAGAAGTCCCATTTATTGAGTCATGTACGAACACATATGGGAGAAAAACCACACTCTTGTGAAGTATGTAATTCTTCTTTTACACAGAAGTCACATTTGTTGCATCATATGCAAACACATACGGAAGAAAAAACAATCTGATGACGTATGTAGTAATTTTACATGGAATTCTCATTTGTTGCAGCATATGCGAACGCATACGGGAGAAAATGATAATGGATGCTCAAGATCAAGGCTTGATGACCAATGCCTTTAAAAAGATGAGTGGTCCCAGCGACAATAACAAGTGCAGGTTCTGTCACAGAAGCAGAGTGTGAGCCACCTGACATCCAGTTGTAAGGTTCTCCTGGGGGATGGCTATTATACAATGCGACACAACGGAGTGTGTAAATATCTTCACTGGACTAATTGTAAAAAGTTGAATATCCAATGTAACAGCAAGTCCTGGGAGCATAAAGAACAGTTGTAAATAATTTATACACCATCCACTATGACTATGCAATCCCTACAGCAACCTATTTAGAAAACGAAGCTGTTAAACCTGACATCGTAATGTGGAACAAAAGGGAGAAAGTAGCAACCTTAGTTAAAGTCAGTGTCTGTAATGATGCTGGCTTAAACAGAGATAAAGTAAAAATATAACGAAATACCAAGGTCTTATGTACGACATGAAAAGAAATTGGAATCTCAGGAAGATTTCCATTCCAGTAATGAGAAAGTATTTTAAAAACTACCTGGCGAATATACTCGGTGAACCAAGTGCAAGAGATAAAAACAATTGCACTTAAGGGACAGTTAAAATCTTTAAAATATCTCTCGGTTGGAGTGTCTGAAATAGTGGATGAATGTCCGGCATCCGGTAGGATGCCTCATCCTCATTAAAAACAAAAAGATAAGAAAATGAAGAAAAAGCCAAACCATATTCTTGTGAAGTATGTGGTTCTTCTTTTACATAGAAGTCCCATTTGTTGCAGCATGTGCGAACACATACAGGACTGGCTTAAAAGAGGAGACCTCCACTATTATCAGGAAAGGCTTATAATGGCGGCCCAAGACCTGATGACTAATGCATTTAAAAAGATGGCAGGACTTAGTAATGATAGCAAGTGCAGGTTTTGCCACAGAGAACTGGAGAGTGAATCACTTGATATCCAGCTGCAAAATTATGTTAGCAGATGGAAGCTACACAACGCGCCATGATGGTGTATGCAAATACATACACTGTAAAAATCTAAACATCCAATGTAGCACTAAGTCCTGGGAACATCTACCGGAGAGGACTGTGGGGAATGATAAGTATACTATACATTATGATTATGTGGTTCCTACATCTACCTACCTGGAAAATGCAGCAGTAAAACCGGACATAGTCATATTAAATAAGGCAGAAAGAGAGGCAACACTGATTGAGGTGAGTGTTCCAAATGACAGTGGCTTAAACAGAGCAGAGAGGGAGAAAGTGACAAAATACCAAGGCCTAATGTATATGAAGAGAAACTGGAACCTACAAAAACATCAACATTATGCCAGTTATAATAGGAGGTAAAGGCCTCATGAAGAAAAATTTCAAAAAGTATCTGGAAAGTATTCCCGGAAAACCAAGTGCAAAAGAAATCCAAATAATTACACTTAAGGGAACGGCCAAAATCCTTAAAAGAGCACTCGGTTGGAGCCTCTAAATAGCAGGTGATAGTCTGGCATTTGGAAGAATGCCCCATCCCTAACGAAAACAGAAATAAGAAAATTAAAAAAAAGAGACAAACCACATTATTGTATGTGGTTCTTTTACATTGATGCCAAATTTATGTAGCATATGTGTACACATACGGTACACAAACTATATTTTTGTGGAGTATGTGGTACTTTTACACAGAAGTCACATTTTTGTGCCTCATATGCAAACATATACAGGAGACTAACCAGATTTGTACTGATTCATTTTTGAGAAAAAAATTATTGGTGTCTTCATATGCAAAAACACATTTGAGATTTAACATTTCTGAGAACTTCGACTGAAGTAAAATAGAACATAAAGAGGCAAACACATACTCGTGCAGATTTGTACTGATTCTTTTTTGAGAAAAAAATTATTGGTGTCTTCATATGCAAAAACACATTTGAGATTTAACATTTCTGAGAACTTCGACTGAAGTAAAATAGAACATAAAGAGGCAAACACATACTCGTGCAGATTTGTACTGATTCTTTTTTGAGAAAAAAATTATTGGTGTCTTCATATGCAAAAACACATTTGAGATTTAACATTTCTGAGAACTTCGACTGAAGTAAAATAGAACATAAAGAGGCAAACACATACTCGTGCAGATTTGTACTGATTCTTTTTTGAGAAAAAAATTATTGGTGTCTTCATATGCAAAAACACATTTGAGATTTAACATTTCTGAGAACTTCGACTGAAGTAAAATAGAACATAAAGAGGCAAACACATACTCGTGCAGATTTGTACTGATTCTTTTTTGAGAAAAAAATTATTGGTGTCTTCATATGCAAAAACACATTTGAGATTTAACATTTCTGAGAACTTCGACTGAAGTAAAATAGAACATAAAGAGGCAAACCACATTCTTGTGAAGTATGTGGTTCTTCTGTTGCAGTGTAGTCAAATTTGTTTCTAACATATGCAAACACATTCCTGAGACAAACCACTTTTTTGTTCAAATCTTTGCTCATCCTTTTTGAAAAAAAAATATTGGTGGCTTCATATGCAAAAATACATTTGATATATATATTAGCAGTATTAGTAAACCAAGTTCAATTTTGTGTGGTCGCTTTTCGACTTGTATTTACTGGAGTTTACGTCGCTAATATTTGCAGCCCAAAGTAGTGTTATATAATTTAAGTGACTGAAATAGCATATAACTAAAGAAGAAACCAAAACAAAAAAAATTATAATGAAATATTCTTGTATTTAGTTGGTGTTATAGCTTTGCAAGTTATCAAACAGTTAAATCTTTTGAAGTTCTAAAACATTCGGCCGATAATTCGTTGTAATTACTATACGATGACACTCAATATAATTTACGTAGATACGTATGCGTTACAATGGACGTAATGTTTTTACCCGTGTATGCTGTTAATATCGATAAACTTAATCTAAAAATTCCGGCAAATAAATATTCAAAATTTTCTTAAAGTTTAATAATTAGCCGTGAACTCTTTAAAACCATTCGTTAGTCATATGTGTTAATGTTAGAAAATGTGAAATATTATTACGATAATGTGTATCTGTAGCATTACATTTAGCAAACCCAAACAAATCAATATGAAAAAACGTATTAAATACCACCAGTCATTCAGGATCAACTTTACATTTGACACCTCAATTCTGACCAATAAAAATGAATAAACTGCAGTAAACTGTCAAAGAAAAAAATCTTATTTTCATGTTTAGTACTGTTGCAGCATCAGGATATCGAGATAAGTGAACAATTATTGACTGATTATACAACATCGATGCAGCTTGTAAGTTATATAGCAGTTATATTTTGATGGCTATTTATTTTTTATGTGAACTAATCTTTGTAAGTAGAGTGATTGATCTACGATGCAATGAAAACACTTTGCTTGGGGTGTACGTACTTCCACTGAGCTACTTACACATTTCTCCCGCTTCTAAACCAGTTGGATTGAGGGTGTCAACAAAATCGGTCGTGGAAACATGTCCATCCAACTCACAGCAACATGTAACACTTTCCATAACATTTGACATTCTTTAGTTCTTTCTTTTGATGGTTGAGCGAAAACGTGAAATAAAGTTGACAAAATGTTAGAATAGACTTGTTCATTAATTTACCTTTTGACGAAATTCTATATTAACGTTTGTATTCTATTTCAATTTACACACGTAACTTTGTCATAACAAAAATTGTGTTTTTGTTTTTCAATAACCATTGAACTACTATGTTAGGTTGATTATTTTGTATTTTTTCAGCTTTTGTAGTCTTTTGCATATCATAAAAGAGATTCGTTCACTAAGCCCCCATCTTCTTTCTTAAGAAGATTTCAAGGGCAGATAATTCGCAAGAAACAAGATGGAGGCTTAGTGAACGAATCGCTATTATGATATGCAGAATGGAAAAATACTTGTAATTAAAGTTCTAGTGGATAATTTTTCTACTTTTTGTACAGTGAGTAAGATATATTCTTACTGAATAAGTATATAATATTGTTTTTATAAAAAAATAATTTTTTAATACGGCCGCTGAACAGCACAAGCACCCCCTTTTTTACCAATAATTTTTTTCTCAATTAAATCTTTTTTTAAATTTAAACATTTTTGGGCACTTCTGCAGTTTAGCTGTCACTTACTGTTACCACAAATCGTAATTAAAGAGTTCCATTCATTCAACCCAGTCAACCGGAAGTGTTAGACTGACTTTTTTTTATCCCAAAATGCATCTGAATGACCTCAATCTGCGAGATATTGGTAGTTTAACAAAGTTTTATATATCAAAAAATGTTAACTGTTTGTTGGATTTTCGTTTTAAATGATAAATTTTCGTTTTAAAAGATCACTGTTGACTATTTTGAGAGTTTTAATTCATACAATAAAAAAATCGGTATTTTTTTACTATCCATTCCCATCGCAGTTTACCACTTAAAAAAGTTCAAATCCTACTTTTTTTGTGCAAATACATTTAAACAGCCTAAAAAAACATCCGCAAAGAAGGAATTAAAATTTTTTTTAAATATTTAAGATTTTAGCGTGGGGGATCACTTTCCTTTATAAATTTAACGTAAAATGAGCACCCATTTCCTGGCCACTTAACATTAAACGAGACATGTAACCGACTTGAGTTTCTTATTCGAGACTGGAGATTTTCCTAGTTAGCTATTCCATTTGTTTTTATTTTTACGGTTTTTCATTAGACATGAAAAAAAAAAAATTTCTGGGTACGGATTTTTACAGCAAAAACATGGCGTCGACAGTCTTGTTTTGTTAGCCTCGTTTCGGGTTCTCGTTGTCAAGTGTGTGTGTGTTTTTTTACCGGGACTCATAATCAAAGCGACGTTTGTTTTTTTTTTTTACGATCAGGGCTGGGGTTAGGGTTAGGGTAGGGGTTAGAGTTAGGGTTAGAGTTAGGGTTAGGGCTGGGGTTAGAGTTAGAGTTAGGGTTAGGGCTAGGGTTAGGGCTGGAGTTAGAGTTAGGGTTAGGGCTAGAGTTAGGGTTAGGGCTGGAGTCAGAGTTAGGGTTAGGGCTGGAGTCAGAGTTAGGGTTAGGGCTGGAGTTAGGGTGGGTTTTTTTATTAAATAAACACGTAGAAATTTAGCCAATTTGGAGTGGGGGTATTTATTTATTTAATAAAAACACGTAGAAATTTAGCCAATTTAGTTTTCTTGGTTTTTAGGGGGGGGGGGGAAACTCAAGTCAAAGTTTGCCCCCCCTCCAAAACAAACACGAAAATCGCTAAATTTTTACGTGTTTTTATTAAAAACTCAAGTCGGTTACATGTCTCGTTTGACGCTAACTGGCCAGAAAATGGGTGCTCATTTTACGTTACATTTATAAAGGAAAGTGAACCCCCACTCTAAAATCTTGAATATTTAATTTTTTTTTTAATTTCTTCTTTGCGGATATTTTTTTAGGCTGTTTAAATGTATTTGCACAAAAAAAGTAGAATTTGAACTTTTTTAAGTGGTAAACTGCGCTGGGAATGGATAGTAAAAATTTACCAAAAAATCACTGACTATTCATTTAAATGATAAATTTTCGTCTTAAATGATACATTTTCGTTTTGAAAATCACTGTTGACTATTTTGAGAAAGTTTCAATTCATACAATAAAAAAACATTATTTTTATAATTTTTTACATTATTAAATAAAATATTTTCATATTCAATAAAGAAACATTGTTCGCCGTATTATTGAAATTTTGGATAAAAACATCTAATTCTGTTACTTACGGTTAAGCAAATAAAGTGAGTGACAGCTAAACTGCAGAAGTGCCTTTTTTTCGTAGCCGATAAAGGGGTTGTTGGTTTTCTAATTTAATGTTAATATTTTTTATGTAACCGATTAAAGAATGCGTTGTTTACCTAATTTTGGTGTCAGTATTGAAAACAAAAACAAAGCAATGGACAGCTAAAAATCTTTTTTTTTTTAAATCAGTTGTGTACGTTTTCAGCATTTTCAGCTTCCGAAATTCTTTTTTCATTATTATTCGCTTAGTAAATGTAGTTATCTCCCTTACATTTTGAACGTATTCTGCAAATGCGAAAAAATATAGACGCTCTTGTATAAGCAGTAACCGATCTGAGGGAGATAACTCTTTTTTCTTAGCCGCCACTATTCCGAATTCGCTTATACTTTGGCAAGGGATCGCAGCATGAAAGAAAATAACTTTTCTTTTTTCAAAACCGTAACATGTTTTTTATTAATTGTTATAAAGTTTATAAACTTTGTGGCATAAAAGTGATTTTCTTTCATGCTGCAATAAACAAAGTTATCTCCCTTCCCAAAGTATAAGCGAATTCGGAATAGCGGCGGCTAAGAAAAATAGAGTTATCTCCCTCAGATCGGTTACTGCTTATACAAGAGCGCCAAAATATATACTAAATTCATGTAGTAATACTTACTTTTTGTTTTACAATCTGCATTCGACTGACTTTATCTGCTTTCATCTGTCGTCTTGAAACGTTTGTTTTGCATGAATAAAATGGCTGACGTATTCTATGACGAAAACAATTTCTAAAGATGTTGAACAACATTTCAAAACTGAAGATACAATAATAAACAGATGTAATTTATTTTATTGTTAGGATATAAATCTATCTTCATGACAAATTTAAAAAAATTCTAAAACTAATTGTGTGTTTATTTTGATAAGAAACTATAATATATGCACTATCTAAGAATAACGTCCTAAAATTATTTTGTCGACCACACTTTCTCAATCCTGAAATTGATTTTGGCTATAAATTGTAATATAGCTTAGAGCATAGGATGCAGAATTTAACTAGGAATAAAAATTACCTTATTTATTGTAATGAGTTAGTCAAAAGGATAGAATAGAATGAGTTTAAGAAGACTGAGTTTGCTTGAAGAAGCTTTATTTTACAAAGATCTATGCAGAGATCTAGTCTCTACGAGAAACAATGGCTGACTAAAAAAGAAAGAGTGATCAAGGGAAGTAATTCACTTCCGAAGCATAGCAGGGGATAGAAGAGTTGTCTTTTCATCACATTCTCCGCCACCCAGGGAAGGATCAAAGCTGTCTGTTCGACTTGGGAAAAATGGTTCTAAAGACTCTCAGGTGGGCGTCTCTGATTAAACTGAAAGAGAGAAAATCAAACAAAAGTTCAAAGCTGATAGTTTTCAGTTAAATACTGAGGACTTCGACACATTCTGGTAGATCATCGAAGATTTTCACATCGGCATCTTCTGAAGATATCCTCGGGCCACCCTCAGAGTGTGGGAAGTGAGGAGGAGTAGGAACTGAATTCTCGGCGATGGAGTTCTTGTGAGGATGAATGGGAGAAATATTAGACTGGAGAGGCGCAGTCTGTATCTCTTGGTTTTCTGACATAGGATCAATTTCCGTATCTGGACTGCCCGTTCCATCACCCCATGGAGATATGTGGCGTAGGAACACCGCCGTCTCTCGTCCATTGTTGAAACGTACGTGAATATAGCTGGGATTGACTTCAAGTATGTGAACGGGCTCTACTAGGGGCTCGTATTTGCTTCCACGTACATGCCACTTTAAGAAGACAGATGTCGCTTTCGTTAACCATGTAGGTATGGAATCTCCAGTAGCTGATTTCCTTTGGAAGTTGAAGAGACGTTCATGGGGAGTGCAATTAGTGGAGGTGGAGAGCAATGAGCGGATGCTGTGGAGGGCTACATCTAGCACTTTTTCCAATTGATAATAGGGAGATTTCTCGACCGGAGAGCCAGACTTGCTGTTTGCCAGATGATACCGTTGTACCTCTCCACTTGTCCGTTACCTTGAGGATTAAAGGCGGTCGTTCGACTGGTAGCAATGCCTCTAGAAAGCAGGAATTCCTTTAGTTCGTCTGACATGAAAGCCGTACCACGATCAGAGTGTACAAAAGAAGGATTTACAAAAACAGAAAATAGATTAGTTGGATGTTTCCAGACAGTTGCGGCTGAGACATCGGCACAAGAGAAAGCGAATGGGAAGCGAGAGTTTCATCAATCACTGTTAGTATGTAGCGGTTGCGAGTATTCGAAGGTAATGGTCCCTTGAAGTCTACGCTTAGTCTTTCAAATGGTTGACTCGCTTTTATGAGAGTCTGAGGTGCCGCATTAAGGAATCTCGGTTTTATCTCCGAACAAACTTTACAGGCCCTTATTACCACTCTTACATCTACAGAGTATGGCAGATTTTTGCTCCTGACAAAATGTAGCATTCGGGTGACACCCGGGTGACATAAGTCTGAGTGCAAGGTGTATAACTTATCGGCAGAGGTGGTAGTAGAGCAAATGCGAGACAAGGCGTCTACAGCGGCGTTTTGTTTCCCGGGGCGATATGCAATGTCGTAGCTAAAACAGGCAAGTTCCAACTTCCATCTTGTTATCTCCTCATTTTTTATTTTGTTTCTGCCTTCAAGGTTGAACATGAAAGAGACAGATTTTTTATCTGTGATTAGCTTAAAATGCTTCCCGAGCAGTAAGTGTCGCCATTTTCAGATCGCCTCGACAATAGCATATGCCTACTTTTCAACAGAGGAGTGCTTCTGCTCAGCAGATGTTAAAGTTCTTGAAAAGAAAGCCACGGGCCAAGAGTTTTGGGTTAAAAAGGCAGCAATCGCATGTTCCGAAGCATCGGTTTCGACCTCGAGAGGGAGAGAAGAGTCTATGGCTATCAGGGATGATTTTGCAATTTCCTTCTTCAGGTACCTGAAGGTGTCTGCTTGTTCCCTAGTGAGGGGAAAATTGGTAACTTTGGTAAGGGGGTGTAGTTTTTCAGAGAAGTTCGAGATCCACCTGGAATAGTGAGAGAACATCCCCATTGCTCGGCGAACAGAAGGAAGATCTTGAGGTACTGGCAAGTTCATCAATCCCTTGAGTCTATCAGAGTCAGATTTTACCGAGCCCTTGCTTATTGTATACCCAAGCAAGTCTACAGAAGTAAGTGAGTAGTGACACTTGTCTTTGTTCAGCGTCAGTCTGTACTTCACTACATGAACTCTTTCAAATTAGTATAATGCATAGCCTGATCTTCTCGACAAATGGTAATGTTGTCGATGTAAGCATACGTTCCTCAAAGGTTTTCTTGCTTGATGTCATCGATGACTCGTTGAAAACTCACTACTCCATTGGTTACTCCAAACGGGATTCGACGAAACTGATACAGAGATCCAGAAGCTTCGAAGGCAGTGTATTTTCGTTCTTCCGGCTTGATAGCAACCTGATGGTAAGCACTGGTTAGATCAAGAGTGCTGAATATTTTACCATGTCCTCCATTCGAGGAAGAGGATAAGCGTCAAGGAGAGTAAACCGATTTATAGTTTGAGAGAAGGGGATAGAAGAGTTCTCTTTGCATCACATTTATATTTTTCTATGCCGATTGGTATCAGTACTTGTAAAGTTTAGTTTCTTTAAAAATCTTTAAAGATGGCCACTGTTCTCACAACTAACCCACATTGTATGTATAGGCTTCCATTTTCCACCTTTATATTTGAGTGCTCTGACTAAGTCGACAAAATAAATAAAAAATCTAGAGGGCTTTGAGGTTAGGACCAACAATCTATACTGGGGTCGTGGTCATGTCACGAGACGCATGATTGGGGTCGCCTGACTATTTTCGCTTTGTGCAATTTTTCCAAATTTTTATCTTGTGCCATTCTTACTTGTACCATTTGTAATGATAAAAGAAGAATGAAATAAGAATGCCTTTCGTAAAGGTTTTATCAGCTTAAAATATATACACGTGTTTGGCAAAGTCAATATGGCGGAATCCTTAGTTCCGGCCAAAGGGGAATAACCATGACTCATTTCCTGAAGAGTTACAGTAATTTATTATAACATTTTCCCCTTCAACAATAATCAAGTATGGAATTACAGAAGTTAAATTTAGTCTGTTCTGTACTAGGTTAAAAAGTCCTTATATTTACTTGGAAATCGCCGCATTCTGGACGATCTCCGCACTGACTCACAGGGATTTTTGTTCTCAGCATCCACATCGTGGCTAGTATGGATATGTTCAGGATCAGGTAAGGGATTCTTCTCCTCCACGTCGATATTGTTTTCGTCAGGTGGCGGTTCTTTATGAGCTTCAGGGCTTGCAGTATTGTTTTCATCGTGTTCGTCTTCTTGGTTTGAGGAGTTAGGGGCCAGGTCTCGCACATTGACAGTAGTTTCCGCACCAGAGGGTAGTCGTACATGAGCATAGTAGGGGTTGATGTCTAATAAGGTAGCAGGGGTTACTGGAGGGTCGAGCTTACTAGACTTAGTATGGTTTCTGACATATACTGGGCCTGGTTTCGCCCAAGTGGGAACAGAAGTTCCGGAGGAAGATCTACGACTATATTTGAACATTCTCTCATGAGGAGTCATATTGGTGGCAGTGCACAGTAACGACCTGATTGAATGGAGAGCGTTTGGTAGTATCTCTTCCCAATGAGGCAGTTTCATGTTGCTAGAGTGTAAGGTCGTTTGGATGGCCTTCCATAAAGTTCCATTGAGTTTCTCAACTTGCCCGTTACCCTCAGGGTGATACCTACTTGTTTTAGAGGTGGCGATACCTTTGCCACGTAAGTAATCTTTGATTTCTCCTGCAAGGAAGTCAGCAGCTCGGTCAGTGTGTATCATATCGGGCATGCCAAAAATAGCAAATAGTTGGTTTAGGCAATGGATCACGGTTTTGCTAGTCATATCCTTACAGGGGAAGGCAAAGGGAAAGCGAGTATATTCATCAATTATGGTGAGTAAGTATTTGTTACCACGTACAGAGGTAGGTAAAGGGCCTTTAAAGTCGATGTTTAGTCGCTGGAAAGGTAATATAGCCTGTATGAGTGTTCCTTTGTTACAACTGGCAAATTTAGGTTTCAAATACTGACAGGAGGGGCACGAGTCTGTTATGTTTTTAATTTGTTCTAAAGAAAAAGGAAGGTTTCTTGTCCGGATGAAGTGGCTGAGTCGCGTGACTCCAGGATGGCATAGTGTAGCATGCAAGTCGCGGAGGTCTTGCAAAGTGTGCGTTAATGCAGAGATGCGAGAAAACGTATCAGCAGCTGTATTTTCCGTTCCTGGGCGGTAAGTAATGCTGAATTTGAATTGTGACAGTTCGATCCGCCAACGACATATCTTATCATTTTTAATTTTTGATTTTCTCTTATTATCGAACATAAAACTGACGCTCTTTTGATCTGTAATAACTTTGAAATGTCTCCCGAGTAAGAAGTGTCGCCACTTTCGAAGAGCTTCAACAATCGCAGCAGCTTCTTTTTCGACCGCGTGATGTCTAATCTCGTTCGGACTTAGTGTCCGAGAAAAGAATGCAACGGGTCTACCCTGTTGGTTCAGCGTAGCAGCAATGCAGTATTTACTGGCATCAGTTTCCACTACAAATTCTTTGTCCGGGTCAACAGTTATAAGGGTGGCATTACTTAAGTCGGTCTTCAGCGTCTGAAAAGAATTTAGAATAGACGGGGGTAGTGGAAACTCCCTGTTATGGTTCAGCGGCAGTATCTTATCAGAAAAATTTCGAATGAATTTACTATAGTAAGAGAACATACCAATTATTCGTTTTTGCGACTGTAGATTTAGAGGCGGTGGCATTTCAAGGAGTGGTTTTAGCCTCAGGTAATCAGGAGTAATTTGGTTGTTCTGGATTGTGTACCCAAGAAGTGTGATAGAAGTAGTAGAAATGATGCTCTTACTTTGGTTGAGTGTGATGTTGCATTTTTTTGCTACATTATAAAACCTTTGAAGGTTGTAATCGTGTTCTTGTTGATCCTTTCCGCATATCGTGACATTGTCTACATACACAAAAGTATCTGTTAATTTTTCTCTTTCTACAATGTCATCGATGCATCTTTGAAAGGCACTCACTCCGTTAGTGACTCCAAAAGGGATACGAGTAAATTGGTAAAGTTTTCCATTTACTTCGAATGCTGTGTATTTCCGATCGGCGTGACTAATTGGGATTTGATGGTAAGCAGACTTCAGGTCAAGTGTTGTAAAAACGTTGTATCGAGCTATGTCATCAATCATTTTAGTAATGTTAGGCATGGGATAGGCATCCAGTTCTGTAAATCTATTTATGGTGTCGCTGTAGTCGACCACCATTCTTTTTTTTTGATTCTCGTTAGAGGTCACTAAAACTTGGGCTCGCCAAGGAGATATAGAGGGCTCTATTATGCCTTCCCTCAGCATTCTGGCAGTTTCCTCTTTAATAAAAATGTTGTCAGTGTATGAGTGACGACGAGATTTGGTGGCAATAGGGGTCGTCCGAGTAGAAAGATGAGAGAAGAGGGGAGGAGGAGAAATTTTGATACATGGAAAACTGTTACTCTTACCCATCGCTCCAATAACAAGTTCTTCCCTGGGACCGTCGAATTTCAACGTCACAGTTTTATATTGTTTTAGAAGGTCTTTTCCGACAATCATATCCGTGAACAGGTCCTTAATTACTTCCACCGTCATGGCGTGGTGGTTTTTACCGTTTAGAGAGATGTCAACAACAGTTTCGCCGATGATTTTAGCATGATGATTCGGGTCCGCCAATGCTACGGTTTTCAGTTTGGGGATAACAAAAAGTTTCAGCTTTCTTGCTGTATTTTTGCTAATGAACGTCCTCACGCTGCCGGAGTCTACCATAGCATTCACTACCTGCCCATTTATTTCGCATTTGGTGTAGGTGATGTCTTTGGCACCCGTTCCTAGTCAGGAGAGATTGGGTGGGGGGGAGTCCGGGTCGTACAACACAGCAGCAGGAGAGGAGGATGATCTACATACCTTAGCCCAATGGCCATTTTTTTAACATTTTCTACACTCGGCATTACGTGCAGGACACATCGCCCGTGCATGCCGTGTGTTCCCACAGAAGAAACAAATTCCTTTTTGTAATGTATTTCCTTTTACAGCGGCTAAGGGAGTTTCTTCTGGTTGACCTACGGTAGCTGTTACGCTCGGGTGGTAATCGAAGCTGGCCGTATGCTTCTCCGCTTGTTCTAGGGATCTAGCCACTGTAAATGTCTCTTGTAGTGTCGAGAAAGGTTTTTCAAGTAGGCGCTGACGGATAGACGAAGACGAGATGCCGCTAATGAACGCGTCCCGTATATATTGTTTTTTGTTTTCCTCGGCACTTACCGCTTGAAATTCGCAAGATTTAGCGAATACTTCCAACTGTTGCATGAACTCGTCGATGGTTTGTGTCGGTTTCTGTTTACTTGTCAGGAGTTGATGTCTGTTAAATACAATGTTTGTTGGTTTCATATAAATAGCGTCTAGCGTTTCTATGGCGCTGTTGTAATCCGTGGCGTCGCTTATGATTTCGAAAATTGTCGCCGAGACAGAATTGATCAATGCGAAAAGATTTTGCGCATTGTTTTCGATTTGGTCGTTATTTAACGTGCATAGGTAATATTCAAATGTTAGTTTCCAATGTTTGTATATTTTTTCCGAATTCGGAGCAGTTGGTTCTGTGTTAAATCTTTCTGGCCGCAGTAATTTGTCCATTTTTTTTTTTTTCTTATCTTAAGCTGATAAAATTGTAATGATAAAAGAAGAATGAAATAAGAATGCCTTTCGTAAAGGTTTTATCAGCTTAAAATATATACACGTGTTTGGCAAAGTCAATATGGCGGAATCCTTAGTTCCGGCCAAAGGGGAATAACCATGACTCATTTCCTGAAGAGTTACAGTAATTTATTATAACACCATTTTTTATCTGTGTCTTTTAACCGTGCCATTTTTACCTGTGCTATTATTACCGTGGATCTGCACAGATAGCCTGGTCGGTAAACCACAAACAGGGACGTATAAAACGATAGTAAATAAGCCCATCCATCATTCGAAAGGAGGAGATAATACTTGGGAGTGTGGCACTCCAACAACAGGACGGATAATACACTTTGAATCTGACTGGAAGGCTGGATTTGTTTAGATGGCTTTCACAGCGGCAAAGATAGTCACAAGGTTAGCTCATAGTCACTATGATAGTGGTAACCGACCTAGCCGAAAAGGTGCAATCTCGTCGGCACCCCCTTACGAATGAGGTGCTAAGGCTATAGGCAATTAAATAAAGTCTTCCCTTTTTCAATATGAGTTAATTCCTGGGAGGATGGCTTCTTAAAACTGAACAAATACCACAAATACAAGATCGTTGACTGAAAGCGTTATAATGTCTAGTTGTCGTCTGGTTTAAGTAAATATCAATTTAATGAAGATGACGTATTTTTCTCTCATATAAATATTAAAATGTTGAGATAAATAAAATAATACTAATTTTATCCATGATATTCAATAAAGAGATCGGCCATATTTCGAAATGATTTCCTTTTTAATTTCCTCTTCAATTTTTTTTCTGCGAACCTGCTCTTCCGTTCGCCATTTTGAATAGAAGTCAGTCACATTTGAAAAATCGTTTTCTTCTTGAAAACAGATAAAGTCAATCGAAATCAGATTATAAAACAAAAAGTAAGTATTACTACATGAATTTAGTATCTTTTTTTGCGCATTTGCAGAATACGTTAAAAATGTAAAGGAGATAACTACATTTTCTAAGCGAATAATAATAATAATAATGAAAAGAGAATTTGGGACGCTGAAAACGTACACAACTGATTATTTGTTTAAGGTGTTTAGCTGTCCATTGATTTGTTTTTGTTTTCAATACTGGCACAAAAAATAGGTAAACAACGTATTCTTTAATTAGTTACATAAAAAAATGTTGGTGCTTGTGCTGATGGTGTCCGGACCGAAAATAAACAATGAAGACATAATTGTAGTATGTATGTGACCGGGATGGAACAAAGATATCATACACCAAAAATTACGAAAATTGATCAAGTAGTTTTTTTTTTATCACAAAAACAAAAATTTTGTTTTTCTGTTTCGATTTTCAAGATGCATCACCGCTAAACAACGGAGATAAAAGGGCCAAAACTTGTGGATTTGGCCTTTTTCAAGCATTCTTGACTTTTACCTATATTTTTTGGGAGAGTTACTCTAAGGGGCCATAACAAATCTTCTACAGAATTACAAAAAAAGAAAATGAACGTCAATCAACTAAACATGGGGGAGCTTTGCTATTTATTACGCAGTAAAAATAAAGTAGTGGACTTCATGCACTCGCAGAATTTGCTTTCTGGCTCTCAAACCTGTTCTTGTGGAAGAGAAATGGTGTTTCGTCCAGTAGAAAATATAGATGGGTTCCGTTGGCGATGCCCGAAATTGTATCCTGTACATACATAAAATATATATTTTTTTAATACCAGTTGACTTAAATAAATGTTTAAAAATATTTTATTATATTGGTTGTTATTGGTTCGTATTTTATTGTTTGTTATTGGTTCGTATTGAACTGTTCGTAGTGAAACCGCTCAAAAAAGCCAAATCCACAAAATTTGTAGGGTTTCTGGCGGTTTTTTAGCGGTTTTTTCTAACGCTCGGTTGCCTGCCCTTAGTTGCAGCCCTTTTACGTATGGTGGCGTATGTGTAATTGCCAAGATGGCGTCTCGAACAACAAGAATCGTAAAATGTGGTTTTTCTGTGATTAAAAAAAAAATACTTGGTCAATTTTCGTAATTTTTGGTTTCCGATATCTTTGTTCCCTCCCGGTCACATACACAATGCAGATATGTCTTTATTAATGCAGGTTATGTCTTTATTATTTATTTTCGGTCCGGACGCCATCATTACAAGCGCCAAAATGTTTATATGAAATTAGGAAACCAACAACCCCTCTATCGACTACGTAAAAAACTTTAATTTTTTTTAATATTTAAATTGGGGGGAAAATATAACTTGTAAATGTTCAAGGTAAAAAAAAATGGGGCTCTTGTATAGATCGAATACACGAGCGAAATTTATTTTAGAAGAGTTCCAATGGTGTAAGGGGCAGATAATTCTCTTTTTTTAGTATGCAATGTCTCCGAAAATGGAAAATATCCATTTTTAAAATAAGAAGTCATGCAAATTCAATTAATAGAACATTTTTCGAAGAAATAACAATTTGAGAAAATCAACAGTATATTGATAGAACATTTATTGAACAAAATAGAATTTGGGAAAATCAACAGTATATTTTTTCATTTCAAAACCAGCAAAACGAACAGTCGTATTGTTTGGATTAACAGATTTTTTTATTTTTTTATAGTTATTAAATTATCGCAGATATTGGCTCTTGTATAGATCGGGTCTTCGAAATATGTTCTATTAATTAATTTGCATGACTTCTTATTTAAAAATGGATATTTTCCATTTTCGGAGACAATGCGTACTAAAAAAGAGAGTTATCTGCCCCTTACACCATTGGAACTCTTCTTAAATAAATTTCGCTCGTGTATTCGATCTCTACAAGAGCCAAAAATGGTACAAAAATAAAGGAAGAGGCTATATTGCCGGTCCCGGCAAAATAACGATTCCTGCATTATTTTGCCGGTTCATGTATATTTAACTAAATTGTTAAACATACAGTGACGCCCGGCACAATAATTATTTACTAATGTAAAGGGATCGTTATTATGCCGGTTCATTATTTTTAAAAACCTAATTGTTTTGGCCTTGCGAAAGAAAAGGTAATTAAATAAATAAGGGCAAATATTTAAAAACAATTTGTTTTCATCATCAGTTGTGTCGGTTAAACAAATAAAAAAAAAATCGACCTGCCCTATTGTGTCGGTTGAAGAAATATCTGCTTACTTTTCATAATAGAATTAATGTTGATGAATTTTCCCAACATTACTAAGTCTGCTCTCGATTTAAGTAATTGAAATTTTCCTTAAGTTATATATAAGTTATATATAAAGAAAAAAATAAGCAACAAATAAATGCTACCAAAGACAACATAAATTATTATTCTACCTACCTGTATAAGTTTATTTGTTTATTTTATTATTTATTTTGATAAATGATTTTTTTTTATAAAAATAAACAATCAAATAAACAAATAAACTTATACAGGTAGAAGAATAATTTATGGTGCCTTTGGTAACATTTACTTGTTAAAAATGTGCTTAACAAAGGAAAGATTTTAATGTAAAATTCTGATTTTCTTTATGAAGAAAAACTTCGATAATGTTAAAATATACAGAAAATCACTGGATTTAAACAGTTTCTATTTTAAAATGTTCTTTCAATGAAATCATAAAATAAGTCGTAATTTTGAAGAGTTCACTCCTAATCGAATCAACCGGAAGTAAAAATTAATTTTATCGTTATTTTAAAATATATTGTCGCTTAATAAAGTTTTAAATTATACAAAAAATCAATCAGGCAAAGATTAATTAAAAACAAACAAAAAAAATCAATCAGACAAAGTTTTAAATAAAAAACAAACAAAAAAAACAATCAGGCAAAGTTTTAAATTATAAATAAAATTTCGTTTGATAAAGTTTTAAATAATACAAAAAAATAATTTAAATAATAATAAAAAAAAAAGTAATTTATAGTTAAATAAACACGAGCCGGCAAAATAACGTAAGACTCATTATTGTGCCGGGCGTCACTGTATGTTTAACAATTTAGTTAAATATACATGAACCGGCAAAATAACGCAGGAATCGTTATTTTGCCGGGACCGCCAATATAACCTATTTGAAAAATAAAACAACAAAAAAACAATCGTCGGCTAAATCTCAAAGAAAAAAGTTAGAATTCCAAATTATCTTTTCAGGGGAAAATTACACTCGGCAATTATCGTTACAGTTGAAGCAAAAAGCTTTAAGGGAATTCAAAAATAAATTTTAAAAAATTCTTCAACTAAATAGATTTAACAGAAGAATGTAATAAGTTGTGTACGTTTTCAGCATCCAAATTCTCTTCATTATTATGATTATTCGCTTAGTAAATGTGCTTATCTCCCTTATATTTTTAAGTATTCATGAAAACGTGTCCTTTGTTATATTTTTTTTACTACAGGGTCGCAACCGACCCATTATATGAGGGAAAGTTTTCCCTTTTGTTTATGTTCTTTATTGTTTTCTCGAGTCTGCAAGCTAGTTTCTGTGTCTCTGGTTTTAATTGGTGGAGTCAGGGTCTGTGTGTTATTTTTCCACCCATCTCAAGTGCCCTCGATCATCGTCAGGAGTTAGTTTTTTTTTGTCGCTAATATTGTTTTCTTTTTCAGGATTTTTTTTTTTTTTAGGTCTGTAGTTTTGGTCAGAGAAAATAATAAAGTTATTTTTTATATGCGGTAGCATTTTTTTATGCCTCCCCCCACCAATCACAAACAAGGTTTTGTCTCACATAACTCAAATTAACCAATCAAGGATAACATTGTGTCACCAACGTTCACTAAACATTAAACTAAATTAAAAAATTAAGAAACAAGATAATCATGGAATTTTTACCACATCCGAATGAATTCAATTTTGCTTTGCATAATCTTGGACAAGAATGGGAAACATAAGAAAAACCAATTCCAACTATTTCTTCAAGCTACAAAGTCAGATATGAAGTCAGAGAAGGTAAAACCTCAATTCTATTGACCTGTATCGGAGACAAAGGAAGAAACGCATGTCCTACTTTTGATTTGCAGAACGAAATATGTGACCTAAGAACGGTGATTGAAAAGTTTAATACACATTGCCAACACAGAAAAAATTTAACTTTTCTAACATACGAATTTCTCACTAAAGATTCAACATATATATCAAAAAGCAAATAAATGTGAATTTGGGCAACTTACACACTGACTAATACAAGATATCCTTGTATGTGGCATAAAAGACAATATGTTATGTGACAGGATGTTACGGGAACCATCTCTAGACTTGAGAAAAAGCCATTCAAGCAGGCCTCAGTGCTAAAGAAACATTAAAAAATAATTGCGACATCGGAAATAGAAAATATATCCATGGTTTGTAAAAGAAATAAACAAAGAGATAAAAATCAAGATGGCGAGATAAGAAAACAAAAATCCTGCCAAAAATTCAAATTGGGTAGACCAACCCTAACCCTAACCAACCCTAACCAACCCTAACCCTAACCAACCTTAACCCTAACCAACCTTAACCCTAACCAACCCTAACCCTAATCAACCCTAACCCTAACCAACCTTAACCCTAACCAACCTTAACCCTAACCAACCTTAACCCTAATCAACCTTAACCCTAACCAACCTTAACCCTAACCAACCCTAACCCTAATCAACCTTAACCCTAACCAACCTTAACCCTAACCAACCCTAACCCTAACCAACCTTAACCCTAACCAACCCTAACCCTACTGCTCAAGTTCACACAATAGAAACCACTGTGAAAAAAGAACAAAACAGACGAAGTTGGAAGATCCAGCAGATCTGAACGTTAACAATATGAGGTGCACAAAATGAACGCTATGTTTAAAAAGAAAATAAATGCACTGCAGATGGATAAATGGAAAATAGTATTTTAAACATAAACGACGAGTCTGAATTATTCACACCGGTCTGGTTTGGGACTCATGTTTGAATGGAAGTTCGTCGGGCCGGTTGTTATGCCTGTACGCCTAAATTAACCAATCAAGACAATTCTGAATCACAGATGGTGATGAAAAAAAATAAAACATACTTTCGCCAGGCTGGCTATTCCGCAGATAGTAATTAGCAACAATCGACTAGAGTATCGATCATCAAAATTCAATCAGTTTGCTAAAGAATTGGATTTTAAATATATTACGACAAGTCTGAATTATTTACAATAGACTTGCAGAATGAAACATACAAACCATGAAAAGGACACTAAAAAGGGCTTTTAAAATAACCAAGACCAATACTTAGCAATGCTAGTGTGGCAGACGCCACTACCGGCCAAGGGATATTTGTTGCTATAAAGGCATCTCTCCCACAACCTTTGGTTGGAGCACCCCACATGGGTTATACCCTTTGTCCAAAGACCCCCCTGGTCATACTAGCATTAAGAACCACTCCTCTAAAAGATAAATTCCTATTTCAACAGTTAATGAAAACTACACATCGAACAAACCTTCCTAACATAATGCACAATAAACTACTGAAAAAGTGTCAAGCAGATAAAAATGTGAACAAACAGCAAGTGACAAACCCTGAAAACAAAAGACCTTGTTCATATATTGTTCTGACTTGGAACAAGATAGGGAGACTGATTTTTAAGCAAGAATTATTTTAAACTTAATTATGAGACAAGGCAATCAAAATAGACTAAATCCGAAATGGTCTGACTTGGAACAAGATAGGGAGACTGATTTTTAAGCAAGAATTATTTTAAACTTAATTATGAGACAAGGCAATCAAAATAGACTAAATCCGAAATGGTCTGACTTGGAACAAGATAGGGAGACTGATTTTTAAGCAAGAATTATTTTAAACTTAATTATGAGACAAGGCCATCAAAATAGACTAAATCCGAAATGGTCTGACTTGGAACAAGATAGGGAGACTGATTTTTAAGCAAGAATTATTTTAAACTTAATTATGAGACAAGGCAATCAAAATAGACTAAATCCTAAATGGTCTGACTTGGAACAAGATAGGGAGACTGATTTTTAAGCAAGAATTATTTAAACCTTAATTATGAGACAAGGCAATCAAAATAGACTAAATCCGAAATGGTCTGACTTGGAACAAGATAAGGAGACTGATTTTTAAGCAAGAATTATTTAAAACTTAATTATGAGACAAGGCAATCAAAATAGACTAAATCCGAAATGGTCTGACTTGGAACAAGATAGAGAGACTGATTTTTGAGCAAGAATTATTTAAACCTTAATTATGAGACAAGGCAATCAAAATAGACTAAATCCGAAATGATCTGACTTGGAACAAGATAGGGAGACTGATTTTTAAGCAAGAATTATTTAAAACTTAATTATGAGACAAGGCAATCAAAATAGACTAAATCCGAAATGGTCTGACTTGGAACAAGATAGGGAGACTGATTTTTAAGCAAGAATTATTTAAACCTTAATTATGAGACAAGGCAATCAAAATAGACTAAATCCTAAATGGTCTGACTTGGGACAAGATAGGGAGACTGATTTTTAAGCAAGAATTATTTAAAACTTAATTATGAGACAAGGCAATCAAAATAGACTAAATCCGAAATGGTCTGACTTGGAACAAGATAGAGAGACTGATTTTTAAGCAAGAATTATTTAAACCTTAATTATGAGACAAGGCAATCAAAATAGACTAAATCCTAAATGGTCTGACTTGGGACAAGATAGGGAGACTGATTTTTAAGCAAGAATTATTTAAACCTTAATTATGAGACAAGGCAATCAAAATAGACTAAATCCTAAATGGTCTGACTTGGAACAAGATAGGGAGACTGATTTTTAAGCAAGAATTATTTAAAACTTAATTATGAGACAAGGCAATCAAAATAGACTAAATCCGAAATGGTCTGACTTGGAACAAGATAGTGAGAATGATTTTTAAGCAAGAATTATTTAAACCTTAATTATGAGACAAGGCAATCAAAATAGACTAAATCTGAAATGGTCTGACTTGGAACAAGATAGGGAGACTGATTTTTAAGCAAGAATTATTTAAAACTTAATTATGAGACAAGGCAATCAAAATAGACTAAATCCGAAATGATCTGACTTGGAACAAGATAGGGAGACTGATTTTGAAGCAAGAATTATTTAAAACTTAATTATGAGACAAGGCAATCAAAATAGACTAAATCCGAAATGATCTGACTTGGAACAAGATAGGGAGACCGATTTTTAAGCAAGAATTATTTAAACCTTAATTATGAGACAAGGCAATCAAAATAGACTAAATCCTAAATGGTCTGACTTGGGACAAGATAGGGAGACTGATTTTTAAGCAAGAATTATTTAAAACTTAATTATGAGACAAGGCAATCAAAATAGACTAAATCCTAAATGGTCTTACTTGGAATAAGATAGGGAGACTGATTTTTAAGCAAGAATTATTTAAACCTTAATTATGAGACAAGGCAATCAAAATAGACTAAATCCTAAATGGTCTGACTTGGGACAAGATAGAGAGACTGATTTTTAAGCAAGAATTATTTAAAACTTAATTATGAGACAAGACAATCAAAATAGACTAAATCCGAAATGGTCTGACTTGGAACAAGATAGGGAGACTGATTTTTAAGCAAGAATTTCGATCCTGAACAAGTAATTATGAGAGTAAATAGCAGAAAGTGGAGTTAAAATCACAAAAGACTCCAACAACAACATTTTTTCTTAATATCTTCACATATTCATAGATTAACTTTTTGAACCAAATCTCACAAGTCAGATATGTTTGCCCAGTCCATAGTCTAAATTTACTTAATCAGATCCATTTGTCCAGCCAAATATTGCAAACCAGACATTTCTCTCTAGTCAATGAGTTCAAATAATGTAAGATATCAATAGAAAAGATTTACCTGGTGAATTATATACTTGGGGAAACATTAGTCAAACTGGCAAACGAAATTATAACTTTTCAAAGATAATAAAATATTATTCTTTTTTAAATATCTAAAAAAGTTATTTCTTTCATAATTTATTTATTTATTACACAAAAAGAAAATGTAGTACCACGTTTTGTATGGCATTAATGATTTTGCAGTTAAATAGGATCTGAAAAGATTAAATTCATTCATTTTGTAAAGAGACTAGTATTCAGTTATATAAAGTTAGGCATGTGTATACGTTTATATATTTCTATCTAAATGATTCACTTCTAAACTAATTAACAGATCATTATGAAGTTAGGAAGACAGCTGTTAGACGTAATGATACGTAACATGAGCTAATATTCTATGGGACATGAGATTGGTATTCTTACGCAACTCAATAGCACTAAAATTAGCTATTAATGAATGACCGAGTTAAATGTGATCTGAAAAGATAAAATTCATTCATTTTGTTAACAGATAAGTATTGCATCAAATGCACTCATTATATTTTGAATTTGATCAATAACGAATTTATGGACTTTTTAATAAGAATTTACATAAGAAATTAAATTTTTCCACGTGAAATGTATCTTTTAAAATTTATTTTATATTTGCAGAATCTGCAGCAATTAAAAAAAATTCATTATTGGATTTGAATGGATCTTCATTCCCATTGGTGACCTGAAATATGGAAACATCTTAAAATATTTGGAAAGCATTCATATACATTTCCTGAATTTAAAATGTCTGGAAGAAGAGAAATCATAGCCTTGTGAAGCACGTGACTATTTTTTTCATCAGATCAAATTTGGTAAAAATATATTTCAAAAATGTTCTTGTCAAATGTAGCTTTTTCCTCGGTCTTATTTTGTGTAACACTAGCTGGAATGTGAAAAATGCATCGGAACGTTAATAAATGCAAAAGTTCAGACATCAAAAATATTAACGAGAAAGAAAATGCTACACAATATTTAAAAAAAAAAAAAGAACATTCTGATAATTGATAAAACTAAAATCATAGAATAATTAGGGGCTGATAAAATGGTCAGATTTGTAGAAGCTTCCATTAAAATATTTTCGAAGGATATGAATTGAACCAAATTCTAAGACTCTATCATTGTGTCATTTACCTTTTTGCATTTAAATCTCATTAAGGTGAGATGTAAAGACAATTTCTCACTGAAACATGCGAAAAATATATCTGTTATGATCCCTTATGACGATATACATGGATAAAGATCATTCATACTAAATTTTAAATCCATATATCTAATAGAACCAACGTAGTACACTGTCACAAATTTTTCATAATAACGTATATTCTTTATTACAGTTTTAAAAACTAACAGGAGACAAACAATATTTTTGTGCAAAACTGTGTAAAACAACATTTTTTTCATGATACATTTTATAAATACATTTTACTAACAAAAATTGCCAAAACATGAATTTTTCATAATTTATTTCGGTTTTTGCAAAAAAGCAGAATATGGATGAATGCTTCGAAAATAATTGTGCTAAAAAAGTATCTAATATTTCGAATTCAAAATCGAACTTAAAAGCTGATGCTGGAGAATCTGGTTCTTCCGTTTCAAAGACCAACAGTAAACTACATACAAAAACAAAGAGAAAAGAAAAAAAACATTCTTGTGAAATATGTGGTTTTTCTTTAACACAGAAGTCCCATTTGTTGAATCATATGCGAACACATACGGGAGACAAACCATATTCTTGTGAAGTATGTGGTACTTCTTTTACACAGAACTCAAGTTTGTTGCAGCATATGCGAAAACATACGGAAGACAAACACCATTCTTGTGAAGTATGTGGTTCTTCTTTTGCAAGGAAGTCCCATTTTTTGGATCATATGCGAACACATACAGGAGACAAACCACATTCTTGTGAATTATGTAGTTCTTCTTTTACACAGAAGTCAAATTTGTCGCAGCATATGCGAACACATTCAAAAGACAAACCATATTCTTGTGAAGTATGTGGTTCTTCTTTTACATGGAAATCAAATTTGGTGAATCATATGCGAACACATACGGGAGAAAAACAACATTCTTGTGAAGTCTGTGGTTCTTCTTTTACACAAAAGTCACAGTTGCTGAGTCATATGCGAAGACATACGGGTGACAAACCACATTCTTGTGAAGTGTGTGGTTCCTGTTTTACATGGAAGTCAAATTTGTTGCAGCATATACGAACGCATACGGGAGAAAAACCACATTCTTGTGAAGTATGTGGTACATCTTTCACACGTCAGTCCCACTTGTCTTGTCATATGCAAACACATACTGGAGAAAAACCACATTCTTGTGAAGTATGTGGTTCTTCTTTTACACAGAAGTCACAGTTGTTGAGTCATATGCGAACACATACAGGAGAAAAACCACATTCATGTGAAGTATGTGGTTCTTCTTTTGCACGGAAGTCAAATTTGTTGCAGCATATGCGTACACATTCAGGAGACAAACCATATTCTTGTGAAGTGTGTGGTTCATCTTTTACACAAAAGGCTCATTTGTTGGTACATATGCGAACACACACGGGAGAAAAACCATATTCTTGTGAAGTATGTGATTCTTCTTTTACACGCAAGTCTTATTTGACCTGTCATATGAAAACGCATACGGGAGACAAACCAAATTCTTGTGAAGTATGTGGTTCTTCTTTTACACTAAAGTCCCATTTGTTGGATCATATGCGAACACATTCGGAAAACAAACAATATTCTTGTGAAGTATGTGGGTTTTTTGTTGCACGGAAGTCCCATTTTTTGGATCATATGCGAACACATACGGGAGAAAAACCACATTCTTGTGAAGTGTGTGGTTCTGCTTTCACGCAGAAGTCAAATTTGTCGCAGCATATGCGAACACATTCGATAGACAAACCACATTCTTGTGAAGTGTGTGGTTCTTCTTTTACATGGAAGTCAAATTTGTTGAGGCATATACAAACACATACGGGAGAAAAACCACATTTCTGTGAAGTATGTGCTTCTTCTTTTACACAGAAGGTTAATTTGTTAGATCATATGCGAACACATACGGGAGACAAACCACATTCTTGTGAAGTGTGTGGTTCTTCTTTTACATGGAAGTCAAATTTGTTGAGGCATATGCGAACACATACGGGAGAAAAGAAAGAGAGGCAACACTGATTGAGGTGAGTGTTCCAAATGACAGTGGCTCTAACAATGCAGAGATGGAAAAGGTGACAAAATACGAAGGTCTAATGTAACCTCAAAATCATCAACATTATCCCATGGGAGCTAATGGTCTCATGAAGAATTTTTTTTTAAAGTATCTGGAAAGTTTTCCGGAAAACAGTGCGAAATAATTCCAAATAATTGAATGAAATGGCCAAAATCCTTAAAAGAGCACTTGTTTGGAGCCTCTAAATAGCAGGTTATTTTCTTGCATTTGGAAGAATGCCTTGTCCTTATGCTAACCATAACAGAAATAAGAAAAAAAAAAGAAAAACCACATTCTTGTGAAGTATGTGGTTCTTTTATATGGAAATCAAATTTGTTGCAGCATATTCGAACACATACTGATCCATTATGACCATGAAATCCCCACAGCTACCTATCTGGAAAACGCAGCTGTCAAACCTGACATTGTAATATGGAACAAGAGAGAGAGAGAGTGGCAACTTTGGTTGAGGTCAGTGTCCCTAATGATGGGGGCCTAAATAGAGCTGAAAGGGAGAAAATAACAAAATATCAGGGTCTAATGTATGATATGAAAAGAAACTGGAACCTCAAAGAGATCTCTATCATTCCAGTTATCATAGGAGCCATTGGACTCATGAAGAAGAACTTGAAAAAGTATTTAGCAAGTATACCTGGTGAACCAAGTGCAAGAGAAATCCAAACAACTGCACTCAAGGGAACAGCCAGAATCCTGAAAAGAGCTCTCGGTTGGAGTCTGTAAATAGCAGGTGATAGTCTGGCATTTGGAAGAATGCCCCGTCCCCAGCAAATGAATGAAAAAAAAAATTTTTTAAAATAGAAAAAACAAATTCTTGTGAAGTATGTTGTTCTATTACAGGGAAGTCCCATGTTTTGGATCATATACGAACACATACGGGAGTGGAAAGTGTGAGCCACCTGCCATCCAGATGTAAGGTTCTGCTGGGGTATGGCTACTATACAATGTGACACAACGGAGTGTGCAAATATATTCACTGGACTATATGTAAAGAGTTAAATATCCAGTGTAGCAGTAAGTCCTGGGAGCATATACCAGAAAGAACAGTTGGAAATTATACACTATCCACTATGACTATGCAATCCCTACAGCTACATATCTAGAAAACGGAGCTGTTATACCTGACATCGTGATATGGGACAAAAGGGAGAAAGTAGCAACCCTAGTTGAAGTTAGTGTCCCTAATGATGCAGGATTAAACAGCTGAAAGGGAAAAGATTACGAAATAGCTAGGTCTGATGTACGACATGAAAAGAAACTGGAATCTTAGGAAAATCTCCATCATACCAGTAATTATAGGAGCAACAGGACTAATGAAAAAGAATTTCAAAATCTATCTGGCGAGTATACCCGGTGAATCGAATGCAAGGGAAATACAAACAATTGCACTTAAAGGGACGGTTAGAATCTTAAAAAGATCTCTAGGCTGGAGTGTCTGAAATAGCTGGTGAATGTCTGGCATCTGGTATGATTCCCCATCTCCAGCCAAAACGGAAAGATAAGAAAAAAAAGAGTGGTCTCAGCAACAATAACAAGTGAAACTAAGAAGTGGAAAGTGTGAGCACCTGCCATCCAGATAGGATGCATCATCCCCACAAAAAAAATGAGAAAATTAAAAAAAAAGAGAGACAAGTCATATGCAAACGACAACCTGACATGAGGATACTTCACCCTACAATTAAATTCTGACCAAATATTTAATATAACATAGTATATGAAGACCAAATAAGATCCCTCGACATGGCTATACACTGGCTCATATGAGGAATGGTGCATCTTCTCATCGTAATGTTACTTCAAGTAACAGCACTAAGCTGAATACTCCACCAGACTAGATGAATTCTTGTCCTAGAATCCGTTAAGACCAAGACCACAAGAAAGATATACTATAACATAATAAACTGGTCAATTACTGAGAAGAAAATTAATATTCTTAACTTCTTTACTAACTCAAAGGAGCCCTTTGATTTCTGAGAACTTCGACTAAAGTAAAATAAAACAAAAAGAGGCAAACCACATTCTAGTGAAGTATGTGGTTCTTCTTTTGCAGTGGAATACAATTTGTTTCTTGCATATGCAAACACATTCTTGAGACAAACCAAATATTTGTTCATCCTTTTCGAAAAAAATATTGGTAGCTTCATATATGATACATTTGAGATATATTAGCAGTATTAGTAAACCAAGTTCAATTTTGTGTGGTCGCTTTTCGACTTGTATTTACTAGGCAAGACATGAAGCCACTTGATGTAGGAGCTAAAAAAATACTATTTCAAGGTCAAAAACTAGGTAACGATAACTGTTAGGTGGATAGATACCGACGCAGAAAACAGCAATTCTTCTCCCTTTGTCAGAAACAGTCTATATATAAGAACTAACGTCAGAACGCATTATGTTCGAAAACCAAGGTTCCACTGCATATTCTTAGTATCGCCTGTATTGGGGATTGAACCTTCATCTAGAACTGATTATCACTTATCACTTTTATCCGTTGCGCCACTAGTTGCAGCCAAAAGTAGTGTTATATAATTTAAGTGACTGAAATAGCATTTAACTAAAGAAAGAACCGAAAAAATTATAAATATATTTGTATTTAGTTGAAATAAAGTTGACAAAATGTTAGAATAGACTTGTTCATTAATTTACCTTTGAACTAAATGTTTTTATTTTAAATTATTTTTTTATTATATTTCAGTAATAAAAACTACATATTAAAAATCCGCTTACTACGCTTTTTCGTATTATGTTATAAAACGGAAGAAAAAACACTTTCCTTATAGAGTGTTTTTAGAGACTGTAAATATTGGTCCACGTTGGCCTGTTGCCGACGAGTTGCCAATAAATGCCGGCAGAAAATGCTGTTCTGGGGCTGGACGAAAAATTCTTCCAGGACATTCATAGCCGAATGATAATCACCGATGTCTGATATGTGTTTCAAAATTGACGAAGATACGAGGTTGATTAACAAATTCAGTTTTAACTCGTCCGTTAGTTGAGAGCCGTTGACATCGCAAAGAAAAATGTTGAAAGACCTCTTCCAATGTCACCACGTGTCGGCAGCATCCAGTTTTGACGGGTCTAAGTCCAATCGTTCAAGCTGGAGGTATTTTTCCATCTTAGATCTTTGTCGAATAAATTGTAATTAGTCAAAAACATAGAATAGAATGAGTTTAAGAAGACAGTTTGCTTGAAGAAGCTTTATTTAACAAAAATCTACGCAGGGATCTAGTCTCTACGAGAAAACAATGGCTGACTAAACAGAAAGAATGATCAAGGGAAGTAATTCACTTCCGAAGCATAGAAGGGGATAGGAGAGTTCTCTTTTCATCACATTCGTATTATGTTATAAAACGGAAGAAAAACCACTTTCTGCTACGTTTGGCTGGTCGTTTTGATACGGGCTGCGCTGAAAACGCGCTTTTTAATGATAAACCGGATCAGTGTTTCGCGACATATAAATTTCGTTTTCTTGAAAAACATAATATACTATACGAAAACAAAAGTCATGCAATTACTGGAGTTTACATCGCCAATAGTTGCAGCCCAAAGTAGTGTTATCTAGAACTGATTATCACTTATCACTTTTATCCGTTACGCCACTAGTTGCAGCCAAAAGTAGTGTTATATAATTTAAGTGACTGAAATAGTATATAACTAAAGAAGAAACTAAAACAAAAAAAATATAATGAAATATTCTTGTATTTAGTTGGTGTTATAGCTTTGCAAATTATCAAACAGTTAAATCTGTTGAAGTTCTAAAACATTCGGCCGATAATTCGTTGTAATTACTATACGATGACACTCAATATAATTTACGTAGATACGTATACCTTACAATGGACGTAATGTTTTTACCCGTGTATGCTGTTAATATAAATAAACTTAATCTAAAAATTCCGGCAAATAAATATTCAAAATTTTCTTAAAGTTTAATAATTAGCCGTGAACTCTTTAAAACCATTCGTTAGCCATATGTGTTAATGTTAGAAAATGTGAAATATTATTACGATAATGTGTATTCGTAGTATTACATTTAGCAAACCCAAACAAATCAATATGAAAAAACGTATTAAATGCCACCAGTCATTCAGGATCAACTTTACATTTGATACCTCAATTCTGACCAATAAAAATGAATAAAATGCAGTAAACTGTCAAAGAAAAGAAAATCTTATTTTTATGTTTGGTACTGTTGCAGCATCAGGATATTGAGATAAAAGTGAACAATTATTGACTGCCTCGATACAACAGTTATATTTTGATAGGCTTTTTAATTTTTTGTAACTAATCTTTGTACGTAGAGTGATTGATCTATTATCAACTTAAAACACTTTGCTTGGGGTGTACTTCTACTAAGCTACTTACACATTTCACCCACTTCTAAACCAGTTGGATTGAGGCATTAACAAAAGTGATTGTGTAAACGCACCCATCCAACTCACAGCAACATGTAACACTTTCTAAACATGAAATAAAGTTGACAAAATGTTAGAATAATTTACATTTTTACGAAATGTTTTTATTCGAAATTATTGTATATTATATTTCAATTTACACAAGTAACTTTGTCATTAAAAAATGTGTTTCTGTTTTTCAATAACCATTGATATATTAGTTGAAGAACACGTTTTCTTATTTGGACAACCTTAAATTAGACAGACAAAACCAACTGAAACATGACACAAATGTTCAAAGATGTCTATCTGCTGCAGAAGAAGGAATTTAACCTTAAATTTATCAACATCCATCAGATCTATGGACCATGAAGGCTAAAGCGTAGGGAAAAAGAGAAACATTAAATGTGGAAAGTGTAGAGCCACTGTTGGACTCACTTCTACTCGCAACTACTCGTTCACCACTGCAAAGTGTACGTCACTATGATGCTAAGTAGATTATTCTGCAATCCTCAAATAAAGCAAGATATACGTAGGTACTATGCTCAGTGGAGTCCATTTCTCTACATTCGCAGATATTTGAGTCAGTTTTGTAGCCCTTTCTATACATACCAGTTTTAATCGTCCTATCTCTGTCCCCAGGAGATTGAGTGTCTTGCAGTTGAACCACGATGCTTTTAACTCAGGGCTTCAGAAGGGGAATAACCATGTTAATAGGAAAGGGTGATTCAGCTGTAGTCTGATGTCTTCCTAAGATGTTAGGCTCTGAACATGCCTGAGAATCTGGTTTACTTCAGATTTTAGCCGGTGATCACGTCCCTTAATAATATGGCGTTCATCACTGGTAGCCTTTGTGATCTCGATTCAGCTGACAATTTTCCGTCTCACATATGCAGGAGCAATGCAAGCGAGGAGATACAGGTTCAGATTGGTAGGTTCAGGCAACCAGTGATCGAGTGGAAGATGTTGTTCAATGTTGGGTCTAGATTATGGGCATGCATCGATCTTTTCTAAACAGGACATGCCTACACTGCAAAGGAATAACAGAATTGCAAGGAAGTACACTGTAATGTGTGCGCTATACTCCGACATTTAAAGTTGGTCAGTTTTTGTAGGATGTTAGGGAGCTGTACCTTGAATGAGAGTGCACTATATGGTTACTCTAATTTATCCAGGTTGCTCAAGTGGTATTCCATACTATGTGATGTTAAGATGGTAGTCAGCTTAGATGAACAGCTCAGTGTTCTGTTCGATTGATGTAGATGTTATACAGTAGTAGAGCCAGCGCACTATTTTAAAATAAGCCATTCCTTTGTCATCGGCAACGACCGTGATCATTGTTCAGGGTAACATAGAAGTGCCCCTCTTTCAAGAGGGCATCAATAAGGTCTGTGAGTTCCATATATATATACAGGGTGGGCAAAAATAAGGGTCCTATTTTTAAAAATTCATAACTTTTTTATTTATTGATTTTTAAAATTTTTTTTTTTAGAATAAGTAAAGGACCCCTTCCGAAGCAAGCATGAGCCGTATTAGCCCTAAGGAACGTACCCTCATTTAGAAAACATTATTTTTGCTTAAAAAACTCAAAACAGTGTAAAAAACAATACTTTAGTTTTTGTAAGTTTTAAGAAGTGTTTTTCGGCTTAAATCTGTTTTGTTTATTTCAAAAAATCTCGGAAGGGTCAGTCTACACACACATAAAGTTTGGTGAGTTTAACTTTTATTTTGTGGAAGTTATTCAAATTCAAGTTATTCAAATTTAAAGATAGGACCCTTATTTTGGCCCACCCTGTAGAAGTGCCCCTCTTTCAAGAGGGCATCAATAGATCTGTGAGTTCCAGGTCTTTTAAAGATATTTTTCAAGAAGTTCGTAGTGTCGCATGCAGCAGACAGAACAACAGAGATGGCTCCTCCTTTTACGTGTATTTTCTGTAACCCATTATAGCAATCACATATTTTGATGTGCTATTTTCTCTTGATGTAAATAGACAGGTTCACAACTGGGTACCTGGCACATCGGCCAATCAGATGTCTTGTCGTAATAATACAATGTGTTCGACTTCTTACAGAACTTACGAAGTTGCTGTTTCCCGCTTTTCAATCAGTTGAAGTTTCGAGAGTCCTACAAAACTCTCCCATCTTCTAAAAGAACAAGGTAATGCTTGGGAGAATTTGCTCCCAGAATAAAGATACTTAACATTGATCCTTACCCGAGAGTTGGATTTATTTATATGTTACACAGCGGCAAGGTTAGGCACAAGGTCAGTTTATAGTGAGAATGCAACTCCATAAAAGACCGAAAAAGGTATCTCTGCACTTCCTCAGAAACTAGGGCGCCTCAGCAGATTAAAGATTAATTAACTCACCCACCCTTCAAAGGAAGAGGTAAAGTCTAGATAGATACTACATTTAGATATTAACAAAAGAAGCCAGATTATTTTAAGAAGAAATTACTGTTCAGTTTTCTAACAAATATCTTTGCTATCTTTCAGTGTGAAAAATATTCTGCTTAAAACGAAAATCTTTGGACGAGAAAAAAATGTTTTGCAGAATAGTAAAAAATATGTTTTCGATAAAAAGTGGAAAATGTTATATTGTTAAAACTAGAAAAATGTTAATTTGCTTAGAAGGAAAAATATTCATTGAAAAAAGGGAAAGTGTACGTCACTATGATGCTAAGTAGAGTATTATGACACCTAGATTATTCTGACCAATAAAACTGAATAATATCAAAATAAAATGCAGTGAACTGTCAAATAAAATAAAATCTTATTTTTATGGTTAGTACTGTTGCAGCATCAGGATATCGAGATAAAAGTGAACAATTATTGACTGATTATACTGTGGGGATGGCTGTGGTTCCCTGTTTGGGGTCTGGTATTTTTGATGACGGTCGCGTCTTTAGGGATTACCAAGCCACCACACTAAACAATTGATTTTGTGTAGATGAATTGAGACCGATTCGATTACAAGGATCACCAGTTAGCGAGTGCTAACTTTTAACAATATAATATTGCTAATAAAAAGAAGAAACTGCAAAGTAAAAGAATAAAAACTTTTATATGTAAACAATTTTACAAAAATGTAAAATTTAACAATAAAGTTTGAAGGATAAAAAAAGTTTGAAACGACACGATGTGTCAACTTAGTCCTTAAAGTTTAGTATGCGTGTGTGCGTGTGTGTTTTTGGTTAAGCTTGTTCTTGCGGGGAGACAGCAGGCGTGCTTACAAGTGGATTGTTGCTGTCTCGCGTTGTCTGGTCTCGCCAAGAGAACTAATCTTTTTCAGATAATTCCCTGTTTTTTATTAAAAGTCTATTTTCACACCCACTTGATAAACACTTTTCTAAGTTCATCTTTCGGCCACATCTGTTATCACTTATTTGTAAAGCTCTGACCGGTACTGTGACCCCTCTTCAAGAAGAAAGAAAGAAAGAAAGAAAAAGAAGAAGGAGAAGAGGAGAGAGTAAGCCGAACGAACCTAGAAAGAAAAGGGGTAGCTAAACAGGCTAGCACTTTTCCTCAATGCCCGTTCGTCTCATCGATCTATTGATATGCCACAATACAACATCGATGCAGCTTGTAAGTTATATAGCAGTTATATTTTGATGGCTATTTATTTTTTATGTGAACTAATCTTTGTAAGTAGAGTGATTGATCTATGATGCAATGAAAACACTTTGCTTGGGGTGTACGTACTTCCACTGAGCTACTTACACATTTCTCCCGCTTCTAAACCAGTTGGATTGAGGGTGTCAACAAAATCGGTCGTGGAAACATGTCCATCCAACTCACAGCAACATGTAACACTTTCCACAACATTTGACATTCTTTAGTTCTTTCTTTTGATGGTTGAGGTAGTTTTGTTTTACGGCATATCAACCCTTTTTGGTTTATTTAATGCCGAATCTGGTCATTATAGTAAAAGTTTTTATGCTTCAAGTTCTTTATATCTTCAAATGTTTAATCATCGTTTTTGGTTTGGTAGTTTTGTTTTACGGCATATTAACCCTTTTTGGGTTATTTAATGCCGAATCTGGTCATTATAGTAAAAGATTTATGCTTCAAGTTCTAAAAATAAAATAAAAAAGGGGAGGGAGAAAGGGAGAGGGGCTGCTGTTGTTTTTGTTTTTGGTTTTGTAGAACATAATTAAGTTTTACAAAAAAAAAAAAAAAAAGAAGAAAAACAAAAAACGTCAATGTAGGTGAATTTCGTCTCAGGGAGCCACAGGGCAGCGTGATCTGGTATCACCAGTTTGATGGTTGAGCGAAAACGTGAAATAAAGTTGACAAAATGTTAGAATAGATTTGTTCATTAATTTACCTTTTGCCGAAATTCTATATTAACGTTTGTATTCTATTTCAATTTACACACGAAACTTTGTCATAACAAAAATTGTGTTTCTGTTTTTCGATAACCATTGAACTACTATGTTAGGTTGATTATTTTGTATTTTTTCAGCTTTTGTAGTCTTTTGCATATCATAAAAGAGATTCGTTCACTAAGCCTCCATCTTCTTTCTTAAGAAGATTTCAAGGGCAGATAATTCGCAAGAAAGAAGATAGAGGCTTAGTGAACGAATCGCTGTTATGATATGCAGAATGGAAAAATACTTGTAATTAAAGTTCTAGTGGATAATTTTTTCTACTTTTTGTACAGTGAGTAAGATATATTCTTACTGAATAAGTATATAATATTGTTTTTATAAAAAAAAATATTTTTTTAATACGGCCGCTGAACAGCACAAGCACCCCCTTTTTTACCAATAATTTTTTTCTCAATTAAATTTTTTTTTAAATTTAAACATTTTTGGGCACTTCTGCAGTTTAGCTGTCACTTACTGTTACCACAAATCGTAATTAAAGAGTTCCATTCATTCAACCCAGTCAACCGGAAGTGTTAGACTGAATTTTTTTTTATCCCAAAATGCATCTAAATGACCTCAATCTGCGAGATATTGGTAGTTTAACAAAGTTTTATATATCAAAAAATGTTAACTGTTTGTTGGATTTTCGTTTTAAATGATAAATTTTCGTTTTAAAAGATCACTGTTGACTATTTTGAGAGTTTTAATTCATACAATAAAAAAAAATCACTGACTATTCATTTAAATGATAAATTTTCGTTTTAAATGATAAATTTTCGTTTTAAAAGATCACTGTTGACTATTTTGAGAGTTTTAATTCATACAATAAAAAAAAATCACTGACTATTCATTTAAATAATAAATTTTCGTTTCAAATGATAAATTTTCGTTTTGAAAATCACTGTTGACTATTTTGAGAAAGTTTCAATTCATACAATAAAAAACATTATTTTTATAATTTTTTACATTATTAAATAAAATATTTTCATATTCAATAAAGAAACATTGTTCGCCGTATTATTGAAATTTTGGATAAAAACATCTAATTCTGTTACTTACGGTTAAGCAAATAAAGTGAGTGACAGCTAAACTGCAGAAGTGCCTTTTTTTCGTAGCCGATAAAGGGGTTGTTGGTTTTCTAATTTAATGTTAATATTTTTTATTAAAGAATGCGTTGTTTACCTTATTTTTGTGTCAGTTTTGAAAACAAAAACAAAGCAATGGACAGCTAAAAATCTTTTTAAAAAAAATCAGTTGTGTACGTTTTCAGCATTTTCAGCTTCCGAAATTCTTTTTTCATTATTATTCGCTTAGTAAATGTAGTTATCTCCCTTACATTTTTAATGTATTCTGCAAATGCGAAAAAATATAGACGCTCTTGTATAAGCAGTAACCGATTTGAGGGAGATAACTCTATTTTTCTTAGCCGCCGCTATTCCGAATTCGCTTATACTTTGGCAAGGGAGATAACTTTGTTTATCGCAGCATGAAAGAAAATAACTTTTCTTTTTTCAAAACCGTAACATGTTTTTTATTAATTGTTATAAAGTTTATAAACTTTGTGGCATAAAAGTTATTTTCTTTCATGCTGCAATAAACAAATTTATCTCCCTTCCCAAAGTATAAGCGAATTCGGAATAGCGGCGACTTAGAAAAATAGAGTTATCTCCCTCAGATCGGTTACTGCTTATACAAGAGCGCCAAAATATATACTAAATTCATGTAGTAATACTTACTTTTTGTTTTACAATCTGCTTTCGACTGACTTTATCTGCTTTCATCTGTCTGTTGTTTTGCATGAATAAAATGGCTGACGTATTCTATGACGAAAACAATTTCTAAAGATGTTGAACATTTCAAAACTGAAGATACAATAATAAACAGATGTAATTTATTTTATTGTTAGGATATAAATCTATCTTCATGACAAATTTTTAAAAATGCTAAAACTAATTGTGTGTTTATTTTGATAAGAAACTATAATATATGCACTATCTAAGAATAACGTCCTAAAATTATTTTGTCGACCACACTTTCTCAATCCTGAAATTGATTCTGGCTATAAATTGTAATATAGCTTAGAGCATAGGATGCAGAATTTAACTAGGAATAAAACGAACTTATTTATTGTAATGAGTTAGTCAAAAGGATAGAATAAAATGAGTTTAAGAAGACTGAGTTTGCTTGAAGAAGCTTTATTCGACCAAGATCTACGCAGGGATCTAGTCTCTACGAGAAACAATGACTGACTAAAAAAAAGAGTGATCAAGGGAAGTAATTCACTTCTGAAGCATAGAAGGGGATACAAGAGTTGTCTTTTCATCACATTCTCCGCCATCCAGGGAAGGATCAAAGCTGTGTGTTCGACTTGGGAAGAAGGGTTCTAAAGACTCTCAGGTGGGCATCTCTGATTAAACTGAAAAAGAGAAAATCAAACAAAAGTTCAAAACTGATAGTTTTCAGTTAAATACTGAGGACTTCGACGGATTCTGGTAGATCATCGAAGATTTTCACATCGGCATCTTCTGAAGATATCCTCGGGCCACCCTCAGAGTGTGGGAAGTGAGGAGGAGTAGGAACTGAATTCTCGGCGATGGAGTTTTTGTGAGCTCTCGGCAGAGGATGAATGGGAGAAATATTAGACTGGAGAGGCGCAGTCTTTATCTCTTGGTTTTCTGGCATAGGATCAATTTCCATATCTGGACTGCCCGTTCCATCACCCCATGGAGATATGTGATGTAGGAACACCGTCGTCTCTCGTCCATTGTTGAAACGTACGTGAGTATAGCTGGGATTAACTTCAAGTACGTGAACGGGATCTACTAGGGGCTCGTATTTGCTTCCACGTACATGCCGCTTTAAGAAGACAGATGTCGCTTTTATTAACCATGTAGGTATGGAATCTCCAGTAGCTGATTTCCTTTGGAAGTTGAAGAGACGTTCATGGGGAGTGCAATTAGTGGAGGTGGAGAGCAATGAGCGGATGCTGTGGAGGGCTACATCTAGCACTTTTTCCCAATTGATAATAGGGAGATTTATCGACCGGAGAGCCAGACTTGCTGTTTGCCAGGTGATAGCGTTGTACCTCTCCACTTGTCCGTTACCTTGAGGATTAAAGGCGGTCGTTCGACTGGTAGCAATGCCTCTGGAAAGCAGGAATTCCTTTAGTTCGTCTGACACGAAAGCCGTACCATGATCAGAGTGTACAAAAGAAGGATTTACAAAAACAGAAAATAGATTAGTTAGATGTTTCCGGACAGTTGCGGCCGAGACATCGGCACAAAAGAAAGCGAAGAGGAAGCGAGAGTATTCATCAATCACTGTTAGTATGTAGCGGTTGCGAGTATTCGAAGTTAATGGTCCATTGAAGTCTACGCTTAGTCTTTCAAATGGTTGACTCACTTTTATGAGAGTCTGAGGTGCCGCATTAAGGAATCTCGGTTTTATCTCCGAACAAACTTTACAGGCCCTTATTACCACTTTTACATCTTCTACAGTGTATGGCAGATTTTTGCTCCTGAAAAATGTAGCATTCGGGTGACACCCGGGTGACATAAGTCTGAGTGCAAGGTGTGTAACTTGTCGACAGACGTTGTAGTAGAGCAAATGCAAGACAAGGCGTCAACAGCGGCGTTTTGTTTCTCGGGGCGATATGCAATGTCGTAGCTAAAACAGGCAAGTTCCAACTTCCATCTTGTTATCTCCTCATTTTTTATTTTGTTTCTGCCTTTAGAGTTGAACATGAAAGAGACAGATTTTTGATCTGTGATTAGCTTAAAATGCTTTCCGAGCAGTAAGTGTCGCCATTTTCAGATCGCCTCGACAATAGCATATGCCTACTTTTCAACAGAGGAGTGCTTCTGCTCAGCAGATGTTAAAGTTCTTGAAAAGAAAGCCACGGGCCGAGAGTTTTGGGTTAAAGAGGCAGCAATCGCATGTTGCGAAGCAACGGTTTCGACTTCGAGAGGGAGAGAAGAGTCTATGGCTATCAGGGATGATTTTGCAATTTCCTTCTTCAGGTACCTGAAGGTGTCTGCTTGTTCCCTAGTGAGGGGAAAATTGGTAACTTTGGTAAGGGGGTGGAGTTTTTCAGAGAAGTTCGAGATCCACCTAGAATAGTGAGAGAACATCCCCATTGCTCGGCGAACAGAAGGAAGATCTTGAGGTACTGGCAAGTTACTCAATCCCTTGAGTCTATCAGAGTCAGGTTTTACCGAGCCCTTGCTTATTGTATACCCAAGCAAGTCTACAGAAGTAAGTGAGTAGTGAGACTTGTCTTTGTTCAGCGTCAGTCCGTACTTCGCTACTGCATTCATGAACTCTTTCAAATTAGTATCATGCATAGCCTGACCTTCTCCACAAATGGTAACGTTGTCGATGTAAGCATAGGTTCCTCAAAGGTTTTCTCGCTTGATGTCATCGATGACTCGTTGAAAACTCACTACTCCATTGGTTACTCCAAACGGGATTCGATGAAACTGATACAGAGATCCAGAAGTTTCGAAGGCAGTGTATTTTCGTTCTTCCGGCTTGATAGCAACCTGATGGTAAGCACTGGTTAGATCAAGAGTGCTGAATATTTTGTATGTGGCAATCTCATTTACCATGTCCTCCATTCGAGGAAGAGGATAAGCGTCAAGGAGAGTAAACCGATTTATTGTTTAGGAGTAATCCACAACAAGTCTCTTTTTGTGATTTTCAGGAGATACCACAAGCGTTTGGGCTCGCCATAGGGATTGAGAAGGCTCTATGATACCTTCCTTTAGGATACGGAGATTTTCGATTGGATTTAACAGTTATCGGGCGACAGTCCGAGGTTAGATTGGTAAACAGAGAGGGGTAAGGGATATTTTTAATGGCGGTCAGTCTACAGTGAGAGGGGAGGTCCTCCAAAAGGTATTTCTACTGAGGAGTGTTGGCATAGAAATTTATGCCCGAGAATGATGTCACAGCATAGGTTGGCCATAATTGATAGTTTCACATTCCTGTACTCCCTATCTCTCAGAGTCAGAGAGACGACACAGTGCCCAAGAGTAGAGGACGAATGAGAACAGCTAGCCATTAAAATCCTCTCAGAGCTTGGCATGACCGCCAAACCGAGCCCCCTAACCTTATCCGGATGAATACAATTTTCGGAGCTCCCTGTATCGACGAGTATCCGCATAGACTCACCTTTGATTTCCCCCATAAGGACGAACGAAATAGACTCTCCGAGGAGTTAGAAGGAACCGATGAAGTAAGAAAGAACTCACCGTAATTGATATCAGCCGCTGTAGGTGACCTGCAGACACGAGCAAAATGCCCTTTTTTTGCAATTTTTACAAATAGAGTTTTTAGCAGAGCACCTCGGTCTGTCATGTCTCGGGTTTCCACAAAAAAAACATTTCTGTCCGGAGATGCCGCTATCGTGAGTTGCTCCTCATATGTAGACTGGTCGTCCTTCGATTCTTCTTTTCAGCAGTGGAGACCGAGGCAGCCAAGGAGTCCGACTGAGCATACAAAGTTAATTGTTTTTGGGCTGTCTCGGGTGTTATTCCTGGTTGTACGCCGTGTGTAAGTCGAGACGTTTGTTTTCTAAGAGTCTTTGTCTGATGTGGGATGACGACACCCCATTTATGAATGCATTCCTGATGTACTCATCCCTCGCCTGTATAGCTGTCACGGTCTGGAAATCACAGTGTTTTTAGAGACTGTAAATATTGGTCCACGCTTCCGTTGGTCTATTGCCGACGAGTTGCTAATAAATGCCGGGAGAAAATGCTGTTTTGGGGCTGGACGAAAAATTCGTCTAGGACGTTCATAGCCGAATGATAGTTGAGCGCCGTTGACAGCGCCAGGAAAAATGTTGAAAGACCTCTTCCAGTGTCGCCACGTGTCGGCTGCGTCCAGTTTTGACGGGTCTAAGTCCAATCGTTCAGGCTGGAGGTATTTTTCCATCTTAGATCTTTGTCGAATAAATTGTAATGAGTTAGTCAAAAGGATAGAATAGAATGAGTTTAAGAAGACTGAGTTTGCTTGAAGAAGCTTTATTCGACAAAGATCTATGTAGGGATCAAGTCTCTACAAGAAACAATGGCTGATTAAAAAAGATGTGGGGAACGTGAAGGGGGCTTAGCTGCGAAACGTCCTCGTGTTTGTCTGTCCTGTGCACTGCGGATGAAGGAAAAGAATTCAACATGGCGTCCGTGAACCTTTATTACGTACGGTTCATGCGGAGTCTCGCGAAGTCACATTGCACGCATGCAAATTAGGTGTGCCTCAGCCTAATAAAAGCGGGTCTCTTACCGTCTTCAACGGAACTGTGCGAAGTAAGTGCACGTGTGACGAACGTAGAGATCTGCTTTGGAACCTGACAGAGGACTTTGTGATCTACGGACAGAGTGATTTGCGTTTCTTTGGACCATCGTTTTTTACTCCAGAGTGATTTGCGTTTTGTTGGACCTTCGTTATTACTTCAAGCTATTTCGGCGATGGACAAATTCGACTTGAGATTAATACCCGAGTTCGACGGCTCCCCCTCCGGACCCTCTGTAGTCGAGTGGTGGGAAAAAGCCGAGCGCGTCTGCAGACTTTGCAAGATAAAGGATCCTGCACTAGTCATCCCGCTGAGGCTGACCAAAGGAGCATATTCGGTGTATCAGTAGCTCGGAGACGAACCAGGCCTGGAGGAAGTTAGGCAGGCGCTATACGCAGCCTTTGCTGTGGACCCTTTCATCGCCTGGAGGCAGTTCACCGAACGGCGGCTTGGGCTAGATGAGACTGTGGACGTCTACATGGCCGATTTGAGGAGGCTAGCCGCGCCGTTCGGTGGAACAAGCAAACGAATACTGGGATGCGCTTTTCTGACTGGACTCCCAGACAGCGCCAGCAGACTGCTACGAGCATCGTCCAGACTCAGTGAGATTGGGCTTGACGAGTTGTTGGCCAGAGCCCGAAACATTTTGAAAGAGGACACAGAGCCGGTTTCGGCAGCTGCGGAAGCGTCTTCACCACCAACAGAAGACGTGAGATGCTACAAATGTGGCGGGCCGAATCATTTTTCAAAAGACTGCCGAAGCCGAAGCGGTGCAAAGGATGCGCCCGATCGAGGAACGTTAAAATGCGTGTGTTGCTACCGGTGCAACAAGCTGGGTCACGTGGCAAGAGGTTGTCCGGGAAACAGGCAAGGGGAGTAAGCAATAGCGCCAGTCTTCTCCCCAGATCGTCGCCAAATAAGGCGCTACCCGCAGTGAGCGTGTGCGTAAACGGGCGTGAGCGCTTCGCGCTCGTAGACACCAGGTGCACGCAGACCCTCATGCGTAAGGCATGCTGTGACGCATGGGATAAGGAAAGGGTCCCGGTATTGATGGTTGGCGGTGGCTCGATTGCCTCTTGTGGCGTTAGCATCATTCGTGCAGTTGTCAGCGATGGGCCCACAGTAACCGTACGAGCCTTGATTGTAAACGGTGACCTGCTCGGTTACGACCTGCTCCTGTGAATGGACGTCATCAAGGAATTGGGAGGTGTACACATTGATGGTGAGGGTAGGGCACATTTCGCAAAAGCGGGCCTTGCTCTGAGTGCAGCCATGAAGCTGGAACAGCCTGATTTTTGTGGGGAATTCGACCAGCGCACAAAGTCCTGGACAGCCTCCTGAAAGTGGTCGGAGGAGCAGCCACCCGAGAAATTATGCAATAAGGTGCCAGAATACAAAATTCCCCCCGCAGCTCGTGCAGAATACGACAAGGAACTACAAACTTGGATTAGTAATGGATGGCTAGTTCCTTATTCAGAGAAGGAATTAGGTACCCCGAAGTGCCTGATCCCGTTAATGGCGGTTATCCAACAGAATAAGCAGAAGGTGAGGCCGGTGCTCGACTATCGGGAATTGAATGAGCACGTGTACTCTTTTACAGCTTGCGCGGACGTATGCACTGAAAAGTTGAGGGAATGGCGGCAAGCGGGATCTAATGTATCTGTACTGGATCTTTGCACAGCATACCTTCAAGTGCGTGTACACAGATCACTATGGCCCTATCAGACGGTGCTCATCAAGGGGAGAAGGTATTGCCTAACCCGCATGGGGTTTGGACTTAATGTGGCGCCATCAATTATGCAAATGATTGTTAACGCCATTCTGACTAAGGATGAGCGCATTTAGCGGGCAACATCTGCATATATTGATGACGTGTACATGGACGAGGAAATTGTATCTGCGGCGCGCGTGAGGGAGCATCTCTACAACTTTGGCCTTCTCAGCAAAGAACCGGAAAGGCTATGGGATGGCACACGGGTACTTGATTTGCAGGTCTGGGAGAAAGATGACGTTCTGTATTGGAAACGAGGAAATGAAACCCCGGACATGCCTTGTGTTGTCACACGACGAAACGTATTTTCCTTGTGCGGAAAGTTAGTTTGACACCTTCTTGTGGGCGGCTGGCTTCGTGTTGCGGTGGCGTTTATCAAACGGAGAGCCTCCGACGTCACCACTGGATGGGATGACAAAACTCATGACGTCCCTCTCAATAAAATGCTCAAAGAGGTGCTCACCAGAGTGCACAAGGAAGACCCAGCGCGGGGCAGATGGTGCGTCGACAGCCAGAACCTTAGTGTGTGAGTTGATGCAAGTTCTCTCGCCATTGGCGTATCGGTGGTCCATGATGGAATGGTGGTGGAAGACGCTTGCTGGTTATGCCCAGAAAAGGGCTCCCAGCACATATACCTGGCAGAACTTGATGCAGTTATCAAGGGGATAAACTTGGCAATCCTTTGGAAGACGACCACCCTGCGACTATTCACGGATTCTGCTTGCGTCCATAAGTGGATTTCAGATACTCTCACCGGGAGGGCCAGAGTATGAACCAAAGCCACGAGCGAGATGCTCATCCGACGGTGGCTCAACACGATCATGAAGCTGGTGAACGAATACGCGCTGTCAATAGAGGTGTCCCTGGTCAAATCCAGCCTGAACAAAGCAGATTGTTTGACGAGAGTACCTCAAAGATGGCCTGATGCCATAAGAAAGACTATTGAACCCATGCAGCCCGCCTGTGCCGCTTCCGTGAGCCCCGTTCGATCTAATCGCATCAAAGAAGTCCACCAACAAACCGGGCACCCTGGGGTAAAGCGGACCCTATATTTCGCTAAGTTGGTTGAACCAGGAGTACAGAAAAGTCAGGAAAGTGGTCAAAGACTCTGTAGCATGCCAATCCATTGATCTAGCACTTGTTCGCTGGGAGAAAGGAAAGCTGGGAATGAAAAGCCATTGGAGCCGGCTGGCGATGGATATTACTCACCACAACGGTGAGGATTTCCTGACTCTCATTGATTGCGGTCCATCCAGGTTTGCGATATGGCGCATGCTGCGCTGGCAAGATGCAGCCATCATCGTCCGTCAGTTAAACAGTATTTTTCTTGAACGTGGCCCCCCCAACGGAGATATTAACCGACAATGGTGCTGCATTCACCAGTGAGCAGTTCAGAAAGTTTGCTGATGGCCGGGGAGTACACCTGAGGTTTCGATGCGCCCATGTACCAAGTGGAAATGGGGTCATCGAGCGGAATCACAGAACCGTCAAAACCATCGCGGCCAGGACAGGCTGCACAGTATTTGAGGCAGTCTACCTGTATAACGTAACCCCAAAGGATAATGTTTCACCCTCTACAGCGCCGGCTGACACCTTGCACAGGTATCACGTCAGGGTGAAAGGCATAGAGACTAACCCGCTGCCCGAACTGGAAGTAACCAGAGAGAAACTGAAAAAAGGAGATGTCGTCTAGATTAAGAACCCGCGCGGCAAGTGTACGACGAAATACGGAATCGGACGCGTCACTGAGGTAATCAGCCCACAGGCGGTGTGGGTCGACGGTATGCCCCGTCACGTTAGAGACCTACGGTTAGCAATGCAACCATCACTGGACGACAAAAGCGAGTCGGAGTCAGAGAGCAGTGAGGCATCGCTCTGGCTTGCAGCAGCCCCATCGGACAGTGACTCGGATATCAGCAGTATCCCAGCGGACGCGATGTTTCTCGACCCTCAGACTGCGGACGAGAGCACAAGCGAAGATGAGGCTTGCGTTGTCCGAAGAAGCAACCGGCGAAGGCGATCGATGCCTCCCTGCCATCTCTGTGACCATGAGATCAGGGGTGAGTGTGGGGAACGTGAAGGGGGCTTACCTGCGAAACGTCCTCGTGTTTGTCTGTCCTGTGCGCTGCGGATGAAGGAAAAGAATTCAACATGGCGTCCGTGAACCTTTATTATGTATGGTTCACGCGGAGTCTCGCGAAGTCACATTGCACGCATGCAAATTAGGTGTGCCTCAGCCTAATAAAAGCGTGTCTCTTACCGTCTTCAACGGAACTGTGCGAAGTAAGTGCATGTGTGACAAACGTAGAGATCTGCTTTGGAAGCTGACAGAAGACTTTGTGATCAACGGACAGAGTGATTTGCGTTTCTTTGGACCTTCGTTTTCTACTCCAGAGTGATTTGCGTTTTGTTGGACCTTCGTTATTACTTCAAAAGAAAGAGTGATCAAGGGAAGTAATTCACTTCCGAAGCATAGAAGGGATAGAAGAGTTCTCTTTTCATCACATTTATATTTTTCTATGCCGATTGGTATCAGTACTTGTAAAGTTTAAGTTAGCTGTCATATTTTCTTTAAAAATCAGCGGCCATCTTTAAAGATGGCCGCTGTTCTCACAACTAAACCACATTTAGGTTTGTGAAAAATAGTATGCTATTCTTGTGTGTATAAGCTTCTATTTGCCACCTCTATATTTGAGTGCTCTGACTAAGCCGACAAAACAAATAAAAAATCTAGAGGGCTTTGAGGTTTGGACCCACAGTCTATAGTTAGGTCGTGGTCATGCCACAAGACGCATGATTGGGATCGCCTGTCTATTTTCGCTTTGTGCAATTTTCCCAAATTTTTTTATCTTGTGCCATTCTTACTTGTACCATTTTTTATCCGTGTCTTTAAACAGTGCCATTTTTACCTGTGCTATTATTACCGTGGATTTGCAAAGATAGCCTGGTCGGTAAACCACAAACAGGGACGTATAAAACGATAGTAAATAAGCCCATCCATCATTCGAAAGGAGGAGATAATACTTGGGAGTGTGGCACTCCAACAACAGGACGGATAATACACTTTGAATCTGACTGGAAGGCTGGATTTGTTTAGATGGCTTTCACAGCGGCAAAGATAGTCACAAGGTTAGCTCATAGTGGTAACCGACCTAGCCGAAAATGTGCAATCTCGTCGGCACCCCCTTACGAATGAGGTGCTAAGGCTATAGGCAATTAAATAAAGTCTTCCCTTTTTCAATATGAGTTAATTCCTGGGAGGATGGCTTCTTAAAACTGAACAAATACCACAAATACAAGATCTTTGACTGAAAACGTTATAATGTCTAGTTGTCGTCTGGTTTAAGTAAATATCAATTTAATGAAGATGACGTCTTTTTTCTCTCATATAAATATTAAAATGTTGAGATAAATAAAATAATACTAATTTTATCCATGATATTCAATAAAGAGATCGGCCATATTTCGAAATGATTTCCGTTTTAATTTCCTCTTCAATTTTTTTTCTGCGAACCTGCTCTTCCGTTCGCCATTTTGAATTTTAACTTCAGCTTTAGAAGTCAGTCACATTTGAAAAATCGTTTCCTTCATGAAAACAGATAAAGTCAATCGAAATCAGATTATAAAACAAAACGTAAGTATTACTACATGAATTTAGTATCTTTTTTTGCGCATTTGCAGAATACGTTAAAAATGTAAGGGAGATAACTACATTTTCTAAGCGAATAATAATAATAATGAAAAGAGAATTTGGGACGCTGAAAACGTACACGACTGATTATTTGTTTAAGATTTTTAGCTGTCCATTGATTTGTTTTTGTTTTCAATACTGGCACAAAAATTAGGTAAACAACGTATTCTTTAATTGGTTACATAAAAAAGTGTTTATATGAAACTAGGAAACCAACAACCCCTCTATCGACTACGTAAAAAACTTTAATTTGTTCAATATTTAAATTAGGAGGAAAATATAATTTTCAAGGTAAAAAAAAATGGGGCTCTTGTATAGATCGAATAAACGAGCGAAATTTATTTTAGAAGAGTTCCAATGGTGTAAGGGGCAGATAACTCTCTTTTTTTAGTACGCAATGTCTCCGAAAATGGAAAATATCCATTTTTAAAATAAGAAGTCATGCAAATTCAATTAATAGAACATTTTTCGAAGAAATAACAATTTGAGAAAATCAACAGTGTATTGATAGAACATTTATTGAACAAAATAGAATTTGGGAAAATCAACAGTATATTTTTTCATTTCAAAACCAGCAAAACGAACAGTCGTATTGTTTGGATTAACAGATTTTTTATTTTTTTATAGTTATTAAATTATCGCAGATATTGGCTCTTGTATAGATCGGGTCTTCGAAATATGTTCTATTAATTAATTTGCATGACTTCTTATTTAAAAATGGATATTTTCCATTTTCGGAGACATTGCGTACTAAAAAAGAGAGTTATCTGCCCCTTACACCATTGGAACTCTTCTTAAATAAATTTCGCTCGTGTATTCGATCTCTACAAGAGCCAAAAATGGTACAAAAATAAAACAACAAAAAAACAATCGTCGGCTAAATCACAAAGAAAAAAAATCAGAATTCCAAATTATCTTTTCAGGGGAAAATTACACTCTGCAACTATCGTTACAGTCGAAGCAAAAAGCTTTAAGGGAATTCAAAAATAAATTTAAAAAAATCTTCAACTAAATAGATTTAACAGAAGACTGTAATAAGTTGTGTACGTTTTCAGCATCCAAATTCTCTTCATTATTATGAGTATTCGCTTAGTAAATGTACTTATCTCCCTTATATTTTTAAGTATTCATGAAAACGTGTCCTTTGTCTGTTATATTTTTTTACTACAGGGTCGCAACCGACCCATTATATGAGGGAAAGTTTTCCCTTTTTGTTTATGTTCTTTATTGTTTTCTCAAGTCTGCAAGCTAGTTTCTGTGTCTCTGGTTTTAATTGGTGGAGTCAGGGTCTGAGTGTTATTTTTCTGTCCATCTCAAGTGCCATCAATCATCGTCAGGAGTTAGTTTTTTTTTTGTCGCTAATATTGTTTTCTTTTTCAGGATTTTATTTTTTTTAGGTCTGTAGTTTTGGTCGGAGAAAATAATAAAGTTATTTTTTATATGCGGTAGCATTTTTTTATGCCTCCCCCCCACCAATCACAAACAAGGTTTTGTCTCATATAACTCAAATTAACCAATCAAGGATAACATTGTGTCAACAACGTTCACTAAACATTGAACTAAATTAAAAAATTAGGAAACAAGATAATCATGGAATTTTTACCACATCCGAATGAATTCAATTTTGCTTTGCATAATCTTGGACAAGAATGGGAAACATAAGAAAAACCAATTCCAACTATTTCTTCAAGCTACAAAGTCAGATATGAAGTCAGAGAAGGTAAAACCTCAATTCTATTGACCTGTATCGGAGACAAAGGAAGAAACGTGTATCCTACTTTTGATTTGCAGAACGAAATATGTGACCTAAGAACAGTGATTGAAAAGTTTAATACACATTGCCAACCCAGAAAAAATTTAGCTTTTCTAACACACAAATTTCTCACATGCAAACAAAAAGAACACCAAAGATTCAGCGGATATATCAAAAAGCAAATAAATGTGAATTTGGGCAACTTACACACTGACTAATACAAGATATCCTTGTATACAGCATAAAAGACAATATGTTATGTGACAGGATATTACGGGAACCATCTCTAGACTTGAGAAAAAGCCATTCAAGCAGGCCTCAATGCTAAAGAAACATTAAAAAATAATTGCGACATCGGAAATAGAAAATATATCCATGGTTTGTAAAAGAAATAAACAAAGAAATAAAAATCAAGTTGGCGAGATAAGAAAACAAAAATCCTGCCAAAAATCCAAATTGGGTAGACCAACCCTAACCCTAACCAACCTTAACCCTAACCAACCTTAACCCTAACCAACCCTAACCCTAATCAACCCTAACCCTAATCAACCCTAACCCTAACCAACCCTAACCCTACTGCTCAAGTTCACACAATAGAAACCACTGTGAAAAAAGAACAAAACAGACGAAGTTGGAAGATCCAGCAGATCTGAACGTTAACACCATGAGGTGCACAAAATGAACGCTATGTTTAAAAATAAAATAAATGCACTGCAGATGGATAAATGGAAAATAGTATTTTAAACATAAACGACGAGTCTGAATTATTCACACCGGTCTGGTTTGGGACTCATGTTTTAATGGTAGTTCGACGGGCCGGTTGTTATGCCTGTACGCCTAAATTAACCAATCAAGACAATTCTAGATCACAGATGATGATAAAAAAAATAAAACATACTTTCGCCAGGCTGGCTATTCCGCAGATAGTAATTAGCAACAATGGACTAGAGTATCGATCATCAAAATTCAAGCAGTTTGCTAAAGAATTGGATTTTAAACATATTACGACAAGTCTGAATTATTTACAATAGACTTGCAGAATGAAACATACAAACCATGAAAAGGACACTAAAAAGGGCTTTTAAAATAACCAAGACCAATACTTAGCAATGCTAGTGTGGCAGACGCCACTACCGGCCAAGGGATATTTGTTGCTATAAAGGCATCTCTCCCACAACCTTTGGTTGGAGCACCCCACATGGGTTATACCCTTTGTCCAAAGACCCCTCTGGTCATACTAGCATTAAGAACCACTCCTCTAAAAGATAAATTCCTATTTCAACAGTTAATGAAAACTACACATCGAACAAACCTTCCTAACATAATGCACAATAAACTACTGAAAAAGTGTCAAGCAGATAAAAATGTGAACAAACAGCAAGTGACAAACCCTGAAAACAAACGACCTTGTTCATATATTGTTCTGACTTGGAACAAGATAGGGAGACTGATTTTTAAGCAATAATTATTTAAAACTTAATTATGAGACAAGGCCGTCAAAATAGACTAAATCCGAAATGGTCTGACTTGGGACAAATAGGGAGACTGATTTTTAAGCAAGAATTATTTAAAACTTAATTATGAGACAAGGCCTTCAAAATAGACTAAATCCGAAATGGTCTGACTTGGGACAAATAGGGAGACTGATTTTTAAGCAAGAATTATTTAAAACTTAATTATGAGACAAGGCAATCAAAATAGACTAAATCCTAAATGGTCTGACTTAGGACAAGATAGGGAGACTGATTTTTAAGCAAGAATTATTTAAAACTTAATTATGAGACAAGGCAATCAAAATAGACTAAATCCGAAATGGTCTGACTTGGAACAAGATAGGGAGACTGATTTTTAAGCAAGAATTTCGATCCTGAACAAGTAATTATGAGAGTAAATAGCAGAAAGTAGAGTTAAAATCACAAAAGACTCCAACAACAACATTTTTTCTTAATATCTTCACATATTCATAGATTAACTTTTTGAACCAAATCTCACAAGTCAGATATGTTTGCCCAGTCCATAGTCTAAATCTACCTAATCAGATCCATTTGTCCAGCCAAATATTGCAAACCAGACATTTCTCTCTAGTCAATGAGTTCAAATAATGTAAGATATCAATAGAAAAGATTTACCTGGTGAATTATATACTTGGGGAAACATTAGTCAAACTGGCAAACGAAATTATAACTTTTCAAAGATAATAAAATATTATTCTTTTTTAAATATCTAAAAAAATTATTTCTTTCATAATTTATTTATTTATTACACAAAAAGAAAATGTAGTACCACATTTTGTATGGCATTAATGATTTTGCAGTTAAATAGGATCTGAAAAGATTAAATTCATTCATTTTGTAAAGAGACTAGTATTCAGTTATATAAAGTTAGGCATGTGTATACGTTTATATATTTCTATCTAAATGATTCACTTCTAAACTAATTAATAGATCATTATGAAGTTAGGAAGACAGCTGCTAGACGTAATGATACGTAACATGAGCTAATATTCTATGGGACATGAGATTGGTACTTACGCAACTCAATAGCACTAAGATTAGCTATTAATGAATGACCGAGTTAAATGTGATCTGAAAAGATAAAATTCATTCATTTTGTTAACAGATAAGTATTGCATCAAATGCACTCATTATATTTTGAATTTCATCAATAACGAATTTGTGGACTTTTTAATAAGAATTTACATAAGAAATTCAATTTTTCCATGTGAAATGTATCTTAAAATTTATTTTATATTTGCAGAATCTGCAGCAATTAAAAAAAATTCATTATTGGATTTGAATGGATCTTCATTCCCATTGGTGACCTGAAATATGGAAACATCTTTAAATATTTGGAAAGTTCTTCATATAAATTTCTTGAAGCTAAAGAGTCTGGAAGGAGAGAAGTCATAGTCTTGTGAAGCACGTGACTCTTTTTTTCATCAGATCAAATTTGGTAAAAATATATTTCAAAAATGTTCTTGTCAAATGTAGGTTTTTCCTCAGTCTTTTTTTGTATAACACTAGCTTGAATGTGAAAAATACATGGAAACGTTAATAAATGCAAAAGTTCAGACATCTAAAATATTGAAAAGAAAGAAAATCCTACAGAATATTTGAAAAAATAAAAGAACATCCTGATGATTAGTTAAACTAAAATTATAGAATAATTAGGGGCTGATAAAATGGTCAGATTTGTAGAAGCTTCAATTAAAATATTTTCAAATGATATTAATTGGATCAATTTCTGAGACTCTACCATTGTGTCATTTACCTTTTTGCATTTAAATCTCATTAAGGTGAGATGTAAAGGCAATTTCTCACTGAAACATGAGACAAATATATCTGTTCTGATCCCTTATGACGATATACATGGATAAAGATAATTCATACTAAATTTTAAATCCATAAATATAATAGAACCAAAGTAGTACACTGTCAGACATTTTTCATAATAACGTATATTCTTTATTACAGTTTAAAAAACTAACAGGAGACAAACAGAACTTTTGTGCAAAACTGTGTAAAACAACATTTTTTTCATGATACATTTTATAAATACATTTTACTAACAAAAATTGCCAAAACATGAATTTTTCATAATTTATTTCGGTTTTTGCAAAAAAGCAGAATATGGATGAATGCATCGAAAATAATTGTGCTAAAAAAGTATCTAATATTTCGAATTCAAAATCGAACTTAAAAGCTGATGCTGGAGAATCTGGTTCTTCCGTTTCAAAGACCAACAGTAAACTACATACAAAAACAAAGAGAAAAGAAAACAAACATTCCTGTGAAATATGTGGTTTTTCTTTAACACAGAAGTCCCATTTGTTGAATCATATGCGAACACATACGGGAGACAAACCATATTCTTGTGAAGTATGTGGTACTTCTTTTACACAAAAGTCACAGTTGCTGAATCATATGCGAAGACATACGGGTGACAAACCACATTCTTGTGAAGTGTGTGGTTCCTGTTTTACATGGAAGTCAAATTTGTTGCAGCATATACGAACGCAAACGGGAGAAAAACCACATTCTTGTGAAGTATGTGGTACCTCTTTCACACGTCAGTCCCACTTGTCTTGTCATATGCAAACACATACTGGAGAAAAACCACATTCTTGTGAAGTATGTGGTTCTTCTTTTACACAGAAGTCACAGTTGTTGAGTCATATGCGAACACATACAGGAGAAAAACCACATTCATGTGAAGTATGTGGTTCTTCTTTTGCACGAAAGTCAAATTTGTTGCAGCATATGCGTACACATTCAGGAGACAAACCATATTCTTGTGAAGTGTGTGGTTCATCTTTTACACAAAAGGCTCATTTGTTGGTACATATGCGAACACATACTGGAGAAAAACCATATTCTTGTGAAGTGTGTGGTTCCTGTTTTACATGGAAGTCAAATTTGTTGCAGCATATACGAACGCATACGGGAGAAAAACCACATTCTTGTGAAGTATGTGGTACCTCTTTCACACGTCAGTCCCACTTGTCTTGTCATATGCAAACACATACTGGAGAAAAACCACATTCTTGTGAAGTATGTGGTTCTTCTTTTACACAGAAGTCACAGTTGTTGAGTCATATGCGAACACATACAGGAGAAAAACCACATTCATGTGAAGTATGTGGTTCTTCTTTTGCACGGAAGTCAAATTTGTTGCAGCATATGCGTACACATTCAGGAGACAAACCATATTCTTGTGAAGTGTGTGGTTCATCTTTTACACAAAAGGCTCATTTGTTGGTATATATGCGAACACATACTGGAGAAAAACCATATTCTTGTGAAGTATGTGATTTTTCTTTTACACGAAAGTCTTATTTGACCTGTCATATGAAAACGCATACGGGAGACAAACCAAATTCTTGTGAAGTATGTGGTTCTTCTTTTACACTGAAGTCCCATTTGTTGGATCATATGCGAACACATTCGGAAAACAAACAATATTCTTGTGAAGTATGTGGGTTTTTTGTTGCACGGAAGTCCCATTTTTTGGATCATATGCGAACACATACGGGAGAAAAACCACATTCTTGTGAAGTGTGTGGTTCTGCTTTTACGCAGAAGTCAAATTTGTCGCAGCATATGCGAACACATTCGATAGACAAACCACATTCTTGTTAAGTGTGTGGTTCTTCTTTTACATGGAAGTCAAATTTGTTGAGGCATATGCAAACACATACGGGAGAAAAACCACATTTCTGTGAAGTATGTGCTTCTTCTTTTACACAGAAGGTTAATTTGTTAGATCATATGCGAACACATACGGGAGACAAACCACATTCTTGTGAAGTGTGTGGTTCTTCTTTTACATGGAAGTCAAATTTGTTGAGGCATATACGAACACATACGGGAGAAAAGAAAGAGAGGCAACACTGATTGAGGTGAGTGTTCCAAATGACAGTGGCTCTAACAATGCAGAGATGGAAAAGGTGACAAAATACGAAGGTCTAATGTAACCTCAAAATCATCAACATTATCCCATGGGAGCTAATGGTCTCATGAAGAATTTTTTTTTAAAGTATCTGGAAAGTTTTCCGGAAAACAGTGCGAAATAATTCCAAATAATTGAATGAAATGGCCAAAATCCTTAAAAGAGCACTTGTTTGGAGCCTCTAAATAGCAGGTTATTTTCTTGCATTTGGAAGAATGCCTTGTCCTTATGCTAACCATAACAGAAATAAGAAAAAAAAAGAAGAAAAACCACATTCTTGTGAAGTATGTGGTTCTTTTATATGGAAATCAAATTTGTTGCAGCATATTCGAACACATACTGATCCATTATGACCATGAAATCCCCACAGCTACCTATCTGGAAAACGCAGCTGTCAAACCTGACATTGTAATATGGAACAAGAGAGAGAGAGAGTGGCAACTTTGGTTGAGGTCAGTGTCCCTAATGATAGGGGCCTAAATAGAGCTGAAAGGGAGAAAATAACAAAATATCAGGGTCTAATGTATGATATGAAAAGAAACTGGAACCGCAAAGAGATCTCTATCATTCCAGTTATCATAGGAGCCATTGGAGTCATGAAGAAGAACTTGAAAAAGTATTTAGCAAGTATACCTGGTGAACCAAGTGCAAGAGAAATCCAAACAACTGCACTCAAGGGAACAGCCAGAATCCTGAAAAGAGCTCTCGGTTGGAGTCTGTAAATAGCGGGTGATCGTATGGTATTTGGAAGAATGCCCCGTCCCCAGCAAATGAATAAAAATAAAAAAAAAATAGAAAAAACAAATTCTTGTGAAGTATGTTGTTCTATTACAGGGAAGTCCCATGTTTTGGATCATATACGAACACATACGGGAGTGGAAAGTGTGAGCCACCTGCCATCCAGATGTAAGGTTCTGTTGGGGTATGGCTACTATACAATGTGACACAACGGAGTGTGCAAATATATTCACTGGACTATATGTAAAGAGTTAAATATCCAGTGTAGCAGTAAGTCCTGGGAGCATATACCAGAAAGAACAGTTGGAAATTATACACTATCCACTATGACTATGCAATCCCTACAGCTACATATCTAGAAAACGGAGCTGTTAAACCTGACATCGTGATATGGGACAAAAGGGAGAAAGTAGCAACCCTAGTTGAAGTTAGTGTCCCTAATGATGCAGGATTAAACGGAGCTGAAAGGGAAAAGATTACGAAATACCTAGGTCTGATGTACGACATGAAAAGAAACTGGAATCTTAGGAAAATCTCCATCATACCAGTAATTATAGGAGCAACAGGACTAATGAAAAAGAATTTCAAAATCTATCTGGCGAGTATACCCGGTGAATCGAATGCAAGGGAAATACAAACAATTGCACTTAAAGGGACGGTTAGAATCTTAAAAAGATCTCTAGGCTGGAGTGTCTGAAATAGCTGGTGAATGTCTGGCATCTGGTATGATTCCCCATCTCCAGCCAAAACGGAAAGATAAGAAAAAAAAGAGTGGTCTCAGCAACAATAACAAGTGAAACTAAGAAGTGGAAAGTGTGAGCACCTGCCATCCAGATAGGATGCATCATCCCCACAAAAAAAATGAGAAAATTAAAAAAAAAGAGAGACAAGTCATATGCAAACGACAACCTGACATGAGGATACTTCACCCTACAATTAAATTCTGACCAAATATTCAATATAACATAGTATATGAAGACCAAATAAGACCCCTCGACATGGCTATACACTGGCTCATATGAGGAATGGTGCATCTTCTCATCGTAATGTTACTTCAAGTAACAGCACTAAGCTGAATACTCCACCAGACTAGATGAATTCTTGTCCTAGAATCCGTTAAGACCAAGACCACAAGAAAGATATACTATAACATAATAAACTGGTCAATTACTGAGAAGAAAATTAATATTCTTAACTTCTTTACTAACTCAAAGGAGCCCTTTGATTTCTGAGAACTTCGACTAAAGTAAAATAAAACAAAAAGAGGCAAACCACATTCTTGTGAAGTATGTGGTTCTTCTTTTGCAGTGGAATACAATTTGTTTCTTGCATATGCGAACATATTCTTGAGACAAACCAAATATTTGTTCATCCTTTTCGAAAAAAATATTGGTAGCTTCATATATGATACATTTGAGATATATTAGCAGTATTAGTAAACCAAGTTCAATTTTGTGTGGTCGCTTTTCGACTTGTATTTACTAGGCAAGACATGAAGCCACTTGATGTAGGAGCTAAAAAAATACTATTTCAAGGTCAAAAACTAGGTAACGATAACTGTTAGGTGGATAGATACCGACGCAGAAAACAGCAATTCTTCTCCCTTTGTCAGAAACAGTCTATATATAAGAACTAACGTCAGAACGCATTATGTTCGAAAACCAAGGTTCCACTGCATATTCTTAGTATCGCCTGTATTGGGGATTGAACCTTCATCTAGAACTGATTATCACTTATCACTTTTATCCGTTGCGCCACTAGTTGCAGCCAAAAGTAGTGTTATATAATTTAAGTGACTGAAATAGCATTTAACTAAAGAAAGAACCGAAAAAATTATAAATATATTTGTATTTAGTTGAAATAAAGTTGACAAAATGTTAGAATAGACTTGTTCATTAATTTACCTTTGAACTAAATGTTTTTATTTTAAATTATTTTTTTATTATATTTCAGTAATAAAAACTACATATTAAAAATCCGCTTACTACGCTTTTTCGTATTATGTTATAAAACGGAAGAAAAAACACTTTCCTTATAGAGTGTTTTTAGAGACTGTAAATATTGGTCCACGTTGGCCTGTTGCCGACGAGTTGCCAATAAATGCCGGCAGAAAATGCTGTTTTGGGGCTGGATGAAAACTTCTTCCAGGACATTCATAGCCGAATGATAATCACCGATGTCTGATATGTGTTTAAAAATTGACGATGGTACGAGGTTGATTAACAAATTCAGTTTTAACTCGTCCGTTAGTTGAGAGCCGTTGACAGCGCCAAAAAAAATGTTGAAAGACCTCTTCCAGTGTCGCCACGTGTCGGCAGCATCCAGTTTTGACGGGTCTAAGTCCAATCGTTCAAACTGGAGGTATTTTTCCATCTTAGATCTTTGTCGAATAAATTGTAATGAGTTAGTCAAAAGGATAGAATAGAATGAGTTTAAGAAGACAGTTTGCTTGAAGAAGCTTTATTCGACAAAGATCTACGCAGGGATCTAGTCTCTACAAGAAACAATTGCTGACTAAAAAAGAAAGAGTGATCAAGGGAAGTAATTCACTTCCGAAGCATAGTAGGGAATAGAAGAGTTTTCTTTTCATCACATTTATATTTTTCTATGCCGATTGGTATTAGTACTTGTAAAGTTTAAGTTAGTTTCTTTAAAAATCAGCGGCCATCTTTAAAGATGGCCGCTGTTCTCACAACTAAACGACATTTGTGAAATATAGTATGCTATTCTTGTGTGTATAGGCTTCCATTTTCCACCTTTATATTTGAGTGCTCTGACTAAGCCGCCAAAATAAATTAAAAATCTAGAGGGCTTTGTGGTTTGGACCAACAATCTATAGTGGGGTCGTGGTCATGTCACAAGACGCATGATTGGAGTCACTTGACTATTTTCGCTTTGTGCAATCTTCCCAAAATTTTTTATCTTGTGCCATTCTTACTTGTACCATTTTTTTTATCTGTGTCTTTAAACAGTGCCATTTTTACCTGTGCTATTATTACCGTGGATTTGCAAAGATAGCCTGGTCGGTAAACCACAAACAGGGACGTATAAAATGATAGTAAATAAGCCCATCCATCATTCGAAAGGAGGAGATAATACTTGGGAGTGTGGCACTCCAACAACAGGACGGATAATACACTTTGAATCTGACTGGAAGGCTGGATTTGTTTAGATGGCTTTCACAGCGGCAAAGATAGTCACAAGGTTAGCTCATAGTGGTAACCGACCTAGCCGAAAAGGTGCAATCTCGTCGGCACCCCCTTACGAATGAGGTGCTAAGGCTATAGGCAATTAAATAAAGTCTTCCCTTTTTCAATATGAGTTAATTCCTGGGAGGATGGCTTCTTAAAACTGAACAAATACCACAAATACAAGATCTTTGACTGAAAGCGTTATAATGTCTAGTTGTCGTCTGGTTTAAGTAAATATCAATTTAATGAAGATGACGTCTTTTTTCTCTCATATAAATATGTCACGAGATGCATGATTGAGGTCGCCTGACTATTTTCGCTCTGTGCAATTTTTCCAAATTTTTTTATCTTGTGCCTTCTTATTTGTACGATTTTTTATCTGTGTCTTTTAACCGTGCCATTTTTACCTGTGTTATTATTACCTTCTCTTTTCATCACATTCGTATTATGTTATAAAACAAAAAAAACACTGTGCTATGTTTAGCTGCTCATTTTGATACTGGGCTGTGCTGAAAATGCGCTTTTTAATGATAAACCGGATCGGTGTTTCGCGACATATAAATTTCGTTTTCTTGAAAGCAATCCTTTAAAAACATAATATACTATACGAAAACAAAAGTCATGCAATGTGCAAATTACTCTGTAATAATGTTCATAGCTTAATAAGCGTCTATGGATCTCCATCAGAGTGTATGTCCTTTCATCTATAATGTTTACGTTTCAAATTATTGGAATTATTATTAAGCACTGAATTCTAAGTGCTCTGTGATTGGATGAAAATCAGCCAATCACAGACCACTGCTTCAATCTCTGCAGAAAACCCAGGAGAGCGCCTATTTTGAAAATATCTGCCTCTTCTCTCCAGCCTTGTGTGAGCGGGCACACGCTTTTTTAGCGTATATAATACGCACGAAGGCATATTGATGTTCTGAACTATTCTTCACAGCCTTGTACCCAGAAGGAATCTTGTTACAAGACAACTGGCATTTACAGTGAGTCCGCAAAGGCACTTCTTTTGCAAGCAACATTCTCTTTCTTTCTTCTCTTTTTTATTCATATAAATATCCTTTCGTTATCTACCCACGTTGTTTGTTATCTCTGTTCTTGTCTAGTCACGTTTATATGCCACCAACTTTTCTTCCAGCGGACTACAGTCTTCGTCCTTCATTCTAACGGGAAAAATCCCAACAAAATATAAAAATAGAAGGAGCCGCGTTTTAAAATTATCAGTTATTTTTTAAATGCTGATAAAATTCCTACGATGAAAATTAGTTATAAATAAAATCTTAGAACATTTTCTAAATTTCTTATGCGCCTTTTTGCAGCAACTTTACAATTATCTACATTTATATAAAATGACTATATTGATATTCGTACAATCATATAGATCTAGGTTGCAATCGTTCTTTATTTAACTAATGTACAAATATATACTTAGATATACGTTGTAAATCATTGTTTCTTAAACTTTTCGTCTTTAGGCTTCATTTTCCATCATGAAAATTTGCGCACACTGCGCCTAATTTTTCTGTTGACAAAATGGAGTTCCATTTTAGTTAAACGGCGAACACTGTATAATATCCTATCAAGAGGTGATCAAAACGGAAAGTGATCTTGAATCGTATTTTGGCGCCAAGATATGTTTACGCGTATTTATCTTAATTCTCCACATGTGTATCATTACATTTATGCAGTTAACAGTCCAGGCCCAGATGCGCAAAGCTAAACCACAACTCAATCTAACGCATGATACTGTGCATATATTTAAACAAAATAGGTACGTCATGTAACTGCTACAATGAGAAGAATTTATTCGACAGTTTAATCGATATAAGATAGTGTCCGGACTAGATGAAAAGCCAGTCGCTTATCAGGTTGACATTGCAGAGGGCAGTATTCTTGTTTATTCCCTGTATATGTTTGTGGTCACTCATCAAAATATATTTGTCAATTTCTGTATCTGATATTTCTTGTCAAGTTATTTATCTACCTCCCACAGCGGTAAAATGTGACACAAGGTCGGGAAAGTGGGATTTGATAAACCAGCGCCCGAGAAGGTGAGCACTCTGGCCATTAAAAATTGCCTGTGCAGTCCTGTCGGCATCCCCCGGTAGGGGCGCCTCATGCGATTAGCAATAAACTAACCCCTTTACAAAGATTGAGAAGGCAAAGCCTGCGAGGGTGGACCTCCTAGAACTGCACAGGACAGACCAATAGACCGGCGTATATCAAGTCCCGAAGGCCAAGACGGTACCGTTCTATGGGGTGTAGTATCCATCGGAACAGATACTACAGTTTGATCTGGGCCAAAAGGCCGTGAATTATCCGTTAGATATGCGTGTGAAAGTGTATCTGCAATTACTGACTCACGGCCTCGGATATATTGTTATGTTAACCAAAATCTGGACCGATGGAAGTTACCTCCCCTGCAATGTAAGATCTCGGGGCTAACGTGAATAAACGAGACCCGGCAGTCAGCCATCTTGGTCTGAGATAATACACCTCGTCTTGCCTCATTTACTTACGAAAACCATAACAAAATATGTCACTTCCAACTCATATTTCTGGAGTTCTAATAAGAATCTCTTTATTTTAGGGTCTCGTCGTAATTGATTGTTTGAAAATCTGTCTCACCTGCTTATGATCATTTTCAATAAGAAAATGTCTTCCATAAATAAATTGGTGAAATCTGTTACAAGCGAATACTATGCTGAGCGTTTCCAAATCAATCGGACAATAATTTTGTTCTGCAGGAATTGTCGAACGTTTATCCTGGTCTGCTAGTTTGGCGATAGCTCAGTAGTTCTTCCATAATTTCCACGCTTCCGCGGGGTTGGTTTTAGTATCCAAACTGCTTGGGGACATTATGTTTGCTCGAAAACTTTCCGCCATCTTTTTTGCACGAGGAACATTGTTGATAGTTTGTAGTAGTAGTTGTAGCACTGTCCGTCGCTTGGGAAGGAGATAAAGCTTCACCGGTCGCTCGTTCTGACGATGACTCTGTGTTTCGGGGTTTAAGACGCGTTTTACACCGCTGCCACCATGTTACATTACAATGTATTTAAGAAGTAAAGAGAACACAAAGAGATAAGATATACTGGTCGAAGCCAGGCTTTATTCCGAGAGAGGCCGGAAACGGATGCAGATGGATGCCGGGAGTAACAGGGAAATAAGAGGGGTTATAGTCCAACGTGCATGGGTGGGGAGCATAATGTAACAACTAGTATGCTACAGGAAACCACGTTTCACCGCATCTAGGCCTTTTTACTTGCATCTTTTATGATTTTTGTTTGTCTATTTGGATCATACAGTTGTAGAATTGGTCGACTTGTTATTATTTGTTTCAATTTCTCTATTGTTTTTATCTGAGGTTTGTTGAATGATCACTATACTTCATTGCATAGGAGTTCTGTTAATTCAGAGTATTTTGGTATTATCTTGTACGAGTAGTTTGTCATTCCTAGAAATCTTTGGATGTTTTTTTATTTTCGGGGATAGGCATTTGTGTAATAGCCTTTATTTTCGAAGGGTCTGTTTTGTCTATTCCTGAGTGATTATGTAAGTATGTTAATTGCGTTGTTGCAATTTCGCATTTTGATTTGTTAAGGTCAGTGATAATGGCCCACATTTAAGTTCTGCTCTTTTTAAGCAGTTCATCACCCCGATACCCGCAATCGAATGGCCTGGCTGAGCGTTGTGTACAGGCCAGCAATTCATTCACTAACACCTTTTTCATTTCCCCCTCTATGTTAACGAAGACAACCAATAAAGTTGTTATAAATATTAGAAATTAACTCTGTCTCTTTTTATAGGGTCACGGTCATGTCATGAGATGCACGATTGGCGTCGCCATGTTAAAAGAAAAAAATCAAAATGCATTATGATCAATTTAATTTTGTAATAGGATTTTAATTTACTGTTTACTTTTTATTAAAATAATAATTGAAAAGATAATACAAGAACTATGTTCTTAGAACGAACACTTGACTTAGAAAAAATCGATTTTATTTGCTTTAAAACAACAGTAAATATTCTAAAATATTTATTTTGAAATATTATTTTGGGAAGTGTAACTCCTATTTAAAACTATATATCTCTCAAGAAGTGTCCTAAAATTTATTTTCAATCGATATTTATTCCATAATTATCTAATTTTCCGTTGCCTAATTTTTTATGCCTAATTTTCCTAAATTCATAATAACATATATATAACTAAACCTAGTGGGGAGGGGGTGCTCATGAGATGTATGATTGGGGTCGCCTGTGTAAAAAGTTATGAATCACCGCTCTATTTTCGCTTTGTGCCATTCTTGTACAATTTTTTTTATCTTGTGCCATTCTTGTACAATTTTTTTATCTTGTGCTATTCTTGTACAATTTTTTTATCTTGTGCTATTCTTGTACAATATTTTTAATCTTGTGCCATTCTTGTACAATTTTTTATCTTGTGCCATTCTTGTACAATTTTTTTATCTTGTGCTATTCTTGTACACTTTTTTTATCTTGTGCCATTCTTGTACAATTTTTTATCTTGTGCTATTCTTGTACAATTTTTTAATCTTGTGCCATTCTTGTACAATTTTTTTATCTTGTGCCATTCTTGTACAATTTTTTTATCTTGTGCCATTCTTGTACAATTTTTTTTATCTTGTGCTATTCTTGTACAATTTTTTATCTTGTGCCATTCTTGTACAATTTTTTTATCTTATGCCATTCTTGTACAATTTTTTTATCTTGTGCCATTCTTGTACAATTTTTTTATCTTGTGCCATTCTTGTACAATTTTTTTTATCTTGTGCCATTCTTGTACAATTTTTTTATCTTATGCCATTCTTGTACAATTTTTTTATCTTGTGCCATTCTTGTACAATTTTTTTATCTTGTGCTATTCTTGTACAATTTTTTTATCTTGTGCTATTCTTGTACAATATTTTTAATCTTGTGCCATTCTTGTACAATTTTTTATCTTGTGCCATTCTTGTACAATTTTTTTATCTTGTGCTATTCTTGTACATTTTTTTTATCTTGTGCCATTCTTGTACAATTTTTTATCTTGTGCTATTCTTGTACAATTTTTTAATCTTGTGCCATTCTTGTACAATTTTTTTATCTTGTGCCATTCTTGTACAATTTTTTTATCTTGTGCCATTCTTGTACAATTTTTTTTATCTTGTGCTATTCTTGTACAATTTTTTATCTTGTGCCATTCTTGTACAATTTTTTTATCTTATGCCATTCTTGTACAATTTTTTTATCTTGTGCCATTCTTGTACAATTTTTTTATCTTGTGCCATTCTTGTACAATTTTTTTTATCTTGTGCCATTCTTGTACAATTTTTTTATCTTATGCCATTCTTGTACAATTTTTTTATCTTGTGCCATTCTTGTACAATTTTTTTATCTTGTGCCATTCTTGTACAATTTTTTTTATCTTGTGCCATTCTTGTACAATTTTTTTATCTTATGCCATTCTTGTACAATTTTTTTATCTTGTGCCATTCTTGTACAATTTTTTTATCTTGTGCCATTCTTGTACAATTTTTTTTATCTTGTGCCATTCTTGTACAATTTTTTTATCTTATGCCATTCTTGTACAATTTTTTTATCTTGTGCCATTCTTGTACAATTTTTTTATCTTGTGCCATTCTTGTACAATTTTTTTATCTTGTGCCATTCTTGTACAATTTTTTTTATCTTGTGCCATTCTTGTACAATTTTTTATCTTATGCCATTCTTGTACAATTTTTTTATCTTGTGCCATTCTTGTACAATTTTTTTTATCTTGTGCCATTCTTGTACAATTTTTTTATCTTATGCCATTCTTGTACAATTTTTTTATCTTGTGCCATTCTTGTACAATTTTTTTTTATCTGTGCTATTATTACCGTGTATCTGCAATAATAGCCTGGTCGGTAAAGTACACATAGGGGCGTATAAGGTGATAGTAAATAAGCCCATCCATCATCCGAAAGAAGGAGATAATACTTGGGAGTATAGCCTTCTGACAACAGAACAGATAATACACTTTGAACTTAACCTGAAGGCTGGATTTATTTAGATGGCTCCCATAGCAGCAAGGTTAGACAAAAGGTCAGTTCATAGTGGGAACCCACCCACGGCCGTCGTAATAAGCAGGTCAGTGCACTGGGAAATGACGTCATGCATTAAAGTATCAAACGAGATCTGTCAAACAGTCAGACTATGGGTATTTTGACACATCCCTTCACTTAAAAATTCATCAAAATTCAGGAGATCAAATGAAATTTTAATGAAATTTTCAGTATTTATTAATTAACGATATCGGAATATAATTAACCCATTACTTTATTAGAAATCTTAGTGCAAATGTATTATTTCGTGTAATTTACGTAGGCTATGTGACCAACCCAGGAAGACAATAGTACAGGGTTGGCCAACCGAGAAAATAATGTAACATCCTCCCTTTTATGGATGAGGAGTGTTTTTACTCTATGGAGTTACATTGTTTAGCCAGACTGCTATCAGTTTGTGTAGTCTTTGAGGTATGCTAGACAGCAAGCATTAAATTAATACTTAATAATAAAATGGTGTTGTTATAAACTTTTGAATTTTTAAACATGAAATAATTTGTCTGATTTAATATTCATTCTTTAAATAAGTTCATTCTTTCCGGATTATTTATTATGTTTGAGTTGATTGAAATGACTATCAGCTATGCTGCATGGAAATATCATTTGGCTTATAAATACAAGAAAGAATATAGAAAATGAGACGAATGTTCCTCGTTAGTGCGTGAACAAAAGTAAAGAGGTTAGTATGTCCATAAGTATGGACGAAGACAAAAGTACAGGAAGTGCATTACTTTAATTTCCCATGAGTATTGATTTCCTCTCCAGGAGTTAGGCACAAGGCCAGTTTTATCTTACTCCCACAAGTAAGATGTGACCCAAGGTCGGGTCGGGAAAGTGGGGTTTACAAATTACCTGGGCAGCCCCGTCGGCATTCCCTGGTAGAGGCGCCTCAGACAGTAAGCAATAAACTTACTCCTCCCCAAAGAGGGGAGGCAAAGCCTGGGAAGGTGGACCTCCTAGAACTGCACAGGACAGACCCATTGACTGGCGTAAATCAAGACAACACCAGTATGGGGTGCAGTATCCATCGGAACAGATACTACACTTTGATCTTAGCCAAAAGGCCAAGAAAGTATAGAGTATTTATTTACTCCTCTCCAGGAGTAAGGCACAAGGCCAGTCCTATCTCACTCCCACAAGTAAGATGTAACCCAAGGTCGGGTCGGGAAAGTAGGGTTTGAAAAACCAGCACCCGAGAGGTGAGCACTCTGGCCATTAAAAATTGCCTGGGCAGCCCCGTTGGCATTCCCCGGTAGAGGCGCCTCAGGCAGTAAGCAATAAACTTACTCCTCCCCAAAGAGGGGAGGCAAAGCCTGAGAGGGTGGACCTCCTAGAACTGCACAGGACAGACCCATAGACCAGCGTAATTCAAGCCCCGAAGGCCAAGACAACACCAGTATGGGGTGCAGTATCTATCAGAACAGATACTACACTTTAATCTTAGCCAAAAGGCCAAGAAAGAGTTTTTATTTACTCCTCTCCAGGAGTTAGGCACAAGGCCAGTTTTTATCCTACTCCCACAAATAAGATGTGACCCAAGGTCGGGTCGGGAAAGTGGGGTTTGAAAAGCCAGCGCCCGAGAAAGTGAGCACTCTGGCTATTAAAAATTGCCTGGGCAGCCCCGTCGGCATTCCCCGGTAGGGGCGCCTCAGACAGTAAGCAATAAACTTACTCCTCCCCAAAGGGTGAGAAGGCAAAGCCTGGGAGGGTGGACCTCCTAGAACTGCACAGGACAGACCCATTGACTGGCGTAAGTCAAGCCCCGAAGGTCAGGACAATATAAGTATGGGGTGCAGTATCCATTGGAACAGATACTACACTTTGATCTTGGCCAAAAGGCCAAGAAAGAGTATATGAGTAGGGAAGAGAGAATAGTTAATAATATAGAATGTTTGTACACCGGCTACGGTGTCAGGACGTGCCTATGCGTGTATGTAAGTATGTGCGTCTGTACACCGGTGTGAAAGTCAGTTCACATGTAAGCAGTTATGTGTGTGTGTTATCTTAAGTCTACGTGTATGAGGGAGTAGCCATTTTGGCTTTTCGGTACTTTGTGTCGAAGTGGCTAGGGTTAGGTAGCCCGGCCAGGTGTAGTAGTCGTCTACATGTCGAGAGAGACAAGAAAAAGAGAGAGCAGATATTAATTCCAAGTGTATGCAGCAGTAGCCATTTTGTCTTCTTGTCGAACCCAGGGCCAAAGGTTCGGGAAGATGTCTGTGGCCAATGCCACAGCTAGTCAGGGGATATATGTGCGACCTTTCTTTCTTTGTTGACTCAGCCCTTCTTCGTCTCTGAGGTAGAGAACAGGGACTGATCTCGCGAAATCACGTTGCCAAAAAGGTTCCGGCCAATCAGGGACCAACAGGTCAGCTTGACCACGCGTGGTTTGAGGTCTATAAAAGAAGGCACGCACTTCCTTTCTTTCTCTCTTTTTCTTCCGTGTTCTGGGCGAACGCACACAGAGGAGATCGTCGACCCCCCTACCGGCTCGACCGAAGCGGTGGGGGAGGAAAAAGGTAATCCCTTTTAATTCGAATGATGAACGTTTCTTCAAACATACATCCTTACGATTGCCACACTAAATATACATCAAACCACGCTCGTATATAAATATAAACTGACGAAACTCTACAAAATGTTTTAGTTAAATAAATTGTTTTGTTTCAAATAAATGTTTTTCTCTTACTTATTAATTTTATAAAATACCATTCTTGTGTGTTTAGCTTTCTTATTTCTTCGCTTTCTTTCTATAATAAGTTTTAGATAATAATAATGTTTTCTTTCTTTTACATGCCGCTACAAAGGCATCTCTCTCACAACCTTTGGTTGGGGGATTCATTCTCTCATAACCATTTGTCCGGAAATCCTTCGCCACTGTGATTAATCCTTTGTTCTTCTAATCTCCGCCATTGCGTCCCCAGAGAGGGTGGCGTGTGTTTGGCAGTGCCAAAGAAGGAAAGAGAGAGAGAAGAGGCGTCTCGTGCCTAAGAAGAAAAAAAGAGAGCGTGGATGGTGCTCACGTGTTTATATAGTTATGCTAGCCATTGAATATGATTAGTTGCAGCTGAAAATTTTTATAAGAGTTGCTCTCATTTCCGAAAAGAATAAATAATGTTTCTTGATTTTCTCATTAATCCAGAATGCTGAATAAGTGTAAATTTCTAGCAATTAAACTACATTTGTATTTATATTATACTAAACCCGGAATTCTGAGAAAAAACGGATAGAGGAATATTATAGATAAGCGTCTAAAACTTAAAAAAACAAAAAAACTTTTCAAATACTAAATAGTTAAAATTAAGACACTTGTGCAGAATAGAGATTTTTGTTTTCATTTCTAAAGAGTTACTGTAGCGTCAACGTCAGACAATTCTGGATGTTTTTAACTTAAAAGTAAATCAAATAAATGTTTTTTTGTTGAACTTTAATGCACTGCCTTAATCGTTGGCGGCCATGTTGTAATTTCCTATTTTCTTACGTGCTTGATATCTATAAAAAGGAAATACGTTTGAAAAAAAAGAACAAGTTAACAATGATTTCCAAGTGAATGAATAATCCTTAGGAGGGTCTGATTATATTTTTCTTTCTCCTGATTTCCTCGTGTCCGTACTCCTTATCGCAACAAAATGTTACCACGGTCTTGCTCTGCCAAATGATATCTCTCCGAACAGTCTTTCATCCAGCGCACACACCAACGTAGTCACCAACTCAAATCACCAACTCATAGTCACCCACTCCCTTCAAAACATTCCCCTTTTATTGCCAGTGACATTGCATTCATGCAAATGAGCAGTGAGCTCTTCTGTCAGAGAGATCAGGAAATAATGGGAGGTCTTTGCTATAACTAGCCATTTCACTCAGGTTCTATTTCTTTATGAATCCATTCCTTGCTGGGGCAAGTCATACCTTGCTAACCACACGCCCCCTTGATTTACACGATCATCACTAGTTAGCCCATCACGTAGTCGCTCGACCAACATGGCTCTCTCGCTGCAATATCCATGGAGCGTCTTCGTGAACGTCGCTACTTGGCTCGACGTCGCTGACTTCTTCTCATGACACCACTGTCGGCCGCACATCAAGGATGTGTCGAGGGATGCCGTTGATGGATACATTGTTCGGGGACTGGACACTTGTCACAATGCCCCTCCCCGAGCGTCAGGCGGTTTGATCCACACTTCCTCTCCCACTCGGACAGACGCTTGCTTCTCCCCTTCCTCCGTGGATACGGGTGCAGTTCGGGGATGCCGCCACTCGTACTTGAAGACTGCCCTCTCTGGCACTGACTCCACTTTTTGCCCTGTCTTTGGAGCCATATTATACCAGAAGACAGCTTCTGGCGGTGAAATCTGGCCCCTTTCAGCTACAACCTTGATGGTCCTGTGATGCTGCTCCACAATTCCGTTTCCGCCTGGTCTATATGCAGCCCTGAAATAGCGCCGCACTCCCCACTTATCCAACACATTCTTCAGGGCTGCTGAACGAAAGGCAGTTCCATTGTCCATTAGCACTTCCGTCACTGGACCCCTCTCCAAAAGCCCCTCTTTCAGGACCTTTGCAATCTCACCTGCGTTTTCCACCTTAATCTCCCTCCAGATGGCCACTCTTCCAGGTCCACAGTCGACCATTGACAGGTACTGCCTCTGTCGATAGTGCGTCACGTCTATCGCCAACCTGCTCCAGTTCTCTGCCACCTGAACCTCACCAACTTTGTGTCTACTCGGCGCAGGGTCGACTGATTGACACCGGTGGCATTTCTCAACCACTGTCCTGATGGCTTCCTTTGTGATTCTGGGGTCCACCTTCCTGGCCAAAAACAAGGTTCTATCCACTCCGAAATGGTGCATGTCATGCAAATCCTTCGGAGTGTCTTCAGCCAAGCCACATATTGCAGCAGCCGACTCATTTGGCGATTTGAGTCAGGTCTTCCTCACCCTCGTCATCACATCTGCTCTGTTCTTCGCTGAGGGAACGATACGGATCCTGAGTTGAAGATCAAATTCCCTAATCAGCTCCCTTAATGTCATCAATCGACGCTTCACGAGCATCTCAGCGGCGCCTTTCGTCTTCACTCTCCTCTCTCCTGTAGCTTCGGACTGGACCCAAGATAACACAGTGGCTGAGTCGGTCCTCACCTCAACATTCCGTAGCCCCCATTTCAAGGCTAAGTTGATGCCCTTCATAACCGCATCCAGTTCCGCCACATTTATGTGAGCCACGTCGTCTTCTTCCGCAACCAAGAAGCATCTTCTGCAGTGACACCACCTATCTCCAAGGTGACCCCCACTGCTATACTGCTTGCATCACATCACACAACACCTTCTGCACTGTTGGATCCTCCCTCTTCACCTCTTCAATAATCTTTCTCATAATGTCCACAGTCTCTTTATCAACTCCATCCTCCCACTTCACTCCACTAGCTCACCTTTTAATGTAACTACATGCAGTCCGCAGCCATCCTGCAATCGGGTAATGACCCACCAGTCTTCCGCATATCGAGAAGAGTTCCCGCCTGCTCAGTTTTTCAGACACCTCCGGGATTTCATTTCCCCTCCGGAACACTAACCTTCCTGTCTGGTCTTTCCTTAATTGGAGCCCTAACGCCGCTCCCCCTCCAACGATTCCGGGCGTTTCGCGATTAGCCTGAAGCCGTTGAGGTGCTCTACTACGTCCTTCGCAGTTGCCACCGTCTCATCCACCATGATGTCATCTATGTAAGAACTGGTGGCTCCTCTGACTGCGTCCTCCTTGCTTAGCACCATTTTGAGGATCGCCGCCATGATCTTTGGTGCAGAATTTAGGCCAAAACCTAACCTAGTTAGGCAGTATATTGGGCCTTTGTAACCGACCAGCTGGTACTTCCAGAATTCCTGCGAAATGTTGATCTGTAGGTATGCAGATTTTAAATCCACATTCGCCGCAGCCTTCTGCATCTGCCTCCACTCTCGCATGGTCTCTCTGCACACGGCCATCACATCGACTCCCGTGTGACACGCAACGTATGCGTTCAGCTCCCTGAAGTCCAGTACTGGCCGAACCTTTTGCTTTGTGGGCTGAACAACCGCCATTAACGGCAGCACGCCTTCCACCTTCTCCATCCATGGTCTTAAAATCCCCTCTGAGATCAAACGGTCCTCCTCCTTCTCAAATTCAATTCTCACGCCTCCTCGCAATGTATGCTCGTAGCATTCCACTCTGTTGTTTAGTACGGGAGGTTCTCCCTTCCATGCCCACTTAACTGTCCATTTTTCACCATTAAAGTGTGCAGAGAAATCTTGGTCCTCTATCATGCAACTTTTGTCTGACCCGGCCGTTCCTGTTTCTCTGCCACCCTTTTCGCATCGCACACATGCAGCCCCTTGATGCCCTCCAAATCTCACGGTGTTCCTATGTACTGTGACGCCCCCTAGTCGAGCAATTGCGTCCATCCCTAGCACCACATCGACACCCGTGACAATTTTGTTAATAACAATCGCCTGGATTGTTAGTGACATCCCACATACCATCAACCGAACGACACTTGTGCCATTGCACTTCACCTCTCTGCCGTCAACTGCCGTAATGCTGCTGGTCCCATTGCATGTGTCAACCATGTCTTTGGTGACAAGTGTTGAGGTACAGCCCGTGTCGACAAGGGCCTTTGCACTTCGCCCATTCAGGGTCACCTCTATTCGCGGCGACGTACCCTGTAGCGCCTTTATCGAATAAGTGGGGTAGCTACCGGCGCAGTGGCTTTCCCCTGTCCATTTCCCTGGGGACAGAATCTGCTGATGTGGCCGACTTTCCCACAGCGATAACACGTGACTTCCGGCTTCGGCTCCCTGCACTCCCTCGCCATATGCGGCCCTTGGCATCGGTAGCATCTGCCAGCGAACCTGGGTCTCTGCCACAGCCCTCTCGGCTCTTCGTCCTTCACAATCTCCTGCTGCAGTTTGCTTCGTTGAGCGACAGCTACGCATCCCTGCTCACGCTCTTTTTGCCTGGCCAGCAGCCTAGCCTGTGTAATCAACTCCGCCACCTCCATGATATTTACACCAGGCAGTTGCTACAGAGCTATGGAAATATGGTCTGGGAAGCCATTGATGAAGGCCATCTTAACCATCCGTCGAAGGCCTCCTCCATTGAATCCTGCTAGTCCCGCCAACCTCCGGATGTTGAGTGCGAAAACATCGACAGACTCTCCGGTCCACACCATACGGCTTAGTTTGCCATATGCCACAAATGATCCTTCAGTAAAGGCTTCCTTCAACTTCTCCTCAATGGCGTCTGCGGACAACCGATCCTCCTCCGGCATCTCCAAATATAGGGCCAGAGCATCACCATCAAGATACAGCGGTATCAAGCTGGCCACATCCGCGATGTCCTGAAACTTAGCAACAAGTTTTACCTTGCTCAGCTAGGCTACAACATCCCCCTCTCCAGAGAACGTCTTCAGCATTTCACTGCTGATCCTCTTTCCTGCCATAGTTCTCGCCGAAATAGCCTGTGATTATATTTTTCTTTATCCTGATTTCCTCGTGTCCGTACTCCTTATCGCAACAAAATGTTACCACGGTCTTGCTCTACCAAATGATATCTCTTCGAACAGGCTTTCATCCAGCACACACACCAACTCAAATCACCAACTCATAGTCACCCACTTCCTTCAAAACATTCCCCTTTTATTGCCAGTGACATTGCACTCATGCAAATGAGCAGTGAGCTCTTCTGCCAGAGAGATCAGGAAATAATGGGAGGTCTTTGCTATAACTAGCTATTTCACTCAGGTTCTGGTTCTTTATGAATCCATTCCTGGCTGGGGTAAGTCATACTTTGCTAGGAGGATCAAGTCACAATAGAAGGAAAAAAGTTATTGATTTCCAAGTAAATGAATAATCCTTAGGGGGCAGTTAGCTTGCTTTGATAACTAGCTGATAAAAGATTGACTCTCAAGCATGCACCTCCGCGCCTTCGACACTTCCGGTCCTCATTGATAGTGGTTCTTACTAACCACTATCAATGACGTCACTAGAAAAAACGCGACTAATAAACTGGCCTGGGTTATTACGACGGCCGTGACACACCTCCCCAAAAAGGGGCACTTCTTTACGAATGAGGGAACCTAAGGCTATAGGCAATTAAATAAAGTCATGACTTTTCCAATATTAGCTAATGCCTGGGAGGATGGCTTCTTCAGCATGAACAAATACCACAAAAAATTTTTTTCACCGGAAGCCAGCGGTCCTCCATGTCCTTCACATCTGCCAAAAAACATATCTTTGACTGAACGCGAGAGAATGGCGAGTTGTCGTCTGCTTTAAGTTAATCTCAATTTAATGAAGATTTAGCCTGTAATCTTTTTTCTTCTCATGTAAACATTAAAATGTTGAGATAAATAAAATAATACTAATCTTATCCATGATATTCACAATAGATATCGGCCATATTTCGAACTGATTTCCTTTTTAATTTTCTTCTTCAATTATGTTTTCTGCGAACCTTCTATCCCGGTCGCCATCTTGAATGTGACTAGCTAGCTTGAAAAATCCTTTGAAAAATCCTTTCCTTCACGAAAACAGATAAAGTCAACCGAAAGCAGATTATAAAACAAACTGTAAGTATTACTACATGAATTTAGTATCCTTTTTTAGCAGATGCGTTAAAATGTAAGTGAGATAACTACATTTACTAAGCGAATAATAATGAAAAGAGAATTTGGGACGCTGAAATGTACACAAGTGATTTTTTCTTTGAGGTATTTAGCTGAAAATTGTTTTATTGTTTTGTTTTAAATACTGAGTCAAAAATTAGAAAAACAACGACTTCTTTAATCGGCTACATAAAAAATGTTTACATTAAATGAGGAAAACAACAATTCCTGTATATAGTCTAGGTGAAATATGGTTAATTTTCTTTCACATTTAAATTAGGTAAACAATTTTTTCATTGGTTAGGGTTTAAGATAAATAAAAAAAAGAGGTGCTCTTATCTATCTTGAACCAGCTGTCGTGACGTTCGACTCGGAAGTGTTCGGCTGTTCTACGCAAACGGCCGAGAGTTGCCGAGCTGAAGCAGCGAGCAGCCGACATTTTTGATACGGTGCTGCGTCCTATGATAATATTTTGCTTGTTTTTTTTGTTTTTTCTTTAGGGTTAGGGGAAGGAATTTTTTAAAGAAACAAACAAAGAAAATTAAACATATTTACATGAATTTTTTGGAAGAAACAACAGGAAAAAAACATAGCGAGGTTACTGTTATAAAATGAATACTGTATTTTTATTTACAAGGAATTTTTTTGAAGACCCCCCCCCCCCAAAAAAAAAACTTACCAAAATTACTGTTAATACGACATCTTTTTTTGTAACAAAGTTATCGGCTGCTCGCTGATTGGCTTATCGCAATCGGCTCGTCAACACTCGGCCGTTTGCGTAGGACAGCCGAACGATTCCGAGTCGAACGTCACGACAACTGGTTCAAGATGGATAACATTACCGAAAAAAAAAACTGGTTAAAAAAAACACAACAATCGACGGCTAAAAAGGTTTTCAGCGTCACAAATTTTCTTTTACGAGGAAGAAAATTACAAGCTCGGCAACTACCGTCATAAAAAATAAAAAGCTTTAAGGGGATTCAAAAATAAATTTATAAACTGACTGATTAAAAATAAGGAATCGGCACTTGTTCATTTTAACATTTTTTTTCTTTTAATTTTAGACGAGTTTCGTCAGCCGCAAGGTAAGAGTTAAAGCCCCTTCTCCATGTTAAGAATGGCTTTCTAAATTTGCACGGGAATGCTAAAATGCACAAGTGCCGAAGAATCTAATAAGTTATGTACGTTTTTAGGGTCCGAAATTCTCTTCATTATTATGACTATTCGCTTTGTAAATTTACTTATCTTCCTTGCATTTTTGTGAAAAAAGAGTGGAGGAGAGAGGTACTCGTTGATTGTGGATTCGGGGGGGGGGGATATGCCCGACGAGCGAACATAGATGGATGGATTTATGGTCAGGAATGGGGGTGGGAGGTAGTTACAAAACCTATATATTCAGGTTCTATCATCCTCCTATGGGGACCTGAGTGGTAATGCATTCTTTGCCTCAGTATCGACCAAATGCTCGATCTTGCTCCAGCAGAGAAATCCGTTCTCTGTCCCATTACTTGTTGTTATTTGACCTTCTTGAGGGGGGGGGGTCGCTAAAAGAGTATTTATTTTTCACCTCCTCCTGACTGCTGCCGATCCTCTTCTGGGTATCACCTGCATGAAATATTTTTTCAACATTTTTAAGTATTCATGAAAACGCGTCCTTTGTTTTTAGGAGGTTTTTTTTTCTATAAGAGCCTGACCGAGCCATTATATGATGGAAAGTTTTCTCTTTTGTTTATATTCTTCATTTTTTTCTCGAGTCTGCAAGTTAGCGTTCTTTCGTGTTTCTGATTTTAATTGGTGAAGTCAGAATTTGAGAGTTATTTTTTTGCCCATCTCAAGTGCTTTTGATCGTCGCCAGGAGTTAGTTTTCTTTTTGCTATATTTAGAGCATTTTATTTATTTTTGTCTGTAGTTTGGACACCAGAAAAAATAATCAAAAATGCAAAATGCAAATTCCTTGATATGTAGAAAGTATACTATCTGCTTATTGAGTTACCCAGTGAACTTCCTGGAAGTTGAAAGATTGGTCATGGTAGTGAGGCTATGGTAGGAGTCCGAGATGCTAGAGAAGGCAAGATTAGCCATGTTGATGAGGTCATGGTAGGAGTCCAAAATGCTAGAGAAGGCAAGATTAGTCATATTGATGAGGCTATGGTAGGAGTCCAAGATGCTAGAGAAGGCAAGATTAGTCATATTGATAAGGTCATGGGAGGAGTCCAAGATGCTAGAGAAGGCAAGATTAGTCATATTGATGAGGCTATTGTTGGAGTCAAAGGTATTTAGAAGATGCTAGAGAAGGCAAATGCTACTTCCTTTTGATATTTCACCCTATCTACAAAGATGATGCGAATAAAGAAACAAAAAAGTTGTGCTGAGTTGGTTCCAAATATATGGTTATTTTTACAGAGTATTAAAATTGACATTTCCTGTTCATAATGGTGGTCTTTCTCAAGTTAGGGTTAGGAATCAGCGTATATTAAATAAATTAATGAAGCAATTCATAGACATCTATACATTTATTTTCAAATATCAGACAATAATAGTAAAAACTCTATACTATTAACCTTTTGATTTTTGTAAATACATGTATATAAAATTTTAAAATCCTTTGAAAGAAAATGAGTCTAAAGCAGTGTTTGTCAACCGGTGGTCCACAGACCATCACTGGTCCGTGCATAATCTATGATGGTCTGCAGAAACATCAACAAATATCACACTAAAAATATGCAACACTTGAATAAATTTCAAATTTTCAAAATTTTTCGAATTATCTTCATTTATATAAAGTTAGGCATGAGTATACGTTCATATATTTTTATCTAAATGATTCACTTCTAAGCTAATTAACAGATCATTATGAAGTTTGGAAGACAGCTGCTAGACGTAATGATACATAACATGAGCTAATATCCTATGGGACATGAGATTGATATTCTTAGGCAACTCAATGGCACTAAAATTAGCTATTAATGAATGACCGAGTTAAATGTGATCTGAAAATATAAAATTCATTTATTTTGTTAACAGATAAGTTTTGCATCAAATGAACTCATTATATTTTGAATTTCATCAATAACAAAATTTATAAACATTTTTATCAGAATTTACATAAGAAATTCAATTTTTCCACGTGAAATGTATCTTAAAATATATTTTTTATTTGCAGAATCTGCAGCAATCAAAACAAATCCATTAATGGATTTGAATAGATCTTCATTCCCATTGGTGACCTGAAATATGGAAACATCTTAAAATATTTGGAAAGCATTCATATACATTTCCTGAATTTAAAATGTCTGGAAGAAGAGAAGTCATAGTCTTGTGAAGCACGTGACTCTTTTTTTCATCAGATCAAATTTGGTAAAAATATATTTCAAAAATGTTCTTGTCAAATGTAGGTTTTTCCTCAGTCTTATTTAGTATAACACTAACTGGAATGTGAAAAATACATTGGAATGTTAATAAATGCAAAAGTTCAGACATCTAAAATATTGAAAAGAAAGAAAATCCTACACAATATTTAAAAAAATAAAAGAACATCCTGATAATTGGTTAAACTAAAATCATAGAATAATTAGGGGCTGATAAAATGGTCAGATTTGTAGAAGCTTCAATTAAAATATTTTCAAATGATGAATTGGACCAATTTCTAAGAATTACTATCATTGTGGCATTTAATTTTTTGTGTTTAAATCTCATTAAAGGCAATTTCTCACTGAAACATGAGACAAATATATGGAATATAAGACAAATATATCTGTTCTGATCCCTTACAACGATATGCATGAATAAATCTGTTCTGATCCCTTATTACGATATACATGGTTAAAGATCATTCATACTAAATTTTAAATCCATAAATCCAATAGAACCAAAGGAGTACATTGTCACAGATTTTTCATAATAACATATATTTCATAATAACATATATTTCATAATAACATATATTTCATAATAACATATATTCTTTATTACAGTTTTAAAAACTAACAGGAGACAAACAATATTTTTGTGCAAACTGTGTAAACATTTTTTTCATGATACATTTTATAAATACATTTTACTAACAAAAATTGCCAAAACACGTTTTTCATAATAACGTTTATTCTTTAAAAAACTAACAGGAGACAAACAATATTTAAAACAACATTTTTTTCCATAATACATTTTAGAAATACATTAAACTAACAAAACAGTTTTTTCATGATGCATTTTATAAATAAATTTTACTAAACAAATTGCCAAAACATGAATTTTTCATAATTAGTTTCGGTTTTTGCAAAAAAGCAGAATATGGATGAATGCATCGAAAATAATTGTGCTAAAAAAATATCTAATATTTCGAAATCGAACTTAAAAGCTGATGCTGGAAAACAGCCATATCACTATAAAGAATCTACTTCTTCCATTTCAAAGACCAACAGTAAATTACATAAAGAAACAAAGAGAAAAGAAAAACAACATTTTTGTGAAGTTTGTGGTTCTTCTTATACACAGAAGTCAAGTTTGTTGGATCATATGCGAACACATACGGGAGAAAAACCATATTCCTGTGAAGTATGTGGTTCTTCTTTTACATGGAAGTCAAATTTATTGCATCATATGCGAACGCATACGGGAGACAGACAACATTATTGTGAAGTATGTGGTACATCTTTTACACGGAAGTCCCATTTGTTAGATCATATGCGAACACATACAGGAGACAAACCATATTCTTGTGAAGTATGTAGTTCTTCTTATACACAGAATTCAAGTTTGTTGCATCATATGCGAACACATACGGGAGACAAAACATATTCTTGTGAAGTATGTGGTTCTTTTTTTACACGGAAGTCAAATTGTTTGGATCATATGCGAACACATACAGGAGAAAAACCATATCCTTGTGAAGTATGTGGTACTTCTTTTACACGGAAGTCAAGTTTGTGGCAGCATATGCGAACACATACGGGTGACAAACCATATTCTTGTGAAATATGTGGTTCTTCTTATACACAGAAGTCAAGTTTGTTGAAGCATATGCGAACACATACGGGAGACAAACAATATTCTTGTGAAGTATGTGGTGTTTCTTGTACATCGAACTCAATATTGTTACATCATATGCGAAGACATACGGGAGACAAACCACATTCTTGTGAAGTATGTGGTAATTCTTTTGCACGGAAGTCCCATTTGTTAGATCATATGCGAACACATACGGGAGACAAACCATATTCTTGTGAAGTATGTGGGTCTTCTTATAGACAGAAGTCAAGTTTGTTAGATCATATGCGAAGACATACGGGAGACAAACCATATTCTTGTGAAGTATGTGGTTCTTTTTTTACCTGGAAGTCAAATTTGTTGCATCATATGCGAACACATACGGGAGACAAACAACATTCTTGTGAAGTATGTGGTGTTTCTTTTACACGGAAGTCCCATTTGTTAGATCATATGTCAACACATACGGGAGACAAACCATATTCTTGTGAAGTATGTGGTTCTTCTTATACACAGAAGTCAAGTTTGTTGCATCATATGCGAACACATACAGGAGACAATACATATTCTTGTGAAGTATGTGGTTCTTCTTTTACACGGAAGTCTCTTTTTTTAGATCATATGCGATCACATACGGGAGAAAAACCATATTCTTGTGAAGTATGTGATTCTTCTTTTACACGGAAGTCAAGTTTGTGGCAGCATCGGCGAATACATATGGGAGACAAACCACATTCTTGTGAATTGTGTGGTTCTTCTTTCATACAGCAGTCAAATTTGTCGAAGCATATGCGAACACATATGGTAGATCTTCCATAATAGAAGACTGAAAGAATGGGCCAACCAACAAAGTGTCAAATATTTTCTGGATGAACTATAAGTAAAGAAGGCTTGTGTAGACTGGCTAAAAAGAGGATCGCTTCACTATAATCATTAGGATGATAATTACTGCCCAATATGAAGACTTGATGACCAAGGCTTTTCAGAAGATCAGTGGTCTTAGTAACAAGAACAAGTGCAGGTTCTGCCATATAGAACTAGAGACTGATCTACCTGACATCCAGTTGTAACGTTCTTCTGGTGGAACGGCTACTATAGAAGGCGACACAATGGAGTGCGTAAATATCTCCACTGGACCATCTGTAAAAAATGAATATCGAGTGTAGCAGCAAGTTCTGGTAACATATATTAGAAAAAGAAACTGTTGGAAATAAGTCATACACTATCCACTCTGATTATTCAATCCTTGCAGCTACATATCTAGAAAATGTGGCTGTTTAACCTGACAAAGTAACATGAGACAAGAAGGAAAAAGTAGCAATTCTAGTTGAAGTCAGTGTCACTAATGATGGTGGCTTAAACAGAGCTGAGAGAGAAAAGATAACTAAATACCAAGGGATTATGTATGACATGAAAAGAAACTGGAACCTTAGGAAGATCTCCATAAGTCTAGTAATAATATGAGAAACTGCCTCATGAAAAAGAATTTTATAAACTACCTGGGAATATACCCAGTGAACCCAGTGCAATAGAGATACAGCAATTGCACTTACAGGACAGTTAGAATCCGGTAAGATCAAGAGACCTAAAGAAAGATATACTGTAACATAGTTAACTGGTC
>OY744533.1:3132523-3150023 GCA_963556195.1 Sepiola atlantica | reverse complement strand
GTCAAAGAAACGCCAGGATGAGGTGGAAACCAATGGTTTTAAAGCAATCGCAGCGTTGTTCAAATCGGATCAGAAGACTCCCTGGCATCTATTAGATTCATTATGCCCTGCAAGAAAATTGCAAGAACTAAGACGTTACTAACGCCCCCTGCCTATAAATTGTATTCTTTGCGGACTTACAACGAGGTTATGGAGTGGATGGCACGTAGTGATGAAATGGTGACATCTGAGTAGTGAGTACGGGCAAACCCCCTGCTCCATAATGCATTGCAACTGTTCGAAATGAGGCAATACTCTAAGGTGTACCTGCATGAGGCATGGACGAGAACGTACCAGTGCATGTGGATATTGCCAAGAAATTGTTACAATATGAACAATGAGGAGTGAAAAGTTTTGAACAAGTACTGTGACGTAAGTGAATCAGGGTATATGCAACAAGTGTAATTTGCGTAGGGGTACCTCTTGTTATTTTATAAGGGTTTATTTGGCATCACTGGTAACCTTTTTCATATGAAGATTGACCTTGAAAACTTGGGTAAAAGTTTATGATGTATTCATTTATCATGAAAACTGACCGAGTTAGTGCTTCACATGTAAATGGAAAATGACTTCATAAAACTAAAATCAATACGCAAGTTTAACGTAATATTTCAAACCTTACGTAAAGAATTGAAGAATAATTTACGTAACAATATTATAGTTAATTTTTATTATAGTTAAGTTTCTCTTTGGTTTACTTCTAAAGGGAATTATCTTTCTGTCAGAATGTCTTGACAAACCCCTTGGAGGTGGTGTCTAGTAGGTAATTCAAACTCTTCTGTAGGTAATTCAAACTGCCGAAATAGCTTGTAATTGGTAACGAATTCAGAAGTCTATGACTAGGCTTCAAACGTTTAACAAACAAAACAAAAAACTCAGTTCGGTTCAATTCCTGTAGAAGCACAAAAACCCTCTGTGTAACTTCGAGCTCCAATGAACGAAAACAATTCGGCTCACCGCAGAATCTCGCTCGGCACTCACGTTTCTCCTTTTCTTTCTGTTTTCTTCTAATTTTCTTGACTTTTTATTAGCAGATTTTCCCTCAGTTAATTCCGCTTAACCAATCAGAAAAAAACATAATCTGCTGGCTCACTATTTGTCATGATAATTAAATCTATTATTATTGTGCAGCAACCAGTAGATTTGTTACTTCGAGGTTGTGAGTTCAATCCTCACTAGAAAACTAGTAAGCAAAAACTTATTTTCCTTTCCATCTGCAAGCTAGGCAAAGGGGGGCCCTCTTACTGCGGGGAAGAACCAAGTCCGGGTCACCTCCACCGCTCGATTCTGGCTCAAGATCATCAATTCCGCCACACACATATATATATATATATATATATATATATATATATATATATATATATATATATATATATATATATATATATATAATTGAAACTCTCCCTTTCGTATTTTTCTCCTCTAGTTAGTTATTAGATACTTTATTTTAAACAAGAATTATGCAAAATGAAGAGCCACACACACACTTTACAAAAATGTGATTTCTCCCTTTTTTAATTTCCTTTAATGTCGTATCATCCTACACATCCATCATAAACATGATTTGTCTCTTTTTAAAAATTTTCTCATATTTTTGTTTTTCGTGGGCATCCTACCACATGCCAGACTTAAACCAGCTATTTCAAAGACTCCAACCAAGTGATCTTTTTAGGATTTGGATCTCTCTTGTACTTGGTTCCCCAGGTAGATTTGAAATTATTTTTCATGAGCCAAGTGGCTCATATGATTACTGAAATGATTGAGATCTTCCTCAGATTTCGATTACTTTTCGCATCGTAGATAAGACCTTGATATTTAGCCCTCTTCTCCCTCTCAGCTATGTTCAAGCCAACAACATCATGCTCCGTTTACTAAGTATGTAGCTGTAGGGATTGCATTGTCATACTCAATGGTGTATGACTTATATCCAATAGTTCTTTCTAGGAGAGTAGAAAGTGACTCGTGTGTTTATTTTCGGCAGCCTCGTAACTCTCGCTTCTCTTATTTTGTCGTTTTAGTCTTCAAATTCCATGAGCGCTGTTTCTGACACAGGGGGAAGAATTGCTGTTTTCTGGGTCGGAATCTATCCATCTAAAGCTTATCATTAGCTAGCTTTTTTACCTTGAAGTGGTATTTTTATAGTTCCTTACATCAAGTGGCTTCATGCCTTGTCTGGAGCGATTTCCATTAAAAAACATGTTCTCTGGACTTGCTGCTATGCTGGATATTCAACTTTTACAGATGGTCCAGTAGAAATATTTACATACTCCCTTGTGTCGCATTGCATAGTAGCCTCCCTTCAGCATAACTTTACAACTGGATGTTAGGTGGCTCACATTCTCGAAAAACCTGCACTTTTTTGTCTTAACCAGGAGTAGATGTGTTTCTTGCTGTACTGGTGGTCTGGGGGCAAACAGTCTTTGTAGGCACTGGTTCTTGTACAGTCTCAACACTTTTCTTGTTTTTGTATGTATTTAATATCCTTTCTGTCCATTCTATAATGCTAAAGCTGTATGTTATCACTGGCATGACAAGTTGGTTAATGACAGCTATTGTTGTACAAATTCTCTGCCCAAACCTTTTGTCTCATCTTGGCATTTTATTCAATGCCAACGTATTTGTATCGTTTCTGCTCTTCTATGCCTTTGATGTCTATATTCGTCTGATAACAAAAAAAAATAATAATTATAAGTAAAAATATTTCACCAATGTTTGTTTTGTTGTCTTTTGTTCAATATATTTTTAGCGGAATTTCCTCTAAGTTTAGCAACATTTTGGCTACTTTTGAAGGTGTATATAGCGCTATTTAAAAATGACAGTTGGCAACAATTGTTGGAATTTAAGCCCCCCTCACGGATTGGCTGTCAGGCATTGCAACCGGTATTCCCTTAGGTGTCACGTGAGCCAGCCCTTAAAAACCCTTGCACACGGCATCCCTCGGCTTTTCGACGACTCCGCTCAAGTCAGCAATACATCGGCTGGCATCTTCAATGACAACAGCCCACGACGGCAGTCACAGAGAATGGCCTCCCGCAGTTACCCGAACTCTATACAGATAAGTTCTCGCAAACCACGTTTTTCGCAAACCCCCTCTCAAATTCACTATGCCTAACTGAACTTTGAAAACTCTGTAAATATTCTATGACTGCACCTGTCTCTTTCTTACTAAAATTGCTATGAAACTACATTCTGGTGTTTTGTGTTCCTTCTCTCAGGCTTTCGTCCTATATCTCTCTTTTGATGATTTATCTGCACATTGTTACCCCATTCTCACGTGCGATAATTGAACTTTATTTACAGGATTATTTTAATCCCAACACAATCGATGAATAGTCAAAGTGTACGTGTTTTTAGTATTCATCGGGCAAACGTTGATGCGTACAAAGGAAACCAGGGTCATCGGGTTAGTGAGTGCACTCATTAGACTTCTGCTAATAGGGGAGGTATATGTGACAATCGTTTTGCCTCACGAAACTTCACTCTTCAGTTTGTTGTTGGTTTGTTCTAACCCTAATACTTGAAATAGCAAAAGTAATAATTAAAAATGTTGAAGCGGTTAGCTCCAAAATGACTGCCAAATGTCATTGTAATATCATTTAAATTGAGACTGAAAACTTGTGTTCATCTGTGGCAGACGCCACAACCGGCCAAGAGATATTTGTTGCGACTTCTTTCTTTGTTTACTCAGCCCTTCTTCGTCTCTGAGGTAGAGAAGAGGGGCTGATCGCGTGAACACACGTTGGCCGAAGATTCCAACCAATCAGGAACCAACAGGTCAGCTTGACCACACGTGATTTGACTCCCTATAAAACAAGTCACGCACCCTCTTTTCTTTCTGAAAACTTGTATTCATCTTTACCTTTGATCTGATTAGAAATTTAGACTAGAACCTTTAGTTTTTTAGTGGCTTTTTAGTGGCTATACGAATTCGTCTGGCGAAACCCTTTAGTTAACAGTTAAGAAGTTCTCTCAAGAAGCGAATGGGACCGACGTCAGATTTTTGAATGCCGAATTTATTTTATTTTCATACGAAACTTTGTGTAAAAGGAGATAATAGGGACACTAGCTTTGCTGTTCGCCATCTTGTTTCAAGCCTTGTTTCAAGCCTTGTTTCAAGACTGGTTTCAAGGCTTGTTTCAAGACTTTACATTTGATGCCAGCAAGTTTTCACAACTCTGCGATGATGTGGCTTTGGAAAGTTTCTACATACTGATGTCATTTTACAGTACAGTTGACACATTCAAGTCCGTATGAGACTACAGGAAGGACATATGCGTCATAGGTTTTGATTTTGTATGGTATGCATTTAGAAGTTAGGGTTAGGCTTAGTTTCTTGTGAAGCAATTCTGTAATTTACAGTTGTTTGCCCGTCGTTCGATGAAGACAACCTGTGCCCAAGAAAAATAAACTCCAATTAATATCAACATCAATGGCCAACAAATCAAACAAGTTACAGAGTTTGTTTACAGAAATATAACTCAAATGTTCAGCATTTCGATTTTACTGTTGATGCTTGTAAATTTGAAATAAAATTGTTTTTCTCTTAAAGTTCAAGATCATTTGGAAATTCATGGGTTGATTTCTTAATCTTTTCTTTACATGATTTTGTCTCCTCCTGGTTACTTTTCTTTTGTTGTTGTTGCTGCTGCTCCTCCTCCTGTTGCTGTTGTTCCTCCTCCTGTTGCTGCTGTTCCTCCTCCTGTTGCTGTTGTTCCTCCTCCTGTTGCTGCTGTTCCTCCTCCTGTTGCTGTTGTTCCTCCTCCTGTTGCTGCTGTTCCTCCTCCTGTTGCTGCTGTTCCTCCTCCTGTTGCTGTTGTTCCTCCTCCTGTTGCTGCTGTTCCTCCTCCTGTTGCTGTTGTTCCTCCTCCTGTTGCTGTTGTTCCTCCTCCTGTTGCTGCTGTTCCTCCTCCTGTTGCTGTTGTTCCTCCTCCTGTTGCTGCTGTTCCTCCTCCTGTTGCTGTTGTTCCTCCTCCTGTTGCTGCTGCAACTCCTCCTGTTGCTGTTGTTCCTCCTCCTGTTGCTGCTGTTCCTCCTCCTGTTGCTGTTGTTCCTCCTCCTGTTGCTGCTGCTCCTCCTCCTGTTGCTGTTGTTCCTCCTCCTGTTGCTGCTGTTCCTCCTCCTGTTGCTGCTGTTCCTCCTCCTGTTGCTGTTGTTCCTCCTCCTGTTGCTGTTGTTCCTCCTCCTGTTGCTGCTGCTCCTCCTCCTGTTGCTGTTGTTCCTCCTCCTGTTGCTGCTGTTCCTCCTCCTGTTGCTGCTGTTCCTCCTCCTGTTGCTGTTGTTCCTCCTCCTGTTGCTGTTGTTCCTCCTCCTGTTGCTGTTGTTCCTCCTCCTGTTGCTGTTGTTCCTCCTCCTGTTGCTGCTGCTGCTCCTCCTGTTGCTGCTGTTCCTCCTCCTGTTGCTGTTGTTCCTCCTCCTGTTGCTGCTGTTCCTCCTCCTGTTGCTGTTGTTCCTCCTCCTGTTGCTGCTGTTCCTCCTCCTGTTGCTGTTGTTCCTCCTCCTGTTGCTGCTGTTCCTCCTCCTGTTGCTGTTGTTCCTCCTCCTGTTGCTGCTGTTCCTCCTCCTGTTGCTGTTGTTCCTCCTCCTGTTGCTGTTGGTCCTCCTTCTGTTGCTGCTGTTCCTCCTCCTGTTGCTGTTGTTCCTCCTCCTGTTGCTGCTGTTCCTCCTCCTGTTGCTGTTGTTCCTCCTCCTGTTGCTGCTGTTCCTCCTCCTGTTTCTGTTGTTCCTCCTCCTGTTGCTGCTGTTCCTCCTCCTGTTGCTGTTGTTCCTCCTCCTGTTGCTGTTGTTCCTCCTCCTGTTGCTGCTGCAACTCCTCCTGTTGCTGTTGTTCCTCCTCCTGTTGCTGCTGTTCCTCCTCCTGTTGCTGCTGTTCCTCCTCCTGTTGCTGCTGTTCCTCCTCCTGTTGCTGTTGTTCCTCCTCCTGTTGCTGTTGTTCCTCCTCCTGTTGCTGCTGTTCCTCCTCCTGTTGCTGCTGTTCCTCCTCCTGTTGCTGTTGTTCCTCCTCCTGTTGCTGTTGTTCCTCCTCCTGTTGCTGTTGTTCCTCCTCCTGTTGCTGTTGTTCCTCCTCCTGTTGCTGCTGTTCCTCCTCCTGTTGCTGTTGTTCCTCCTCCTGTTGCTGTTGTTCCTCCTCCTGTTGCTGCTGTTCCTCCTCCTGTTGCTGTTGTTCCTCCTCCTGTTGCTGCTGTTCCTCCTCCTGTTGCTGTTGTTCCTCCAATGTTGCTGCTGTTCCTTCTCCTGTTGCTGTTGTTCCTCCTCCTGTTGCTGCTGCTCCTCCTCCTGTTGCTGTTGTTCCTCCTCCTGTTGCTGCTGTTCCTCCTCCTGTTGCTGTTGTTCCTCCTCCTGTTGCTGCTGCTCCTCCTCCTGTTGCTGCTGTTCCTCCTCCTGTTGCTGTTGTTCCTCCTCCTGTTGCTGCTGTTCCTCCTCCTGTTGCTGTTGTTCCTCCTCCTGTTGCTGCTGCTCCTCCTCCTGTTGCTGTTGTTCCTCCTCCTGTTGCTGCTGTTCCTCCTCCTGTTGCTGTTGTTCCTCCTCCTGTTGCTGCTGCTCCTCCTCCTGTTGCTGTTGTTCCTCCTCCTGTTGCTGCTGTTCCTCCTCCTGTTGCTGTTGTTCCTCCTCCTGTTGCTGCTGCTCCTCCTCCTGTTGCTGTTGTTCCTCCTCCTGTTGCTGCTGTTCCTCCTCCTGTTGCTGTTGTTCCTCCTCCTGTTGCTGCTGCTCCTCCTCCTGTTGCTGTTGTTCCTCCTCCTGTTGCTGCTGTTCCTCCTCCTGTTGCTGTTGTTCCTCCTCCTGTTGCTGCTGTTCCTCCTCCTGTTGCTGTTGTTCCTCCTCCTGTTGCTGCTGTTCCTCCTCCTGTTGCTGTTGTTCCTCCAATGTTGCTGCTGTTCCTCCTCCTGTTGCTGTTGTTCCTCCTCCTGTTGCTGCTGCTCCTCCTCCTGTTGCTGTTGTTCCTCCTCCTGTTGCTGCTGTTCCTCCTCCTGTTGCTGTTGTTCCTCCTCCTGTTGCTGCTGCTCCTCCTCCTGTTGCTGTTGTTCCTCCTCCTGTTGCTGCTGTTCCTCCTCCTGTTGCTGTTGTTCCTCCTCCTGTTGCTGCTGTTCCTCCTCCTGTTGCTGTTGTTCCTCCTCCTGTTGCTGCTGCTCCTCCTCCTGTTGCTGTTGTTCCTCCTCCTGTTGCTGCTGTTCCTCCTCCTGTTGCTGTTGTTCCTCCTCCTGTTGCTGCTGCTCCTCCTCCTGTTGCTGTTGTTCCTCCTCCTGTTGCTGCTGTTCCTCCTCCTGTTGCTGTTGTTCCTCCTCCTGTTGCTGCTGCTCCTCCTCCTGTTGCTGTTGTTCCTCCTCCTGTTGCTGCTGTTCCTCCTCCTGTTGCTGTTGTTCCTCCTCCTGTTGCTGCTGCTCCTCCTCCTGTTGCTGTTGTTCCTCCTCCTGTTGCTGCTGTTCCTCCTCCTGTTGCTGTTGTTCCTCCTCCTGTTGCTGCTGCTCCTCCTCCTGTTGCTGTTGTTCCTCCTCCTGTTGCTGCTGTTCCTCCTCCTGTTGCTGCTGTTCCTCCTCCTGTTGCTGCTGTTCCTCCTCCTGTTGCTGTTGTTCCTCCTCCTGTTGCTGTTGTTCCTCCTCCTGTTGCTGCGGTTCCTCCTCCTGTTGCTGTTGTTCCTCCTCCTGTTGCTGTTGTTCCTCCTCCTGTTGCTGTTGTTCCTCCTCCTGTTGCTGTTGGTCCTCCTCCTGTTGCTGCTGTTCCTCCTCCTGTTGCTGTTGGTCCTCCTCCTGTTGCTGCTGTTCCTCCTCCTGTTGCTGTTGTTCCTCCTCCTGTTGCTGCTGCAACTCCTCCTGTTGCTGTTGTTCCTCCTCCTGTTGCTGCTGTTCCTCCTCCTGTTGCTGTTGTTCCTCCTCCTGTTGCTGTTGTTCCTCCTCCTGTTGCTGCTGTTCCTCCTCCTGTTGCTGTTGTTCCTCCTCCTGTTGCTGCTGTTCCTCCTCCTGTTGCTGCTGTTCCTCCTCCTGTTGCTGTTGTTCCTCCTCCTGTTGCTGCTGTTCCTCCTCCTGTTGCTGCTGTTCCTCCTCCTGTTGCTGCTGTTCCTCCTCCTGTTGCTGTTGTTCCTCCTCCTGTTGCTGCTGCAACTCCTCCTGTTGCTGTTGTTCCTCCTCCTGTTGCTGTTGTTCCTCCTCCTGTTGCTGCGGTTCCTCCTCCTGTTGCTGTTGTTCCTCCTCCTGTTGCTGCTGTTCCTCCTCCTGTTGCTGTTGTTCCTCCTCCTGTTGCTGCTGTTCCTCCTCCTGTTGCTGTTGGTCCTCCTCCTGTTGCTGCTGTTCCTCCTCCTGTTGCTGTTGGTCCTCCTCCTGTTGCTGCTGTTCCTCCTCCTGTTGCTGTTGTTCCTCCTCCTGTTGCTGCTGCAACTCCTCCTGTTGCTGTTGTTCCTCCTCCTGTTGCTGCTGTTCCTCCTCCTGTTGCTGTTGTTCCTCCTCCTGTTGCTGTTGTTCCTCCTCCTGTTGCTGTTGTTCCTCCTCCTGTTGCTGCTGTTCCTCCTCCTGTTGCTGTTGTTACTCCTCCTGTTGCTGCTGCCTCTCCTCCTGTTGCTGTTGTTCCTCCTCCTGTTGCTGCTGTTCCTCCTCCTGTTGCTGTTGTTCCTCCTCCTGTTGCTGCTGCAACTCCTCCTGTTGCTGTTGTTCCTCCTCCTGTTGCTGTTGTTCCTCCTCCTGTTGGTCCTCCTCCTGTTGCTGCTGTTCCTCCTCTTGTTGCTGTTGTTCCTCCTCCTGTTGCTGCTGTTCCTCCTCCTGTTGCTGTTGTTCCTCCTCCTGTTGCTGCTGTTCCTCCTCCTGTTGCTGTTGTTCCTCCTCCTGTTGCTGCTGTTCCTCCTCCTGTTGCTGTTGTTCCTCCTCCTGTTGCTGCTGTTCCTCCTCCTGTTGCTGTTGTTCCTCCTCCTGTTGCTGTTGGTCCTCCTCCTGTTGCTGCTGTTCCTCCTCCTGTTGCTGTTGTTCCTCCTCCTGTTGCTGCTGTTCCTCCTCCTGTTGCTGTTGTTCCTCCTCCTGTTGCTGCTGTTCCTCCTCCTGTTGCTGTTGTTCCTCCTCCTGTTGCTGCTGTTCCTCCTCCTGTTGCTGTTGTTCCTCCTCCTGTTGCTGCTGCAACTCCTCCTGTTGCTGTTGTTCCTCCTCCTGTTGCTGCTGTTCCTCCTCCTGTTGCTGCTGTTCCTCCTCCTGTTGCTGCTGTTCCTCCTCCTGTTGCTGTTGTTCCTCCTCCTGTTGCTGTTGTTCCTCCTCCTGTTGCTGCGGTTCCTCCTCCTGTTGCTGTTGTTCCTCCTCCTGTTGCTGTTGTTCCTCCTCCTGTTGCTGCTGTTCCTCCTCCTGTTGCTGCTGTTCCTCCTCCTGTTGCTGTTGTTCCTCCTCCTGTTGCTGTTGTTCCTCCTCCTGTTGCTGTTGTTCCTCCTCCTGTTGATGCTGCTCCTCCTCCTGTTGCTGCTGCTCCTCTTCCTGTTGCTGCTGCTGCTGCTCCTCCTCCTGTTGCTGCTGTTCCTCCTCCATTGGACGTCTTTTAGAAATTGACTTCCAAACTAATCTATATCTGTCCAGGTCTAACCCTAACCCTAGATAAAGCTCAGCTTCTTCGAAAGCTGGTACATGTTGTTTGTTCGAGCACTGAAGTGGGGTTATATAGTTTACGTAACCAGACGAATTTTTGTGTAAAACACTTTCAAAGTAAAGCAACATTTAGTTTCTTAACGTCACATATCGCACGATATGATAACGCTTTGGGATCTTTTTAAGAAGCTCCCCACCCGAAAATAAAGCCCCGCTATTCAAGGGAGACAACTTTTCAGCCATCATATTTTCGATGCCGGCATAGGCGGGCCACATATCGGAAATAAGTATAGATCCAGGAGCAATGAATGTATGAATGACCTCCAGAAGCGTTGTGGCCACGTTCCCTTTCGGAGAGTAACTTCTGTCCGACATTGACATAAATTACATCGCCATCTGGACCAATTGCTCGATAAAACCATTTGTTGGCCATTGTCGCAGAGACGCTGCTGATGTAGTACTCCGTGTTTTTGCAAAAAAACTACAGCAGACTCCTTGTCGTGGACCGGGTTGTGAGTCTTAGAAAATTCACGAGCAAAGAAAACTTTAAGGAAAGGTGCACTCAAACACGTGTGAAAAGGGTTAACGCATAAAGAATTTAGCAAGCCGAGAAGTTGTCTCCCTTGGCAGCAGGGTTATTCTTAGCGGGTGACTAAATTTAGCACTAGTGGTGGGGAGCTTCTTAAAAAGATCCACCCTTTGTTTATTGCTATTCTTAAATAGATTTGTGGATGTATTTTATTTTCATACGAAACTTTGTGTAAAAGGTGATAATGGAATACTAGCTTTGTTTGTCGCCATATTGTTTAAGCTTATTGCTATTCTTAAAAAGATTTGTGGATGGAAGATAACTCATTCAAATTCGGGTTAGAATTATTACTTTAGTAATTTAAACTAATTTTTCCATGTGTGATTTCGAAAAAACGATTAACATCGGCCAAAATGTAGTAGTTCGTATAATGCAAGTAATAAAAGATATCAAACCTCATCTAAAAAAAATTCCGAAACGGTAAGAAGAAACGCACAAAAGTAAAAAAAAATCCAGGACAATATTCTGACGATAAAACGTCGTTTCTGCCTCTCTCTAGTGCATTCTATTTTCATTTTGAATTCCTTTCATATTATCAGTTCACTCGGACGCTATGCCCATTTTCCTTCTAAGCTTTCATGCATGGCACAGGCTATTTTTTGTCGTTTATGTCGGAGGGATTGACTCTGTCCATAGCAATGCGTAACGTTTTTTTTGTCTTTGATGTTGAAGGGATTGGCTCTGTCCATAACAATGGGTAACGTTTTCTTTTTTTGGAAAGTTTCTACTTACTGATGTCATTTTACAGTCCAGTTGACACATTCAAGTCCGTATAAGACTACAGGAAGGATATATGCATCATAGGTTTTGATTTTGTATGGTATGCATTTAGAAGTTAGGGTTAGGGTTAGTTTCTTGTGAACGCTGCCCAAGCAATTCTGTAATTTACAGTTGTTTGCCCGTCGTTGGATGAAGACAACCTGTGCCCAAGATAAATAAACTCCAGTTAATATCAACATCAATGGCCAACAAATCAAACAAGTTACAGAGTTTGTTTACAGAAATATAACTCAAATGTTCAGCATTTCGATTTTACTGTTAATGCTTGTAAATTTGAAATAAAATTGTTTTTCTCTTAAAGTTCAACATCATTTGGAAATTCATGGGTTGATTTCTTAAACTTTTCTTAACATGATTTTGTCTCCTCCTGGTTACTTTTCTTTTGTTGCTGCTCCTCCTCCTCCTGTTGCTGCTGCTCCTCCTCCTGTTGCTGCTGCTGTTGTTCCTCCTCCTGTTGTTGCTGCTCCTCCTGTTGCTGCTGTTCCACCTCCTGTTGCTGCTGCTGCTGTTCCTCCTCCTGTTGCTGCAGCTCCTCCTCCTCCTGTTGCTGCTGCTGTTCCTCCTCCTGTTGATGCTGCTGCTCCTCCTCCTTCTGTTGCTGCTGCTGCTCCTCATCCTGTTGCTGCTGCTGCTCCTCCTCCTTCTGTTGCTGCTCCTCCTCCTGTTGCTGCTGCTGCTCCTCCTCTTGTTGCTGCTCCTCCTCCTCCTGTTGCTGCTGCTGTTGTTCCTCCTCCTGTTGCTGCTGCTCCTCCTCCTCCTGTTGATATTGTTCCTCCTCCTGTTGCTGCTGCTGTTCCACCTCCTGTTGCTGCTGCTGCTGTTCCTCCTCCTTTTGCTCCTCCTCCTGTTGCTGCTCCTCCTCCTGTTCCTGCTGTTCCTCCTCCTGTTGATGCTGCTGCTCCTCTTCCTGTTGCTGCTGCTGCTCCTCCTCCTTCTGTTGCTGCTCCTCCTCCTCCTGTTGCTGCTCCCCCTCCTCCTGTTGCTGCTGCTCCTCCTCCTGTTGCTGCTGCTGTTGTTTCTCCTCCTGTTGCTGCTGCTCCTCCTCCTGTTGCTGCTGCTGCTCCTCCTCCTTCTGTTGCTGCTCCTCCTCCTCCTGTTGCTGCTCCTCCTCCTCCTGTAGCTGCTGCTGTTGTTCCTCCTCCTGTTGCTGCTGCTACTCCTCCTCCTGTTGCTGTTGTTCCTCCTCCTGTTGATACTGCTGTTGTTCCTCCTCCTGTTGCTGCTACTCCTCCTCCTGTTGCTGTTGTTCCTCCTCCTGTAGCTGCTGCTGTTGTTCCTCCTCCTGTTGCTGCTGCTGTTCCTGCTGCTGCTTTTCTTTCTACCCATCCTTCTGGCTTTCTTTTGCTGTCTACTACACTGTGCCCTTTTAGTTAGGGGTGAGGAGTACTAATTCATCTTCTTCTTCATCATCATATCCATTTTACATTGGACGTCTTTTAGAAATTGACTTCCAAACTTACCTATATCTGTCCAGGTCTAACCCTAACCCTAGATAAAGATCAGCTTCTTGGAAGCTGGTGCATGTTGTTTGTTCGAGCACTGAAGTGGGGTTATATAGTTTACGTAACCAGACGAATTTTTGTGTAAAACACTTTCAAAGTAAAGCAACATTTAGTTTCTTAACATCACATATCGCACGATATGATAACCCTTTGGGATCTTTTTAAGAAGCTCCCCACCCAAAAATAAAGCCCCGCTATTCAAAGGAGACAATTTTTCAGCCATCATATTTTCTGATGCCGGCATAGGCGGGCCACATATCGGAAATAATTATAGATCCAGGAGCAATGAATGTACGAATGACCTCCAGAAGCGTTGTGGCCACGTTCCCTTTCGGAGAGTAACTTCTGCCTGACATTGACATAAATTACATCGCCATCTGGACCAATTGCCTGATAAAACCATTTGATGGCCATTGTCGCAGAGACGCTGCTGATGTAGTACTCCGTGTTTTTGCAAAAAAAAAAACTACAGCAGACTCCTTGTCATGGACCAGGGTTGTGAGTCTTAGAAAATTCATGAGCAAAGAAAACTTTAAGGAAAGCTGCACTCAAACACGTGTGAAAAGGGTTAACGCGTAAAGAATTTAGCAAGCCGAGAAGTTGTCTCCCTTGGCAGCAGGGTTATTCTTAGCGGGTGACTAAATTTAGCACTAGTGGCGGGGAGCTTCTTAAAAAGATCCACCCTTTGTTTATTGCTATTCTTAAATAGATTTGTGGATGTATTTTATTTTCATACGAAACTTTGTGTAAAAGGTGATAATGGGATACTAGCTTTGTTTGTCGCCATATTGTTTAAGCTTATTGCTATTTTTACATAGATTTGTGGATGGAAGATAACTCATTCAAATTCGGGTTAGAATTATTACTTTAGTAATTTAAACTAATTTTTCCATGTGTGATTTCGAAAAAACGATTAACATCGGCCAAAACGTAGTTGTTCGTATAATCCAAGTAATAAAAGATATCAAACCTCATCTAAAAAAAATTCCAAAACTGTAAGAAGTAACGCACAAAAGTAAAAAAAAATCCAGGACAATATTCTAACAATTAAACGTCGTTTCTGCCTCTCTCTAGTGCATACTATTTTCATTTTGAATTCCTTTCATATTATCAGTTCATGCACATTTTCCTTCTAAGCTTTCATGCACGGCACAGGCTATTTTTTGTCGTTTATGTTGGAGGAATTGACTCTGTCCATAACAATGTGTAACGTTTTCTTTTTTTTGTTGTTTCTGTCGGAGGGGTGGCTCTGTCAATAACAATGGGTAACGTTTTCTTTTTTTTTGTCTTTTATGTTGAAGGGATTGACTCTGTCCATTACAATAGGTAACGTTTTCTTTTTTTTGTCTTTTATGTTGAAGGGATTGGCTCTGTCCATAACAATGGGTAACGTTTTCTTTTTTTGTCTTTTATGTTGAAGGGATTGGCTCTGTCCATAACAATGGGTAACGTTTTCTTTTTTTTTGTCTTTTATGTTGAAGGGATTGGCTCTGTCCATAACAATGGGTAACGTTTTCTTTTTTTGTCTTTTATGTTGAAGGGATTGGCTCTGTCCATTACAATGGGTAACGTTTTCTTTTTTTGTGTCTTTTATGTTGAAGGGATTGGCTCTGTCCATAAGAATGGGTAACGTTTTCTTTTTTTGTCTTTTATGTTGAAGGGATTGGCTCTGTCCATAACAATGGGTAACGTTTTCTTTTTTTGTCTTTTATGTTGAAGGGATTGACTTTGTCCATAACAATGGGTAACGTTTTCTTTTTTTTGTCTTTTATGTTGAAGGGATTGGCTCTGTCCATTACAATGGGTAACGTTTTCTTTTTTTTTGTCTTTTATGTTGAAGGGATTGGCTCTGTCCATAACAATGGGTAACGTTTTCTTTTTTTTCTTTTATGTTGAAGGGATTGGCTCTGTCCATTACAATGGGTAACGTTTTCTTTTTTTTGTCTTTTATGTTGAAGGGATTGGCTCTGTCCATAACAATGGGTAACGTTTTCTTTTTTTGTCTTTTATGTTGAAGAGATTGGCTCTGTTCATAACAATGGGTAACGTTTTCTTTTTTTGTCTTTTATGTTGAAGAGATTGGCTCTGTCCATAACAATGGGTAACGTTTTCTTTTTTGTCTTTTATGTTGAAGAGATTGGCTCTGTCCATTACAATGGGTAACGTTTTCTTTTTCTGCTGTTTATGTCAATTACATAGACATAAAGGGGACGTATAACAAGTGAACATTATCAAACCTATTTTTGTACCCTTGACCCCTAAAGAAAAATCGTTTGGCACGTTGTGCTGCTTTACGGCATATCAACACTTTTCAGGGTTATTTTAAAGTCGACATACGATACCCATTGTAAGCGATTCATTGCATACAACTAGTCTGCCGGTTTGTGTGTTTGTCCTGTGCAGTTCTAGGAGGTCCACCCTCCCAGGCTTTGCCTTCTCACCCTTTGAGAAGGGGTTAGTTTATTGCTAATCGCCTGAGGCTCCCCTACTGGGGAATGCCGACGGGGCTGTCCATGCATTTTTTGTAGGCCAGAGCGCTCTTCATTCTCTAAGGCGCTGGTTTTTCAAAATCCCACTTTCCCGACTTTGTGTCACATCTTACCACTGTGGGAGAAAGATAACATTTTTAAAAAGATAACAGCAGAATTTGAACTCGGCAGAATGACCACTATTAAGAGAGATTTGCGCTCAGATTTTACCCATTTCAAGATAAGTGGTATTTACTAATCTAAGTCGATTTGCGAACTCTCGTAGTGTACTGGTTTGATAGTTGTGATGTGACATAATTATGAGAAAGCGACTTTAAATTGACAATTAGCGTTTCATGTTCTCATTACAGAGTGAATTTGTTACTTTCCCTACATATTTTGTCTCTCTTCGTTTTTATCATTTTAATTCAGTTAATCTACAGAGATCAAGGGGCCCCTCTTGAGACTAACACTTGACTTCCCTATGAGTAACATTTATATCCGAGGGCTCTCTTAAGGATAGATGTTGTTGCTTTTAGGGCTGATATTTGTACTTTCCTACAGTTTGGTAATTGGGGATTGTGTCTAAGTATTTTCTTAGATTTTTTTTATTTACTAGACCAATTGCCCCACTACAACCGGTATTATGTCTATTTCGTCAAGGGACCATGTTATTTTAAAATCATTTTTGAGGTCTTGGTATTTGGTTATTTTTTCCCGTTCGGCTCTATTGAGCCATAGTCATTTGTGTGTGTATTCCATAGTTATTTTGGATGGTTATGGCAATAATGAGAGAAGTCCTCTCTGGTTTGTTCCAGTATGTGTTCGCATGTGGGTTTTTAAAGCAGAATTTTGGGAGAATGCTGACCCACAATCTTCACAGGAATAAGGTTTCTCTCCAGTATGTATTCGTATGTGCACTTTTAAAGAAGAATTAGTTGAAAATACGGACCCGCAGACGTCACAGAAATAAGGTTTCTCTCCGGTATGTGTTCGCATATGTCTCTTTAAAGAACAATTGTCTGAAAATGATGAGCTACAAACTTTACAAGAGTAAGGCTTCTCTCCAGTATGTGTTCGTATATGGGCTTTTAAAGCAAAATTGGTTGAAAATGCGAAGTAACAAACTTCACATGAATAAGGTTTCTCTCCAGTATGTATTCTCATATGTTTTTTCAAAGCAGAATTGTCTGAAAATGCTGAAACACAGATTTCACAAGAATAAGGTTTCTCCCCAGTATGTGTTCGCATATGTGTTTTTAAAGCATAATTGGTTGAAAATGCTAATCCACAGACTTCACAAGAATATGGTTTCTCTCCAGTGTGTGTTCTCATATGTGTTTTTAAAGCAGACTTATCTGACAGTGCCAAACCACAGACACTGCAAGGATAAGGTTCATCCCCAGTGTGTTTTCGCATATGTATTTTTAATGCATAATTTGTTGGAAATACCAACTTGCAAACTTCACAAGAATAAGGTCTTGCGCCAGTGTGAATTCGAACATGCGTTTTTAGAGCAGAACTTGTTGAAAATTGTGACCCACAAACTTCACAAGAATATGGTTTCTCTCCGGTATGTGTTCGGATATGTCTTTTTAAAGCAGAATTGTCTGAAAATGCTGAACCACAGGTTTCACACGAATAAGGTTTCTCTCTCGTGTGTGTTCGCATATGTGTTTTTAAAGCATAATTAGTTGAAAATGCTGATCCACACACTTCACAAGAATACGGTTTCTCTCCGGTGTGTGTTCGCATGTGTTTTGTTAAATCAGAATTTCGTGAGAATGCTGACACACAAACTACACAAGCGTAAGGTTTCTCTCCACTGTGACTAAGCATGTGTCTTTTTAAATCAGAATTATTTGCAAATGCTGATACACAGACTTTACAAGAATAAGGTTTTTCACCAGTGTGTCTTCGCATGTGTATTTTAAATGCAGAGTTTTGTACAAATGCTGACCCGCAGACCTTACAAAAATAAGGTTTTTCTCCAGTGTGTGTTCGTAAATGTGTTTGTAAAGAAGATATTTGTGAAAATTTTAATTCACAGAATTCACAAGAATAAGGTTTCTCTCCAGTGTGTGTTCGGATGTGTGTTTTTAATGAAGAATTTTGGGAAAATACCAACCCACAGACTTTGCAGGAATAAGGTTTCTGTCTACCGTATGATTTCATGTTGATTACAAAATGAGAACTTTTTAGATCATAGTACCACACTTCATAATACATTTTTATTTACAATTTTTGGTTTTGGAAAATGCTTGTTGACATATATCACAAGAAAAATGCTTCCATAAAGCATACATTTCAAAGTTTCAAATAGGGAAAATGTTGATCCATACATACTCGAGTTTTGTTTTGTGAAAATGTTTTTCCTATGTACATCACAACAATAATACTTTCTTTCAGTTTTCAGTGTTTGTATTTAAAATGTTTAGTGTTAAATCAGTGATCCACACATTTTAGAAGAATAAATATAAATGCATTTCCTGTTATTTCGTCTTCATGATTTAGCAATTATCTGTGAATGAAGAAAAATATTATTACACAAATGTTATATAGCAAAATAAGTGAAAT
>OY744533.1:3065023-3125023 GCA_963556195.1 Sepiola atlantica | reverse complement strand
GCTTGTCCGTCCTGTGCAGTTCTAGGAGGTGCATCTCCCAGGTTTTGCCTTCCCTCTTTGGGGAGGAGTAAGTTTATTGCTTACTGTCTGAGGCGGCCCTACCGGGGAATGCCGACGAAGCTGCCCAGGCAATTTTTAAATGGCCAGAGTGCTCACCTCTCGAGCACTGGCTTTCTCATCCCACTTTCCTGACCTTGTGTCAATCTTACCTTGTTGGGGGTAGATAAATAAAAACTAGTTCAGCCAGGGGTTTTTACCCCACCAAATAAACCGGTATCGTCCGGGCCTTTGGGTCTGGATTTACGCCCGTCTATTGGGGCTTGTCCGTCCTGTGCAATTCTAGGAGGTGCACCCTCCCAGGCTTTGCCTTTCCTCTTTGGGGAGGAGTAAGTTTATTGCTAACTGTCTGAGGCGCCCCTACAGGGGAATGCCGACGGGGCTGCCCAGTCAATTTTTTAATGGCCAGAGTGCTCACCTCTATAGCGCAGGGTTATCTAATCCCACTTTCCTGACCTTGTGTCACATCTTACCTTGTTGGAGGTAGATAAATAAAACTATTTCAGCCAGGAGTTTTTACCCCACCTAAAATATATGTATTGGAGTTGATGGGAGAATGGATAAGGACACATTGATGTATAAGGAAATTGTGGATGAAAATAGACAGAGAATTATGAAAAAAACTAAGGGACCAGAACACCATTTAACTTTTACAAAAGAAACACCATGTGAAAGTAAATATCTGACACATTCTTCCGAATAGTGGTGCAACAGGTGCTGTTCATGCAGATCAAGTGGTGGATGTTTTGCATGAATTCCACAGTGAGAACAGTATCAAGGCTATACTTGTTGACAACACTAATACCAACACTAATACCAACACAAGTTGCGAAGGTGGAATGGTTGCAATTTTAGAAAAAAACTTTTTAAAACTCTTCACACAATTGGTTGCTCTTTGCATCATAATGAACTACCTTTCAGAGCCCTTTTTAAAAACATAGATGGTTGTGCAAAGGGCCCTACAACATTCCGTACCTCTGGGGAAATTATGCTCAAATGATTGATATGATTTACCCCAAATATCATTTTCCACTATTAGCAATCCTCTAGAGTCAATTTTAAAAATTGATGAAATACATGATCTTAGTTCTGACCAAAGACTCCTTTATGAATACACAGTAGGTATTTCTAGAGGTAAGGTTGACTCTAGATATGCCTCCTGGAAAATTGGTCCTTTAAACCAAGCAAGATGGTTAACTTTAGCCATCAGGCTTATGTGTTTATGGACTCGTGGTGCATACCCACAAAGGCACACAACAAAACTACACTATGTAGTAAATTTTATTGTAAATGTGTATGCCACTTCTTGGTTTGAAATTAAAAGAAATAGTAAATTCCACAATCAGTAAGTGCACATTTTTAATATGATCCAGAGGATTAAGGAGCAGCCTCAGGAAATCCAAGATATCACATTTAGAAATATACAAGGTAATACATTTTGTTTACTGCCTGAAAACTTTCTATATTCCATGGTTAAATCTGAGGAGATTGAAGTAAGAGAAGAAGCTTTAAAAAGAATTTTGGCCATTAGGTAAGTAATATTTATTCATATATCTCTGACTCAATTATTTATTCCAATTTATAGAATGATTTTTAAAGATTTTATCTAATTTCACCATAATTATTAAAGCAGTACAGATTGGAATTTTTTAATAATTCAATTAATTAATTTGTTCTTTCAGGAGTGAGGAGTCAACCAGAAAAAGATTAAAAAGAATACTACCTATTAATTTTAATGCCACACATTGGACACAATTAATAGATTTAAAATTATGCGGCATTTTTGAACCACCAATGACGGAAGATTTTACTGAATCTGAACTTCGAGAATCGTTGATGAATGGAACCAAGCTTGACTTGCCAGATTTGCCCTCACATTCTCAGGGTGTGGAACGGGCAGTTAAGTTAATAACAGAAGCTTAACAAACTGTATATGGTTTTGAAGCAAGGCATCAACACATTACAGCCAAAGTTTTGAGTCAGAAATTGAGACCAGCATTTTTGTCTAAGGGGTCTTATATGGAGCAATTTGACTCTCTATATTAAGCTTCATTAAAATAGTGTTAGGTTTTTCCTTATTTCTTTGCTTGTTATATTTTCACTAATAACAGAAAAAAATCATTTTTTAGGTATTCAAATATTACTGTTTAATTCATAACGTTAAAAGGTAGTTTACAAAAGCAGATACTGAAAATGAGGGGGGGGGGCAAATTTTCAATTTGAAGATTTCTTTAATTCATATCATTTTTATAAAATAAAAGGACATTCCCTGCTTTTAAATGCTAAAATTATTTGGTTTTCACACCAATATTCAAGCAAATCTTGCAAAAAAACGAGGAATTTTCAGTATATTCTTGTCTACGAGCTTTGATACCAAACGCTCAAAAAACCGCTGAAGTTTTTGATCTAATTTTTTGCATGAGTATTTAATAGGTCTATATACAACTTTCGGTACGTGCCTTTTTTTAATATTTCAAAAAAAGTGTAAAATCGACCTACCCTAATGTATATATATATATGTATGTATATATATATATGTATATATATATGTATGTATATATATATGTATATATATATATATGTATATATATATATGTATATATATATATATGTATATATATATATATGTATATATATATATATGTATATATATATATATTTATATGTATATATATATATATATGTATATATATATATATTTATATGTATATATATATATATATGTATATATATATATGTATATATATATATATATATATGTATATATATGTATATATATATATATATATATATGTATATATATGTATATATATATATATGTATATATATGTATATATATATATATGTATATATATATATATATATATGTATATATATATATATATGTATATATATATATATATATATATATATATATATATATATATATATATATATAGTGTGTTGACGTGTAAACATACGAGAAGAGTATAATTTCATGTTTATTTTTCCCTTAAAAGCAATAACTAAAAATAACTTAAAAGCGGTGTGGCTAACGATCTTAATTTACTCTTTAAATTGGAGAAATTTATCATACATCATTGAAAGTGAAATACACAGGCAGTGTATAAAATGTCAGGATGTTTCTGGTTTAATAAAATACCAGGATGTTTCTGATTTACTAATGCATCTATTACGACGATAATGTTTTACAACAAATCCTATTAAAATATGCTAATTTCTTTCTTTTTTTGTGACGTTTTAAAAAGCGATGGGTGGGGTGTCTTTGTGTACATGCAAAATAGAACTGATGGCTCATTTTGAATATATCTACATTTACATCAAATGGAAAGATAATGGTTCGGACGCGCCCCTGTAGTAAAATGAAGCCCAAAAGCAACTAAATTCAAGGTACAAGCCGAAATTTATTCTAGAAGAGTTCCAATGGTGTAAGGGGCAGACAACTCTCTTTTTAGTATATTGATAAAACATTTATTGAAGAAAATAGAATTTGGGAAAATGAACAGTATATTTTTTCATTTCAAAACCAACAAAACGAACAGTCCTCTAGTTTGGATTAACAGATTTTTTTATTTCTTTTATAGTTTAAAATATTAAATTATCGCAATTTCTAGTTTCTCCAAAAATGGACGTAATCGACGTGAATGCCTTGAAACTGTTGATTTTCACAAATGTTAATTTCTGCGATAATTTAATATTTTGAACTATAAAAAAGAAAAAAAGGTACTTAAGCATATTCGCCCCGACATTACAAAATTTAAAGAATGTATAAACGTTATTATGTACTTACGTGTTAGCTGAAAATAAGATTGTGCAGAAAAAATTACGCAAATTCATTCAGTAGTTATTTAATTATTAAAAAAAAACGATTTTAACGATTTTTTCACTCGGTAGATATTTTCACCATTTTGTATCTTAGATTTTCCAGTGGTCAAGAACGATAACTCATATTTTCACGATTTCTTGGTTTGGGGTTTTCTGATTGTCCGGAAAATGACATAACTCAAAATTAAAAAATTAGGGTTTTCTTTTTTTCGGCCTCACGCCTAGGGCTCGACCAAATCACGTTTTTCCTATATCTATGGGCCCATGAAATGGCGACGTACGAGACTGTTCAAAGGGAGTGCCGAATGGTTTCAACCCATACGATAGCCGACTGGAGGATGTTTGCCAGGGACATTTGCATTGAACATTTTTTAAGACATCCTCAAGTACTTGGTGGACAGGGTTGCTGCGCGGAAATCGACGAGATTATTTTGTTACGCAGGAAAAGTCACGTAGGTCGAGTGACGCGGCAACAGTGGGTGTTCGGCGGCTATGAACAGTCAACCCAAAATGGATTTCTAGTCACAGTGCCTTCAAGGGATGCTGCAACACTAATTCCAATCATAAAAAAATACATTCTTCCCGGCACAACAATTATATCTGATTGTTGGCGTGCTTATGATAGACTGGGTGCCGAAGGGTACCATCATTTGTGCGTCAACCATCGATATAATTTTGTTGACCCAACAACAGGCGCAACCACAAATCATGTGGAAAGAATGTGGCAAGAGGCCAAAAGACGAAATAAGGCTGAATGTGGTACCCATACGCATATGATAAACTCATATTTGGCCGAGTTCATGTGGCGACAAAAATTTCGGGGAAAAACATTAGAAAACCTTTTTAAACAGATTGCCGAAATTTATCCTGTGGGTCAATAAAATGCTACGTTTTTTTCTCTCTTATATCGTACTTATAAGTTGTTTTTCCAAAATTGGTTATGTCTTTTGTTAATTTTTTTTCTCTTATATCGTACTTATAAGCTGTTTTTCCGCAATTGGTAAAAAAAAAAAAATTTAACTTGGTAAAAAAAAAAAAAAAATTGTTATCTCCCTTGTTTACAAAAATGTCAAAATCTACGTAAAATCATTTAAATCATTTTTTTTTCTTTTTCTTATAATTAAATAACTACTGGATGAATTTGCGTAATTTTTTGTTGCACAATCTTATTTTCAGCTAACACGTAAGTACATAATAACGTTTATACATTCTTTAAATTTTTTAATGTCGGGGCGGATATGCTTAAGCACCGAAAAAAAAAATGTGTTATCCAAACAAGAAGACTGTTTGTTTTGTTGGTTTTGAAATGTAAAAATTAGGTACGTGCAAATCAATGGCTGATTCCCAAAAATGAAAAAACATTTTGACCCCCCCTTCACTTAAAAATACACCAAAATTCAGGAAATCAAGCAATTTTACTGAAATTTTCAATATTTATTAATCAACAATCACGGAATATAATGAAACCATTTTTTTTTTTAAAATCTTAGTGAAAAAGTATTATTTTTCTAAAAGAAAATACACCTTTACTAAAGTTATATTTTTATATATTAATAAAAAAAAATGCATGATTTTTTAAATTTTACTTATGTAAATAAAGGATCGTAGATGTTAACAAATAAATTTTTTTTCCAAAATTTTTCATATATATTACGAAAAAGGCCAGTAAATACCGTGTTAATAAAATCACTATAACTCGAAGAAAAATTAATTCTTTGAATTAGCGATATTATTATTGAATAAAGCATTGTTTAATCAATATTTTCACCAAAAAAATAATATAATTGCAAAAAATATTTCATGCGATTTTAATGATTAAAGTTTTTGGAAAAATAAAAAATGCGACGTAATTATATTTCCCTTTCATAGAGAAACGAGTCATCATCAGCGCAAGAATTTATTGTTTATAATCTTGAAAATAAACCAAATATTTACACATTTGTAACTCAGTAAGTTAACGAAAAAAAGAATTTTAAAAATTGAATAATTTCTACTAACGATCGATCCGCAAGGCTATGGAAGGCACGCTATGTAATAATCAAGCGCAATTAGACCTCCCACCATTCACTCCCACCACTCCTACTTAATTTTTCTCAATTTCGTTAATTTCACAATTGGACAGATAAAACGTAAGTTGTTCTTTGTTTTTTTTCATTAATAAATATTCTTTAAAAAGTTTAAAATTTATTAATAAATAAATAGTTCAAATATGACATTTTCTTTAAAATTGAATTTTATTTATTTAATTATAAATAATTGTTATTAACAAAAAATTAAAACGTTAACAATAATTTGTTAATGTTTTAATTTTTTTCAATGAATATTTATTTACTTTTTCACACTGAAAATTAAATACTATTTTAGCTTAAAATAAAAAAATACCCATTAAGTTTTATTTTTAAAGAATTAATGTATTTTAAAATTAAATTAATTCTATAAAAATAAATCGAGTAATGTAATTGTTCAAGTTTTTAATCAATCATCATGTAAAAATAATTGATCCAATTGAAGGATTTCGTAACGTTAACATAAAAATAATTTTAACATTTGAAAGAAAGTTATTTCAAATTCTAAGGAAATCATTGGTAAACAATTTCTTTAGCTTTTTTTACAGATATGCTTAAAGAAGCACCATTATTATTTTTTAAACATTTCCATAAATTATTTTGCAAAACATTTGTAATGGGGGGAGGGAATCCCCAAACTGTTAAAATCATTTTGACACCACTCTTCAGTTTTTAAAAAAAAGTTAATTTTTTTAAAGTTATAACATTAAATATAAATCTTTGTAGATAACATAATTAAAATCTTAATTCTGTACATTCGAAAATATTATAATTAAATAAGATTTTCTTTTTTTTTTCATTACAGAAAAATTTAATTAACTTTCTTATTACATTTTCTTTTAATTTTTAGATGTCTATGCTATCATATATCCAGGAGCAGTATCCTATAGTTCAGAATTCTCATCCAGTTTTAGTTGGGCACATATTAAAGAAATTTATCGATAAGGATTTTTCACAGAATAGAATACAAGAATGGGCTACTGTGGAAAACAGACGAAATGGTTACCCACCAATAACCAGTTCTATGATTTGTAAATTGAAAGTATTTTTCAAGAAAAGGCATAATTTACATTTAACCGCCTTCAAAAACGTGTGCAAAACTGAAGCCCATGCATGTATCCTCTCGACTACAACTAACACCTCTCGGATTTATACTAAATCAACAACTGCATCCATTGCTTCTGCCTCTACTTCTCCAACTAATAAACTTTTGTTAACAAAACTAGCAAAAGTAAAAAAAGAACTTTCCTTCCTAAAAAGAAAATTCAACAGTACAAAACAAAAGTGGCATGCTAGAATATCTAACATGAAAAAAAAATTGGCAAATGCTGAAACCAAACTCCAGACATGTAACAAAAAACTGCATACATTACAAGAACAACTAAGAGAAGCTAAAAATAACAAAATGGATAGAGTTGTCTTAACAAGAAAACTGTATTATAGCTGCATCCTTAGTGGTGTAACACTGTCCAAAATACCACAGACAGTTAGTTTTCTCATGCAGTGTCTGAAGTTTGGAAAACCTGTTGAAACAGTAAGTCAGAGAACTATATACCGTATGGTAGGGGAGCTTGGTTTTTTTGCAGATTACCTGACAGTCGACGCAGTGCTAAAGGCAGAAAATGCAACTATAGTATTTGATGCCACGACGCAAGATGGGATGCATATTAATTGCATTTTACTTACAACACCTGACTCTGCCCATCTTGTGTCCCTGGAACATTTGCCAGGCGGCACTGCAGTCGACTACAAGCAACATATTTGTTGTAGCATCAGACAGTTGGCCAAAGTTTATTCAATAATAACTGGCCACTGTTTTGATGACTTGCTACAAAAAATAATAAGCAAAATAAACAGCTCGTTAACTGATCGAGCTCCCGTTAACCATGCCACATGTTATTTGTTGGAGAAGGCATGGGATAAGAGTCTAGTTGAGCTCAACTGCAATATCCACCCACTAGAGGCAGTTTCCCGTACAACCAGAAAGGCTCTTGCGAATTGTGAAAGCCCTCACATAAAAGAAATTCTTCATGGTGGTGAGTGCCTAGCCTGGAAAATTATGTTGGGTTTGAATTCCCTTCGATATAGTGACAGGAAAGGTAATATTAGGGCATTTAAGGTCTTCCTGCATGATTTAGGCCTTAAATTGTCCTTAATTCCTAGATTTCGAGGGAATCGAATTCACATTATTTTTCAACTAGGCGCTACTTATTTTCTTTACTATGAAAATTTAAAATCTTTTTTGCAAGGGCTGACCAACAAGAACCAAGACAAAAAGAATCTTGAAAAAGCCTTTCAGAAGGAGACGGCTGCTGTAGAATTTCAAGTGCTGGGAGTCATCGGTAAACTTTTAACTGGGCCTTGGATGCGTACCTTTTATACTTCAAATAAAAATAAACATCCAATGTCGCTTAATATGACTCTAATTAAAGAGGTTATATATAAATTAGAGGTACAAGTCCAAGACCCTTATAACATATTATTTCGGACGTATGATTTTTTTGGCCATCCCCTGCTGGAAAGGGAGAACATTAATAAAATCATGATGACTCCTACTAATATAAACCTCTTTAGCCAAATGATGAAGACCAGTTTAATTGAGATAGTCTGTGTGCTAAAGAGGCAATATAAAAATTCATTTACTACAGTAGCCGGATCCTTGGATGCAGTTATGTCATCAGCCAGGGACCACACGATGCTGGTAGAAAGCTACATTGGCGAATTCTGTGAAAGAAAACGTCTTGCACGCAATTCTTATGTTAGCAGCATAAGCAATTCGATTAAAGCCAAACATAATGCGGTGAGAGAATTCGTCAATAACATTGATTCCAGCATTCTGCAATTGGCAATTCCTTATAGCAGGCAGCTTCTGGATGTTTACCATCTACAACGTGAAAAAACCGATTCAGAAATTGCCAGTAGAATTTCTGAGAAGAGGTCTAAGGAAGAAGCAGCAACACGAAAGAAAATGCAGACAAAGCTGCAAGGCCTAAAGGTACATATTTGTTTCAAATTTGGAAATTATTTTCGATTTAATTGAAATATGAAATCCTAAAAGTATAATTATAATTGTTCACACCCAGTAAATTAGGTTTCTAATTATTATATATTTATTTTTAAAGGAATTTTCCTTTCCAAACCTCAGAGAGAATTTTCCTGATATGTCAGATGAAATACTGATGGATCTACAGGGAATTTTGCAAGGGAGCCCTATAAGCAAAAGCATAACTCATTTATGGGAAATTGATGGTCGAATTCAGATATTCACAGGGGAAATAACAAGTTTTGAAAACAACGTTTATGAAATTTGTTATTTTCCTATTCCTGAAGATGAACTTCAATTATCCATATATGAATTTGGTGCCGATTTGCTTCTCAAAGACCTCTGGTTTCTGGATCGGTGATTTGTACGTTGACTGCTATAAGGAAGATGAGCTAAGAAGATGAGGAAATAACCCCAAAACGGCCCTTTTCAGGGCCACCAAATTTTAATGAAATTTTTTCAACTACATATGCAAAATAAAAGCGATCTTTTATGATTATAATATATAATGGATACATAAATTGGTTGGTATAGACATGGTTAGAGTAGGTTTGGCGTAAGGTTTACGGTCAGTTAGCTTGGGTCCTAATCTGCACCAGTACATAAAAATAAAAATAAGGGAAAATTATTAAAAAACCTTCTGTTCAAAAAAAATAATAAATTCGTGTCTTCCATACTTGTCAATTTAATGTAGACATATTTTTCGTAACCTTAAAAAATAAAGAAATTAAGTTATAATCATTTTTCAATTTCTATAAAGCATAACTTCCATATAAATTTTTTTAAATAAAAATAAATATTACTGCAGTTCAGGGCTTCCATACTTTCAGATTTGGTCGCCAACTTTTGTTTACACTTACATAAAACAGCAAAATGCGCTCGTGATGTATCTTTTATTTTTTATTTTGGATAATTCGGCAAGTTTTAGTAGAAAAATGAAGGTCATTTTTTTTTTAATTCACTCTCTTAAGACTAAATTTAATAATTTTCTTTGAAATAGTTCCAAAAAATTGATATTTATCTTTCCAACGAATTTAAAACGTATTTTTATCGAATTGCAGTTTTGATCAATTTTTAACGTTTATAGGGGTTTTTGACAACATTTTTAATTCTAATTTTTTTTTCAAACGTAAATATACATTTGTTTCCTTTTATATAATAACATTAGGCTTTTATCTTTCAAACACAATCAAAAGTTAAACGAAAACTGCTTTAAAAAATTAAGAAAAGACACTTTTAAGAACGAGGGTCAGTGCAAGCGGCCATTTTTTTTGCACGTACCTAGTAAAAATATACTGTTCATTTTCCCAAATTCTATTTTCTTCTATAAATGTTTTATCAATATACTAAAAAGAGAGTTGTCTGCCCCTTACACCATTGGAACTCTTCTAAAATAAATTTCGGCTCGTGTACCGCATCAGCACAAGTGCCAAATTCAATTAATACTTACTTCTAGTTTTACAGCTGGCTTTCGAATGATTTACCTGTTTTCAAGAAAGAAAAGGTTAAATAAAACGTAACGAGGTTCAAAATTCAAGATGGCGACCATAAGAGCAGGTTCGCAGAAAAATACAGAGGGGGGAATTTAAATGAACCATTTCAAAACAGGGCCGATTTCTTTGTTGAATATTAACCGTAAAATTATTATTATTATCTTATTTATCACAATATCGGTAATTCGTGAGATTGTTTCTTACTTGTGGCTTCCGTTTTCTGGGGGCGGTTTTCAGAAGATTCACAGCCGGTGCACCGTCAGAAAATGTCCCTTTTGATTATAGTTTTAACAAATTTGCAAAAAGGTTTTATTTTTTTAATAAAATATGATACAGTAATAATAAATTATTTCATAAGTAATCAATCGAATGTTTTATGGCAAATGGGCATAACAAGGAGGAACGCTGGCTTCCGGTGAAATAAGCTTAAAGAAAGTGTCTACGAATGCCTGAAAGTGATACAACAATTTTTTTATTCATATTAATTTCAGACTTTTCATTTTTTCATATTAATTTCAGACTTTCCTTTTTGTCATATTATAATAATTAACATAGTATAGACTATTTGAAAAATAAGTTATTTGATTGTTTTCAAAACTTTAAAAAAATGTCATTAAAAAAAAAAAAAAATAGAATAATCTTTTCTTTTTTTTTCAAGAAATAATGTTTTTGAGCACCAGAATGTTTTTTTTTTATTTAATGTTTTCTTTAAAAAAAATTTAAAAATATTTAGTGAAAATAATGTTTTTGGGGAGGGTGAGGGTTTAGGGGTTAGGGTTAGGGTTAGTGCATTTCCATTTCTAAGAAAAAGTTTGATTCCGGAAGTTACTCCATTTCCAAGAAAAAAGGTTTTCACTATTATTACAAAAAAATGTTTTGAAAACAATCAAATAAAAACAAATAAATTATTTTTCAAATAGTCTGTATTATGTTAATTATTAGATTATGATGAAAGAAAAGTCTGAAATTAATATGAAAAAAAGAAAAGTCTGAAATTAATATGAATAAAAAAAATTGTTGTATCACTTTCAGGCATCCGTAGACACTTTCTTCAACCTTTTTCTACCGGAAACCAGCGTTCCTCCTTGTTATGCTCATTTGCCCGAATGTTTGGTTTTTATTTTGTAATAAAAAAATTAAAAAACAACAACAGAATACTGAATTCATTGTATTAATAATTTATCGCTGTTTTTCACAATTACACATCCAAAAAATAACTCCCACACATGCATTCACATACATTGCTACTCGCCATACTGTAGGTATGTGCAAAAATGGCCGCTTCTTGTACGGACTATGCTTATTAAACAGGGCTTATCATTAATTATTTAATTAGTTTCCGTGTAAACTTTGATTGTGTTTGAAAGATAAAAGCCTAAACTTAATCTCTAAACGAAAAAAACTGCATATTTACGTGTGAAAAAACAATTATAATGAAATATGTAATCACTGCGACTAAAAAATTCAGCGAATTTTGAACTTTGAAAAAAATTACTTGTAAAAATCCCTTGAAAAATAAATATAAGTTTTTGGGAACTATTTCAAAGATAATTATTAAATTAAAGTCATAAGATACTGAATTAAACAAAACAAATCCCACGTTTTACAAAAAATTAGCAAAATTATCCCCCAAAAGGCATAAATTCGTAAAATCTGTCATCACTTAACCGGTAAAGGACTTTGTTTACCAATTGACTATCGCTATGCGAAATATATGGAAGACAAAAATGTCATAATTTATCATTTTTAACTTTATACATAAAAATGGTTTTGTAATAGTTTATAGAAGTTGAAAAATTATTATCCATTAATTTCTTTATTCTTTTTAAGGTTATAAACAAATTTAAGTACCCTTATTTTGTTATAATAAAAAAGGAAATGCTTATTTAATTAAAATATTTGTGAGTGTACACAATTAAGATCTTATTTTATTTTTAACTAAAAAAGTTCATATTTAACTTGGTATTAGTTTTTAATTTAGTAATACTCTGAAATTATTCATGACGTCTGTTTACCAGTGTTTTTCCTTAGAATTTGAAATAAAACTTTTTTAAAATGTTATAAATTATTTTTACGTTACGAACTGCGTCAATTTTATCATTTATTTTTACATGATTAACTTGGCCTTTTGGCTAAGATCAAAGTGTAGTATCTGTTCCGATGGATACTGCACCCCATAGACTGGTATTGTCTTGGCCTTCGGGGCTTGATTTACGCCGGTCTATGGGTCTGTCCTGTGCAGTTCTAGGAGGTCCACTTTCCCAGGCTTCGCCTCCCCTCTTTAGGGAGGAGTAAGTTTATTGCTTACTGCCTGAGGCGCCCCTACCGGGGAATGCCGACGGGGCTGCCCAGGCAATTTTTAAACCCCACTTTCCCGACCCGACCTTGGGTCACATCTTACTTGTGGGAGTAAGATAAAAACTGGCCTTGTGCCTAACTCCTGAAGAGGAGTAAATTAATACTCGGCCACAACAACTCTTAATTTTGATATACATCTGTATTCCATCTTAATTTCTGGTGAAGTTAACATTACTTTTTAAAGGCGATTGTAGGGCATAAACATTTGTCAAACGCCCGTTCCAGCAGCAGCAGCAGTAGTAGTAGTAGCAGTAGCAGTAGTAGTAGTAACAATAACAAATACTGATTAGATCAAGATACTCAATCTCGATTAGTGGCGGATATCAGATTTCAATCAATCGGAAAGAATCGCCTACTGGAGCCGGGCAACTGTTTGGGGAAGCAAATTTTTCAATATTTTTAGACAGTGTATGATGAATTAGTTTATTCAAAGTCCTGATAATTTTTTTGTCCCAAGAAAATTTACAATGCTTTGAATCTGTGTCTACCTTCACATACTTTCACAAATGTTCCTCAAATATTCGGGAGACAACTTCTCCAATTCTTCTTTAATAGTATCAGGAGTCGATATTGCTGTTTGATGTTCTATTAATGTTCTATTGGTAACATGTTCTAAGTGGGAGGAGACTGATGGGTTCATAATTTTGCAGGTTTTTCACCAGAATTCTTGAATATTTGATCAAAATCTATTATATGATTTTGATTCTAGAAAATGGCTAACATTTAAGGCTTAAGCTTCAGCAGTCTTCATAAATAATTGAAATTCAGGGAATCTTGTTTACTTGGTGTTGAATGAATATGGATTAAATTTAATGCAAATCTGAAATATTTTAATTTTTAAATGAGAGGTTGTGTCCATATTGTGTATCCTAAAAACCCTTTTAAATATTAGAAAATAACTTAAATTTGAGGAATATTTATTAATTGATGTCATTTTCCATCTATTCAGGAAGCACAATTCGGCAAGACATTTGTTATAGAGTTTCAAGAGGAGATGAGGCCAGCTCAGGAGAGTAGGTTTGGTACTTGTAAAGCATTTGAACCGGAGAAACCCCAACTAGGTTAAGATTAGTATTAAAAACACAGTTTAGTTTTTATTGTACCAGTATCGTATTTTTTTATTACTATAACAGGGATCAGATCTGGCCCACATGCTTTGGAGGTGTCAAGGATTTTAAGGGAAGCGCTGATGATCATATAAAGTGTGGCTTAATGGGAAATTAGGCAGGGAGTGTTTTGTACAGTTTAAGTGGGCAAGTGGTTCAGCCATATCTCTTACCATGCAAGCGACATCATGGTCGTAGGATAGTAGGGAGAATTGTTGATTGCCCATTATTCACTATTATAGATTTTCCAGAAACGCAAGTTTCTAATTTCTGTGACTCATCTTGGTGTACTAACTTTTAGCTGCAGCTATTACACCATCAAAATGGTTTCTTGATTCTATAAATTTGTGTATTTTTGTAGTTGAATAGGCAGAATGCTTGCAGCCTATGCACAATGACAGCTGCATAGGTCGAAGTAAACCATTGAGGAGAATGGGGCTAATTAGAGAATTTCTGCGTTGGGTACATATGCCTCATTTGCACATTATTTAGAGAGAAAGTTTCACTGATGTGATCTATGATGGATTCTCAATCAGCTCATTTGTAGTATCTCGTCGTTTTGAATCGTCGTTCGGAATCAGAAATGTACAGTGATGTCAACCATTAATACAATGTGAAAAGCATTCCCGAGTGGGCTATGGGCATCTGTCACACAAGCCTCAGGCAGTGTACTAAAGAATAGGTTCAGAATTGAGGCTTCCTGACCCTCACGATCTCGAAAGCAGATCGGAAAAATGAGTGTTTCTTACGGGAAGTGTGCAATAGAGTAACTATGTGTGATGTTACAAGTTGCGTCTCTGTAGTGGACATTAAAATCACAAAATACAAACAAACAAAATTTGGGCGCTCGAATCTAAAGAGAGAACTGCATCCACACCATCCATACCATCGTCGAGCAGGGTACAGAACTGCATCCACACCATCGTCGAGCAGGGTACAGAACTGCATCCACACCATCGTCGAGCAGGGTACAGAACTGCATCCACACGATCGTCGAGCAGGGTACAGAACTGCATCCACACCATCCACACCATCGTCGAGCAGGGTACAGAACTGCATCCACACCATCGTCGAGCAGGGTACAGAACTGCATCCACACCATCCACACCATCGTCGAGCAGGGTACAGAACTGCATCCACACCATCCACACCATCGTCGAGCAGGGTACAGAACTGCATCCACACCATCGTCGAGCAGGGTACAGAACTGCATCCACACCATCGTCGAGCAGGGTACAGAACTGCATCCACACCATCGTCGAGCAGGGTACAGAACTGCATCCACACCATCCACACCATCGTCGAGCAGGGTACAGAACTGCATCCACACCATCGTCGAGCAGGGTACAGAACTGCATCCACACCATCGTCGAGCAGGGTACAGAACTGCATCCACACCATCCACACCATCGTCGAGCAGGGTACAGAACTGCATCCACACCATCCACACCATCGTCGAGCAGGGTACAGAACTGCATCCACACCATCGTCGAGCAGGGTACAGAACTGCATCCACACCATCCACACCATCGTCGAGCAGGGTACAGAACTGCATCCACACCATCCACACCATCGTCGAGCAGGGTACAGAACTGCATCCACACCATCGTCGAGCAGGGTACAGAACTGCATCCACACCATCCACACCATCGTCGAGCAGGGTACAGAACTGCATCCACACCATCGTCGAGCAGGGTACAGAACTGCATCCACACCATCGTCGAGCAGGGTACAGAACTGCATCCACACCATCCACACCATCGTCGAGCAGGGTACAGAACTGCATCCACACCATCCACACCATCGTCGAGCAGGGTACAGTCTTGGTTCGATGGAAAAGGGTAAAGGAAATATAGAGTAACTACTGTGTCTTATAGCTCGATAAACCAAGCCAATCTCTGTGGTGGACATTAAAATCCCAAAATACATAGATTTGGGCGCTCGGATCTAAAAAGAGTGCTGCATCCACACTATTAAAGAATTCGTTCAAAGAAAAAGAGGGAATATAATTAACTAACACTGTGTTGTAAGGTTAATCTAAAGCACACATAGGCCTAATAATCTTATTCTAGCTTATATTCTCTAGTTATGGATTCTCAGAGTCTTTACCGCAGCATGGGAGTGTATGCTGATATGTCTAAATGATTAGAAGGGATTGAGGAGGTAAATTAGTTTCGCTTAGTGCAAGGATATGTAAGGATTTTTCAAGGAAAGGGGATTCTACATCATTCAGATTAATTCTGAGCCCTCGGATGTTTGTGAACATGAGCTTTAAGGGAGGAGGCGAATTTGTTGTTTTCAGGTGACGTCTTGTTTTAACGCATTTCTTTTTGTTTGTATTAGCATTATTTTTGCTTTTAGATAGTGTGGGTTGGGCAAAGTGGGTGTTTGTTGGATATCAGTAAGCTCATACATGTAGACTATTAGCATTCGCATCGGAAACGCCCAACAGAGGTAATTACAGAGTCCCTTTCTATGTGCGACGTGGCACCACAGTTATCCTGATATAATACAGCTGTTGATAGTTCAGCCGCTTTCAGTGCGACCTAAGGGTTAGGGCTCCTATGTTACCAGTCAGAAACAGCAGTCAAACAAACGGTCAAACCTGTACCGTAACCTGTCAAAACAAGAGAGGCTCAGACTAGTTATGTAAAACTGAATGACAATAAAGTGTCTCCAAGTTGCCCAGAAACAGAGAAAGACAGATTGTGGGATGGTGTTCATTGTCCGAGTCAAGAAACAAGGCCAAGCAATGGGTGTCTTTGAAGTGTTCTTGTGAGGTACCTCTGTCTGACTTATAGGCAAAGAACGAGTGCAAAGCCGGGCGATATACATAGGCTATCTACTGTAAAAATATTAGAAATTGTTCAAAAACATGACCCATAAACTTTACAAAATGAGGATGTCTTTTTTATCAATTTTCTTATCCTTTTGTTTTAGCGGGGGATGAGGAATCCTATTGTATACCAGATATTCACCCATTATTTCAGAGACATCAACCGAGAGATCCTTTTCTGATTCTTACCCTCTCGTCAAGCGCAATTGTTTGGATCTCTCTTACACTAGGTTCACCGGGTATATTAGCCTGTTCGTTTTTAAATTATGTTCATGAACCATATAGCTTTCTTCTATTTTTAACGTAGTTCACCCCAAACAAGGCAGGCCGCCACTGTAGACATAAGGGGCTACTGAGAAGAAAGAAAAGGGGAGAAGGTGGGGGGTTCAACCTAAACTGAGATCTGCGCAGCGAGATGTCTGTTTACATTAATTTTAAATTTCTGCATGTCAGTACTGTCGGGGAAACAGGCAGCAGGGAGGGAGTTCCAGAAGCTAGCAGCACGAGGAAAGAAGCTATTTGAGTAGAAAGCTCTCCGGCATCTGGGGACCTCCACAGTGAATGGATGGGATTTAGTTGATTGTCGAGTTGGTCTAGTGAATTTACGTCGAGAGGGCACCAGAGTAGCCAATTCATCATAGCATAATCCATTGAAGTATTTGTAAAACAAGCACAAGGATGCTACATTGCAGCGATGGGACAGGGACTGGAGCTTGGTTGACAGTGAGGGACCTATTAGGGGTGCTCCTATGATTACTTGAATGATTGAGATTTTCCTTAGATTCCAGTTTTTTTCCATCTCGTACATAAGACCTTAGTATTTGATTATCATCTCCCTCTTAGCTCTGTTTAAGTCAGCATCAACTTCAACTAGTGTTGCTACTCTCCCTTCTTGGCCTTTTGGCTAAGATCAAAGTGTAGTATCTGTTCCGATGGATACTGCACCCCATAGACTGGTATTGTCTTGGCCTTCGGGGCTTGATTTACGCCGGTCTATGGGTCTGTCCTATGCAGTTCTAGGAGATCCACCCTCCCAGGCTTTGCCTCCCCTCTTTGGGGAGGAGTAAGTTTATTGCTTACTGCCTGAGGCACCTCTAACAGGAATGCTGACGGGGCTGCCCAGCTAATTTTTAAACCCCACTTTCCCGAACCGACCTTGGGTCACATCTTACTTGTAGGAGTAAGATAAAAACTGGCCTTGTGCCTAACTCCTGGAGAGGAGTAAATCAATACTCATTTCTGAGGTCGGAAAAAAATCAGAAATCAGCAGACGGTTCATTGTCCGCCATTTTGGCTGCGAATCGACTAAATCGCCAATGGTTTATGACTTATTTCAAACAGTGGAGGTTCCGGCGTATTATACTCCCTAAAAACCTTTTTAAATAATTCAAAGAAACTGAAATTTAAGGAATATTTATTAATACCTATTGTAAAAACTTCACAAAACTCAGGATTATCTGAACTTTCACGAAAGGCTTCCACCCCCATTTTATCCCCTTTGTATAAAACTAAAACTAAATATAACCCACATTAACCACTTACACCTAACAGCTATATTTCAAAATTCATAATGGTCAGTTCATTAGTTTAGGAGTAAATCCTATACATATAAATATATAAACAGATATACATTCCTAACTTTATATAAATAGTTTAGGAGTGAATCCTATACATAGAAATATATGAACAGATATACATTCCTAACTTTATATAAATAGTTTAGGAGTGAATCCTATAAATAGAAATATATAAACAGATATACATTCCTAACTTTATATAAATAGTTTAGGAGTGAATCCTATACATAGAAATATATAAACAGATATACATTCCTAACTTTATATAAATAGTTTAGGAGTGAATCCTATACATAGAAATATATGAACAGATATACATTCCTAACTTTATATAAATAGTTTAGGAGTGAATCCTATAAATAGAAATATATAAACAGATATACATTCCTAACTTTATATAAATAGTTTAGGAGTGAATCCTATACATAGAAATATATAAACAGATATACATTCCTAACTTTATATAAATAGTTTAGGAGTGAATCCTATTCATAGAAATATATAAACAGATATACATTCCTAACTTTATATAAATAGTTTAGGAGTGAATCCTATAAATAGAAATATATAAACAGATATACATTCCTAACTTTATATAAATAGTTTAGGAGTGAATCCTATACATAGAAATATATAAACAGATATACATTTCTAACTTTATATAAATAGTTTAGGAGTGAATCCTATCCATAGAAATATATAAACAGATATACATTCCTAACTTTGTATAAATAGTTTAGGAGTGAATCCTATCCATAGAAAAATATAAACAGATATACATTCCTAACTTTATATAAATAGTTTAGGAGTGAATCCTATACATAGAAATATATAAACAGATATACATTCCTAACTTTATATAAATAGTTTAGGAGTGAATCCTATACATAGAAATATATAAACAGATATACATTCCTAACTTTATATATAGTTTAGGAGTCAATCCTATACATAGAAATATATAAACAGATATACATTCCTAACTTTATATAAATAGTTTAGGAGTCAATCCTATACATTGAAATATATAAACAGATATACATTCCTAACTTTATATAAATAGTTTAGGAGTGAATCCTATACATAGAAATATATAAACAGATATACATTCCTAACTTTATATAAATAGTTTAGGAGTGAATCCTATACATAGAAATATATAAACAGATATACATTCCTAACTTTATATAAATAGTTTAGGAGTCAATCCTATACATAGAAATATATAAACAGATATACATTCCTAACTTTATATAAATAGTTTAGGAGTGAATCCTATTCATAGAAATATATAAACAGATATACATTCCATAACTTTATATAAATAGTTTAGGAGTGAATCCTATACATAGAAATATATAAACAGATATACATTCCTAACTTTATATAAATAGAGATAAATATAGAAATAAATACACATTGGTCTTTATTATAGACATTTTTTAATAATTTGTAATTTTTTATTTTTTTATTTTTTAATAATGTGTAATTTTTTATTTTTTTATTTTTTATTTTTTAATAAGTTGTAATTTTTTTTTTTTTTTTTTTAATTTTTTAATAAGTTGTAATTTTTTATTTTATTTTTTTATATTTTAATAAGTTGTAATTTTTTCTTTTTTTTAATAAGTTGTAATTTTTTATTTTTATTTTTAATAAGTTGTAATTTTTTATTTTTATTTTTTTATTTTTTAATAAGTTGTAATTTTTTATTTTTATTTTTTTATTTTTTAATAAGTTGTAATTTAAAAAAAGTTTTTTAATTTTTTAATAAGTTGTAATTTTTTATTTTTTTTATTTTTTAATAAGTTGTAATTTTTTATTTTTATTTTTTTATTTTTTAATAAGTTGTAATTTTTTATTTTTTATTTTTTAATAAGTTGTAATTTTTTATTTTTTATTTTTTTTATTAGTACAAAGAAAAATAGCTAGAGAGCAGAATCTTGGAATGTTTCCAGACTTTTCTTTTGTATTAGATATTCAATGTAAAGATACTTAACACTCCATTGTGTCTCATTGTATAATAGCCGTTGCACATCAGAAACTTACAACTGGACGTCAGGTGGTTTACACTATTTACTTCTGTATGGCATAGACTGCACTTGTTGTCGGTGCTGAAACTACTTTCTCTCTTTTTTTTTCATTTTAATTTAGTTTATCTAAAGAGATCAAGGGGCCTACTCTTGAGGCTAACACTTGATTTCCCTATGAGTAAAATTTATATCAGAGAGCTCTCTTAAGGAGAGATGTTGTTCCTTTTAGGGCTGCTATCTGTACTTCCCTACAGTTTGGTTTTCCCGGGATTGTTTCTAAGTATTTACTTAGATTTTTTTTTCACTCGACCAGTTACCCCCACTACAACCGGTATGATGTTTATTTCATCAAGGGACCATGTTATTTTAAAATCATTTTTGAGATCTTGGTATTTTGTTATATTTTCCCATTCGGCTCTATTGAGCCATAGTCATTTGTGTGTGTATTCTCATGTTTTTTCAAAGCAGAATTGTGTGAAAATGTCAATAGACAGATTTCACAATAATATAGTTTTTCCCTTTGGGGAGTGTAGATTCTTGAATCTTATCAGCTAGGATCTAATTAGATGTTTTGCTCCACTTTTACAAACTTTGCGTAGTGGTTGCAAAACAATAGCACATTCTTTTGCACAACAGTCCATGGTTGGGCTTTTAAGTCTCTTATGTTTCTTTTTTGTTGCTGTATTTGATGGAGATAGGGGGTCAGGACCTTTTGTCTCAAGGCCTGATGGCTAACCCTGGTTGGCCTCTGTCATGGCTGCAGAATCATTACCAGAGGCAGGAAGGTTTACCCCATTGCTTACATCTTCCTGGTGTTTGAACGGGTTGATGGGTCCTTTTTAACCTGGGTGCCGGCCTGCCAGTATTTATTTTTGTTTTATTCATATTTTCTATCATTCATTTCCTCATTGTCAACGGCTTTTAATTCATTATTCGAGGCTACCTTCTATTAATAGAAGGGGTGCCCCCGTCCGCAATTTGGGAGACGTGCTGGATGGCTTGAGGAGACAGTACACCATTATTTCCCTCTTTTCTTTTCTTTTTCTTATCTTTCTGTTTTTGCTGGAGATGCCAGACATTCACCGGCTATTTCAGACACTCCAGCCTAGAGATCGTTTTAAGATTCTAACCGTCCCTTTAAGTGCAGTTGTTTGTATTTCTCTTGCACTCAGTTCACCGAGTATACTCGCCAGATAGATCTTGAAATTCTTCTTCATTAGTCCTGTTGCTCCTATAATTACTGGTATGATGGAGATTTTCCTAAGACTCCAGTTTCTTTTCATGTCCGAATGTGTGTTTTCATATGTCTTTTTAAATGCGAAGATGTTGAAAATGCTGACCTGCAAACTTCACAAGTATAAGGTTTCTCCCCAGTATGCGTTCGCATATGTGTTTTCAAAGCAAAATTTGTTGAAAATGCCAATCCACAGACTTCACAAGAATATGGTTTCTCCCTAGTGTGTGTTCTCATATGTGTTTTTAAAGAAGAGGATGTTGAAAATGCTGACCTGCAGACTTTACAAGAATAAGGTTTCTCTCCGGTATGTGTTCGCATATGTCTTTTTAAAGCACACTTGTCTGAAAATGCCGAGCTACAAACCCAACAAGAAAAAGGTTTTTCTCCAGTATGTGTTCGTATATGGGCTTTTAAAGCAAAATTGGCTGAAAATGCTGACCCGCAAACTTCACAAGTATAAGGTTTCTCTCCGGTATGTGTTTGCATATGTCTTTTTAAAGCAGAATTGGCTGAAAATGCTGATACACAGATTTCACAAGAATAAGGTTTCTCGCCAGTATGTGTTCGAATATGCGTTTTTAAATTAACATTAGTTGAAAATGCAAATCCACAAATTTCACACGAATATGGTTTCTCCCCAGTGTGTATCCTAATATGTATTTTCAAAGCAGACTTATCTGACAATGCCATTCCACAGATTTCACAAGAATAAGGTTTATGTCCAGTATGTGTTTGCATATGTATTTTCAAAATAAAATTAGTCGAAAATGCCAATCCACAGACTTCACAAGAATATGGTTTCTCACCAGTGTGTATTCTCATATGCCTTTTTAAAGAAGAATTGTTTGAAAATACTGACCCACAGACTTCACAAGAATAAGGTTTCTCTCCGGTATGTGTTTGCATATGTCTCTTTAAAGAACAATTGTCTGAAAATGCTGAGCTACAAACCTCACAAGAAAAAGTTTTTTTTCCAGTATGTGTCCGTATATGTGCTTTTAAAGCTAAATTGGCTGAAAATGCTGACCCACAAACTTCACAAGAATGAGGTTTCTCTCCAATGTGTATTCTCTGGCCGATTTCCGATTTAATTTTTTTATTTCTGTTTTTGTTAGTATAGGGATGAGCCATTCTTCTAAATGTCACACTATTACCTTCTATTTAGAGGCTCCAACCGAGTGCTCTTTTAAGGATTTTGGCCGTTCCCTTAAGTGAAATGATTTGGATTTCTTTTGCACTTGGTTTTCCGGGAATACTTTCCAAATACTTTTTGAAATTTTTCTTCACGAGGCCTGTCAGTATATGTGCTTTTAAAGCTAAATTGGCTGAAAATGCTGACCCGCAAACTTCACAAGAATGAGGTTTGTCTCCAGTGTGTATTCTCTGATGGTTTTTCAAAGCAGAATTGTCTGAAAATGCTGAAACACAGATTTCACAAGAAACGGGTGTCTCTCCAGTACATGTTCGCAAACTTAGTTGAAAATGCCATTTCATCGACTTTACAAGAATATTTGTTCTCCCGTTTTGTATTTTACTTCAATGGAAGTTCTCAGAAATCAAGAGGCCGATTTCCTGGGGCTAACACTTGATCTTTACATGAGATACATAGATTTTCGAATATTCCATCAAAGTTCTTATTTACCTCTAAAATGTTAGAACATTAATTTTCCTCTTATTAATTTACCACTTGACTATGTTATAGTATATCTTTCTTGTGGTCTCTTTGTTTCACTGAATTTCAGGACAAGAATTAATCTAGTCTGGTGAAGTATCCAGCTTAGTGATGACACTAGAGGCAACATCACTTGAAGAAAATGCACCAATCCTCATGTGAGACAATATGTTATTTTGAATATTAGGTCAGAGTTTACTTGTAAGAGGAAGTATCCCCATGCCAGGTTGTCCTGAAAAACGCCTGTACAGAAAAACCGTAGACACTCGAAAATGGTGTCTAGAAGGCATTTAAATGTGTGTGCACATATTTAGGTGACATGTTTTCATTAAGGCAAATCTTATTAAATAACACAGTTTTTTGTTTAATGAGGCTTTTAAAAAATATTTTTTCATTTTCCGAACAATCCATTTGGTAATCCAAGTTGGTTTAAATAAGTTCCATGGGTTTCTTGTTCCATATTTTCACACATACTCGATTTTTGTTTTGTGAAAATGTTTTTCTCATGCACATCACAACAATAATACTTTCTTTAAGCTTTGTATTTTAAATGTTTAGTGTCAAATCAGTGATCCACACATTTCAGAATATATTTCCTGTTATTTCGTCTTCATGATTTAGCAATTATCTGTGAATGAAGAAAAATATTATTAAACATTATGCGCATTAAATCAACTTATGCTACATTTATAATATACTAATTGGATCCTAATAATGTTTTAGAACTTTCTGTATTTTATTTTAAAGTGAGAAATTCGAAAAGTTAATTCCCTTTTAACATAAAATATTTTCAACAAAATTCGTAAATTCGTTTGCGAAATTCAGATGCTTTATTATTATTATTATTATTATTATTTACTCACTAGGAGTTATCACACTGGTCATCGTCGGTGATCGCCCACTGCCAACAACCTGTGGTATTCCCTGGAGTCTGAGTGACAACAAGTCTCCTCAGACTTCCAGTATGCTCCACCTCTTTTCGTTCATCACTTGCGGTATCTCAACAGCCACCCACCACCGATTTCCCGCTGATAAGGGCCATTGGTCCCATCTGGGGCCCGAGTGGCAACAAGCCTCCCCAAGGTCCCAGAGCTGTCTGCGCTCTTCCAGTTGGTTTGTGCTTTCCCTCCTCGATATCATTATTATACTCATTATTATTATTATTATTATTATTATTATCATTATTATTATCATTACAATTATCCAGTAAAATATAAAGAGGATTGAAGAAAAATAGTTTAAAAGAAAGTTAAAGAATGAAGTAATATAGAAATAACAATAAATTAAGGAAAGGAAAACGAACCATGGACAGACAGACAAGTAGAAATATAGTCTAAATGAAAAAAGGAGCAAATAAAAGAAATATAAAAATAAAAGAAAATCACGAAAGACAGAATAACGAATAGAAAATGATAGATGGACAAAAAGGAAAAGAATGTGAATAAATGAAAGAAATATGCAACGAAAATATCAAAGCAATTCTCTTCGACGGCAACAATCTCAATGTTAACTTTCTCATTTGTTTCCTCTTTTCTTTGTTTTCTTTCATAGATTTCTGTCTTTCTTCTTTCGTTTTTATTTTTCAAAATTTTTTTATTCGTTCATTATTTCCTCATGCCTTTCCCTCTTTCATTCTTTATTTACATTTATCCGTTCATTGTTCGCCTTCCGTTTTTCTTTTCTTTGTCACCTTGTTCTTTCTTTCTTACTTCTATTTCCTTTTCGTGTTTCCTTTCATCTTTCTTTTTTATTTATTCCCTCTTTCTTTCTTTCTTTTTTCATATATTTTGTTCCTTCTTTCTTTCTTTGTTCGTTAAGTTGTTTTCTTCCATATGTCTTTCATTCTAAAATATTCGAATTAAAAAATAGACAACTATATACAATTTTCGTTGTGCTTGCTGTCTCTGCATGTACGCAAATCGAAAGATTTGATTGGTTAACAGAAAGAGTACTAGCTAAGATTCAACATTTCATTGGATGAATTTATCAGTTGTTGTTTTATTAGTTTTTAGTTTTTACTAATGAGACTACTTATCCAAGCAAAAAACCCACTCGAGGATAACCGTTAAAAAGGTGGGTAAATTGTCAGTTTTAATGATGAAAAGTATTATGAGAGGATTGAAAATGATAAATGGGATGAACAGAATTTAATTATTTATAGGAAGGGCTGAAGACAAGGATTTGTTGACATGTAATTTGAACACGAACATGTGTATTCTACAAGGAAGCAGTCCTGTGGTAATGTTATTAGAAAAAATCTGCTCATAGATAGTTAACACAACTACTGTCTTAATACGTTCCTTCTTAAAGCAGTTCGACGACACCACAAGGAACAATCCCAATCTCAACTCTCTGTTGTCACTAACACAACTACTGTCTTCATAATACGTTCCTTCTCCCCATATGCAAATGAATGCCACTTATAAAAATTCTACTATGAAGACAAGTTCGTTTGTCCTGTGAAAATCAAGTGCCCACCATGCAAAACGGTCCACACACTTCAAAGCAGATAAGCTTTCATTTCTTTTTTCCATTTTTACCGTATCTTGAACCACACGACCCTATGATCATTTCACATCAAGTAATCCCGTGCCCAAATCGACACATTACATTCTGTCTGCAGTCTTGCCACCGCCTCATCTTCATTGTCCTTATGTTTGTTGCTTACATCTCCATCATTTACATGAACCACATCTAAAAATTGATACTCAAGTTGTTAGGGGATTGCACTTCAGAAATAACATCATTCATTTGGTGGCTTCACCCACACCTTTTCTCCTATTTGGATTGTGGCTGGCCTTTGCTCATCGATTTCTGGGGAGGTATCTTTTGGATGCCTCCATTCATAATTTTAAATTGAGCTATGCGGCACTGTCTCCTCTCTCTCTGTCCGATCTTGGGTACCATTTTTTACCAGGTGATATCCCTCCTCTCCACCCTTACTTCACTGTATGATGATGTCGCTCCACTATTCAATTTTCTCCGGAGCAGTTCTGAGCGAAAAATGGTGCATTATCAATTATAACTTCCATTAGTGAACCTCGTTCAAGCATCACCTTCTCTAATGTTCTGTAACCGCAGCTGCTGACTTTGTATGTAGCTTCCTCCATATTGACAAGTATGTGCTCCTCACGATAGTGTGTTATCTTGTCCAATTATTTGCAGTCCCAATTTCACCAGGAGCAGGGTCGGTTGATAAGTGAATCAACCGTATGCACCAAATACAATATTCTATATAACCCTAACCAAATATAATATCCTATCCACTCCCATGTGTTGCATGCCATGCAACCCTTCCAGTTCTCTGGTACCGGTATTTCATAATCTTTAATTTATCGTATTTTCTCTTTGTCGTCGCGTGGAGGGGTGTTGTCTAGTGGTTGAGTTCTTTCTTCGTTTCTGCCGTCCGCTGTGTCTACAACAAAACCTTCATAACCGATTCAAGAGGAAAACAATCTTTTAAATTTTGATTGTTTTATTCAGGCGTCAGATTTCTATTGGCCACGGAGATGTTTTACTAAACGTTGACGTCACAGAATCCCTATGCACAGGTGTACCTTGACCCTTGACCTGAGGTCTCGTCAACATGGTGGCCCTGTCAACGTTTGTGAGCTCCAAATTACTACTTTATCATAGTTAATTTCTAGCTTAATTACTTAGCCATTCGAGGAGAGGGGGAGAAGGAATCTCATGCCTGTATTCTCTTAGGAAATTTGATTCCCTTAATCATTTCGAACTACATAGAGAAATACGTCTGTTTGACTTGCTTCCACAACCAAGACTGGCAAAACTCTGTTTCCCACACAAAAGCCTGTGACGTCACAGAATCCCTATGCGCAGGTGCACCTTGACCGTTGACCTGAGGTCTCGTCAACATGGTGGCCCTGTCAACGTTTGTGAGCTCCGACTGTGAGAACCAGTTTATTTTACACTCGACTGTATGGGTCCACCTGCACTAAATCGCGCAAACAAAACCAAACGATCTCCCACACATACGTCCCCTTCAACATGCCTCCGGCCTCACATTATCCAACACCGGGACCTCCTAACCCCTGTTTGTTTATTCGGCTAAGTGCATCTGCTTTGTTTCTCTCTGAAGTCACAAATACTGCCTTTATTCACAGTCCAAATTTGTGTATTAACTCTCCAAGTATTCCTAATCTTCGCTTCACAATCATCTCTCCAGCACCTTTGGTTTGTAGTCTTCCACTCTCCACCACTGTAGAGTTTACCCAACTTAGTGCTGTAGCTGAATCAGTTCTTATTTCGACCTCTCCCAAGATACAGTATTTTGCCCCAAAAGCAACAAATTTTTCATTTAATAAAATCAAATTGATTTTTCTATACTCCAATTGCCACTCAACAATCACCATACAATTATTATTTATCGAGATATGTAAAAAAACTGTTTTTGAGAATTTCAGTGCAACATCCCCACATTTTGAGCACCGAAATTTTCTTTTTCTTTTAATCAAATCGCTTTCTCTATATTCTACTCCTACATTGATCCATTAATACTGTCAACGAAAGTGGGGTTTCAAAGTAAATATCTACTTGACCTTCTCTCTAACCCTTTGCATCAGTCAGGAATAAAAATAATAAATTATCTTTTCTAATTGTTTCGTAAAAGTCCAGGTGCTACTTCCATATAACAGAACTAATAAAACGATGGCTTCAAGCATGTCACGTTTTATCTTCCAGATTGCTGTCCAGGCTTTTGTTAGTTCACTTTTTATTCAATCACTCCATTACTACTGAGAAAAGTAAACGCACATAAAATAGACCTACTTGTCAATAAAAATTTAAATATTTCATATACAAGTAGAAACTTAATACTACCTAAGTCTAAGCATTTAACTGCTCTCTCTCTCATAATATATATATATATATATATATATATAATATTTGTTATTGTTTATTATCTATGTACGTATACTTTTCGTCCTTTTTAATAATTGGGACTCATTAGCATAGAGATATGACTATTCACTACCGGTCATGTGATTCGAAACCCCGGATTACGAGTATTTTTCAGCTCAAATCTGACGCCTTAACCACTTGGCCAATTTTCGAACAGCGAATAAACTGTGATAATTTTAACACTTTATATAGCGGCTTAACGTCCACTGCGTTCTACTTTTTTTTTTAATGAAAGGAACGATGCATTTACATCTAGTGACGTCATGCTGTGTTAATACTACACTTACAGTGCTCTACTTTTTCTAGGAGCGACAAATAATAAATATTTGTTATTGTTTATTATCTATGTACGTATACATTTCGTCCTTTTATAATCAGGACTCATCAGCATAGAGATATGACTATTCACTCGGCCAATTTTGAACAGCGAATAAACTGATAATTTTCACACTTTATATGGCGGCTTAACGTCCAGAGCGTTCTACTTTCTTTTTTTTTTAATGAAAGGAACGATGCATATATATATATATATATATATATATATATATATATATATATATTTAAGCAGCATTTTCTCATTTATGCAAACATTGTTAAAAATAACAGAATTCGTCTATTTAATTATACCTTTTTTATTTCTTCAATTTTTCTGATGGTACAAAACAGACTATCAGAAAAATCGGAAACATAAAAAAGGTATAATTAAACAGACGGATTCTGTTATTTTTAACAATGTTTGCACACACATAACCCTGGTGATCTCCTTCGTGAATGAAACATCAACGTTTATGTGTCACTTACTTGCCATAAATATATTTCAGTAACAACACTTTTACAGGAAGTCAGAAAAATAATGTTGTGATACTTTAAAAAGCAGGGAGTTCTTTGTTTACATGTAACGTTGGCTCATTTTCACCATCCAGAATCTAAACAAAAGGGAAACATAATGGTTCGGACGCGCCCCTGTCGTAAAAAAGAACCAACAAAAACAACTACATTCAAGTAATACTTACTTTTGTTTTACAATTGGTTTTCGAATGACAGATCTGCATTCAAGAAAGAAATGATATGTTAATGAGTGGGGGGGGGGGTTAAAATTCAAGATGGCGACCGGAACAGCAAGTTCGTAGAAAATTTGACATGAAGAAATTTAAATGAACCATTTCAAAAAGGGGCCGATCTCTTTGGTGAATATTAGGGGTACAATTATTATTATTTTATTCATCGGAATATTTTAATATTTAGCAAAATGGAATCTCACTCGATCAGTCTGACTTCCTGTTAAGGAATGCCTCGGAGAAAGACGGTGTACGATGGAAATCTGTCCCCTGTGTATTTTCATTTAACAAATAACAAAATAAAAAAATGTTTTGTCATTAAAAATTTAGAATTGTATTTTTATTATAATTTTTTAAACAAATATTGTTTTTATAAAAATATACTAAAATATGTCTTTTGTTTTAAAATATTTGTTAATATTGGTTTTACAAGAATAGTTTAAAATACTTCTTTGTTCATTGGGGTGGTAACTGCGGAAGTTTTGCGCGTTAATTCTTTATAATTAGGCCATGTCGTGCCAAAAATTGCAATGTTTTTGTTAACTAACTGTGCCAGAAAAATAAAAGAATAATAATAATAAATCGTTCATCGTGTAATAATCTTTAAAAAATAAATAAAATAAAAACGACATAAACCATTTTTATCGCCAGAATTATTTTATTGCATTCCGTTTAGGACGGCGATCTAATCATTTACTTAACCCTAATACTTTTAACTGTAATCAGAGAAAAGACAAGAGTAATGTTGCGAAATCGTTCGCTTCTTTCCCGTTAAGTGTAGTATCTGTTCCGATGGATACTACACCCTATAGACCGGTGTTGTCTTGGCCTTCGGGCCATGATTCCGCCGGTCTATGGGTCTGTCCTGTGCAGTTCTAGGAGGTCCACCCTCCCAGGCTTTGCCTCTTTTCTTTGGGGAGGAGTAAGTTGATAGCTTACTGCCTGAGGCGCCCCTACCGGGGAATGCCGACGGGGCTGTCCAGGCAATTTTTAATGGCTAAAGCGCTCACGTTCTCAGGCGCTGGCTTTTCAAATCCCACTTTCCGACCTTGTGTCACATACTCCTAACGTGGGTAGGTGTTAAATATCGAGAAAAGACAAGAGTAATGTTGCGAAATCGTTCGCTTCTTTCCCGTTAAGTGTAGTATCTGTTCCGATGGATACTACACCCCATAGACTGGTATTGTCTTGGCCTTCGGGGCTTGATTTACGCCGGTCTATGGGTCGGTCTTGTGCAGTTCTAGGAGGTCCACCCTCCCAGGTTTTGCTTCCCTTCTTTGGGGAGGAGTAAGTTTATTGCTTACTGTCTGAGGCGCCCCTACCGGGGAATGCCGACGGGGCTGCCCAGGCAATTTTTAATGGCCAGAGTGCTCACTTTCTCGGGCGCTGGCTTTTCAAACCCCACTTTCCCGACCCGACTTTGGGTCACATCTTACTTGTGGGAGTAAGATAAAACTGGCCTTGTGCCTAACCTCCTGGAGAGGAGGTAAATAAATACTCGTCTTTAATTTTCTGCAGACCTGCTCTTCCGGTCGTCATCTTGTATGTCACAACCCGTTAACGTCGCACGCACCCTTTTCATTTACAACTCTTCCTTTAAAGCACATACGTCACTCGAAAGCAAATTATCAAAAGTAAGTATTATTTTCACTTTTTTTTGTGTGCCTCGCTGTATTCATTTAAATCTCTGTTATTTTACATATATTATATTTTTGTCGATCCTGCAATATATGTAATAATAAAAAAAAAACCCCAACAAATTTACGTTTGGTAATTAAAATTAAAAGCTAGTATGAATTCTACAGAAAGAATCCTAAAGCTTGTTAAAACAACAGTTCGGTTTCAATTGTGTAGAAGTGGTACCAAATTAAATATTCCTTGCGACAGCCCTTTTCCACCCCGCCGTCGGACATTTGGCTCACGTGACTCAATCGCAGTCATTTAAAAATAGAGAATCGTCTTCATTATTAAAAATAAGCATATAATTGTCATTTTATTACCCCTCTCCCCCAATACATTTTTTTTTCGGTTTATTTTTATTTTGTAACTTTTTGAAATAGAATTAACGTTGATGGATTTTCCGCACATTTCTAAGTCTGCTCTCGATTTAAATATATTGTACTTTTCGGTGTTTCATCCCCCCTCCCCCCCCCCCCCGAATATAATATTTTTCTGTTCGGTTTATTTTTATTTTATTACTTTTCAAAATAGGTCCGCCACACGCCGCCAGACATTTGTCTCACGTGACTCACATCAACCAATCAATCGCAGTCAATTGGCAACTCTGATTGCGATCAGGGTTGTCAGATTGGCCGTTTTAAGGCTAAATTTCGCGAATTTTTCCTTTTTAAATGCAGTTTGGCGTTCAAAAATTCTGATTTTTTTTAAAAATTGATAATGGATTTCTAAATAATACGTTATTATTTCAGCGCGGTCCTTAAAGTGCAAAAGTACCTAGAAAAGATTAAGTATAACATAAAAGGGCACTTCTGTAGTATATATGAAGCAGCAGATTTTCTGTCCTTCTACTGAAAATAAAGGGAGGTAATTCAACCGGAAGTGATTTTTTTACAACATAAAAAAAATGCAAGACTGGTTTGTTTTTGGGTAACAATTAACAATTTCTTTTTTTTATTATATGAAGTAAAAAAAATTTAAATAAAAACCCCTAACCCTAAACCCCTAACCCCTAAACCCTAACCCTAACATTAAGAAATCAGGCGGTGTGCCTGTAAAAAATCTATTGTTTTTTGCGGCTGGTTCATTAAATTACCAATGTATCGAAGATTAATCTCATTTAACTCCATTTTCTAAATACTAAATTCAACTTCCGGTGAATTCTGAATGAATGGTACTTGGAGAAAAAAAAACGGAACTCTTCAATTTCGATTTCTTAATCGGCAGCTGCTTCATATATACTACAGAAGTGCCCATAAAAGATATTAAAAAAAATTGTATTCGGGGGGTGGGGAGTAATAAAATGACAATTATATGCTCATTTTTGATAATGAAGACGATTCTCTATTTTTAAATGACTGCGATTGAGTCACGTGAGTCAAATGCCTGGCAGCAGCCGGTGGCGGGGTGTAGTGAAATTGATAGCGTCCGGCGGTTTTATTTTGGAAAGTAACACAATAAAAATAAACCGAAAAGTATTGTATTCGGGGGGGGGGGGGGGGGCAATGAAACACCGAAAAGTACAATATATTTTAATCGGGAGCAGACTTAGAAATGTGAGGAAAATTCATCAACGTTAATTCTATTTCGAAAAGTAACAAAATAAAAATAAACCGAAAAAAATGTATTCGGGTTGGGGGGGGGGGGGAATAAAATGACAATTATATGCTTATTTTTAATAATGGAGACGATTCTCTATGTTATATTACTGTAAGCGTATGGTGACAAGCAGAAATGAACGAACAACACGGGATTAAAATTGGAAAAATACTATGGTTTATTTTCCGATAAGTTATTTTGGAATTGGAGTGAATGTCAGTAGTCGTCGAGAGTCTTGGTGGGCAGTAGTAATTTGTGAGCCGAGCGAGCAGTGGTAGAAGCAGTAATAGTTGCGGTGTAGAGAAGTCGTCTGCGCTGGAGGACGCGGTGTAGCAGTAGTGCGAATAGTTGTGTTCAGCGTCGCTGATTCAATGGCGTTTAGCAGACGAAATTGTTGTGATAGTCGACGATTGTTATTTGGTACTTGGAGTTGCTGGGTTTTTTCTCGTCGTTGTTTGAGGAGGACCGAACGTCGCTATTCTTGTGTTCTTGGCTGATTCCAGATTTCTTTTCCTGTCGTCTGCTTGGGCCAGCTGGTTTTATGGAAAAACCTGCGGACGTAGGTGTAGACATACGACCGATAACACGGAAATGAAATCTGACGGCCGGCGTCAACAAACTGTGTTTGTTTGAATTTCTATTTTCGCCACAATAATCCCGATACATGATCAGTCAGCCCGTAATTTCGTGGTAGTAAACATGATTATGTTTACCGACTTTTGTGCCACTGTGGCGATCACAGAACGCCTCCCAGTGCCTGGGATTCCACTTTTGAGCAGTCGGGAATCGCCCAAACAAGACACATCGAGGTGGCGGTCGCCATGACAACAACACTCCAGCTGGCATGACGAGCGTCGTCAAATCAAAACGAGACCTAAAAATCATAACAGCTCCCCCAGATCTCGCTTTGATTTGACCTGTGTGGCATGTGTAAAGTCGCACGCGTAAGTGGAATCACTTCATGATGAAGTCCTTAAAACGTGCAGGTAGCTGGCCTCGTGTCGATCGTCTAGGGATCAGGTTTGGTCTGTATCTGGATGGTGTTTGAGGAACTTCTATGTGTCTGGAGTCTTGTAGTGTCCCATGTGTCCCAGCCGTGGATGAAGGCGTTGTTACCACGGTTGTGTAAGGTATAGGAGGTAGGTTGGGAGACAGATGTCTTGGTCGCGATAGTAGTCGGCGAATATGTGCCCGGTGCACCCATTCACTCTCGCCGTCTTCGTTTTTTATCTGGATCACCATGTCATTGGTTTTGGTGACTTCGAAAGTACCGATCCAGGGTAGGTGAGACGCGTGAGCAATAGCCGATTGAGGACGGTGTATTAGCACCTTATCACCGATTTGTATCGGTGCCTTGTTCATGTTTTTGTCTACTTGTGAATTGTGGATGTGGTCGGCTTCATTGTTGGCCAACGCGACGCGTTGATGGACTTGCCTCAGTAGAGCGTTAACCTGCATGCCATAGGCCGTGGGGCTATGGCCTGTAAGTCTGTTGTCGGGTAGTTTGGGTAAACCAATGTTGGGATGTCGACCAGTGATTATATAGTGGGGTGATGCACCAGTGGCACTGTTTATGGTAGCATTCATTGAAGAGACAACGGATTCGAGGACGTCAGTCCATTCGCAGTTTCTATCCTCACATAGCATGTAGATGGCGTTTTTCATTGTGCGGTGCTGCCGCTCGATGTTGCCTGAGCTTTGTGGTCGCCATGCGCAGTGCAATTCCTGCGTGATTGATGTGAGTTGGCAGAAGTTTTTGTATACCTCCCCCGTGAAATGGGTTCCGCGATCGGATGATACAATGCGTGGTATTTCCCGGTGGCGAAGAAAGAAACTGTAGAGTCCACGGGCGGCGTCGATAGCACGATCCCTGGCGCACGGTACGACAGTAAGATGTCTACTGAAACTATCTAGCATGGTTAAGATGTAGCGTTTTCCCTTTGAAACTGGCATTGTGACGAAATCGACATAAATGATCTCGAATGGCCTTTTCCCACGCTTACAGTGTCCGGAGGGCCAGTTTCTTTGTTTGCCATAGTTGCCCTTCCGCTTGGCACATATTTCGCAGGAGTCGACATATGTTTTGATGTCACGGTCCTTGAGTTCCCACCAGTAGCCAGATAGATGCTCACGCATGCGAGTGATACCTGAATGATTAACGCAATCATGTGCCTGGTGTAGGTACTTGGGGCGGAGCTTGTATGGTACGACTAGTTTTGGGGGGTGGCTGTCGTCTCTAATCATTAAAACGGAGGTGCCCGGCTCTAGGTAGAACTGGTGGATGTATTTGTTGAGAAGGGGGGTCCGGTGGTCATCTGGATCGATCTCGAAGTTTTTGTTTGAGTCATTCGTCCGGAGGTTCCTGATGATTTTCGATAGTGTGTCGTCTGTGCACTGTTCAGCAGCGATATTGACCTGGTCGCAGTTATTCTTAGTGGGTATAGTTGATGTAAAATGATATGCGAAGAATGCATCTGTGATATTCTTGTGGTGGCGGATGTTCTGAGGTGTATGTGTTTCGGGAATGAGCATTGATCCCTTTATTTCTTCAGTACACCATGATGGGATATAAATGTGAAGGTTAGAGCCCTTGATTCTGAATGTTTTGCCTGCAGGGGTGGTGTCGGCCGGCGTGTTATTTTTTCTTTGTCCGTGACTCCTGCTGAGCATGTCAGCCCAGACATTGGATTCTCCTTCAATAAACTCTAAGACAAATTTGTAGCATGCGATCTCTTCTTGCCATCGGCGAATTTTGGCATTGTTGAACACCCGCTGATCTAGGTAAGTCAGTGATCTGTGATCGGTGAAGATGACGAAGGGGCGGCCGCGCAGGAAATAGTCGAATTTGGATATGGCCCATTTTATCGCATATGCCTCACGTTCGGTTGTGGACCAGTTTTGTTCTGTTGGGCTAAATATGTGCGATGCAACTGCTATAATTTTCTTCTTTCCGTTATCATCTTCTTGCATCAGGATGGCCCCGCATGCAATGTCGCTCGCATCAGTGGTGAGTGTAAAGAGTTGATTGAAGTCAGGGAATGAAATGACTGGAGGTGACGATAGTCTTTTCTTGATCTTTTCAAACGCCTTGTCGGCCTGCTCAGTCCATACAAATGGTTTATCGACCCTGTTTAGTTCGTGGATGGGTGCCATGATGTTGGAAAATGTGTCCGACCTGATCCGCTCCTGTAGACGTGTCTCAAGGAATTGACGTATCCATACTAGACGACCTATGAGGCCTTGTAGTTCTTTTTTTGTTGTTGGAGGTCTCATTTCTATGATGGCGCGGACGTATTCAGGGTCAGCTTCAAATCCCTTGTTATTCACAATGCGACCGAGGAATTTTGCATTGTCTCCGAGGAAGGTACATTTATCTGGATTCAACTTTAGCCCAAATTTACGAAGGGCAGTAAATAGTTGTTCCAGTGCTAGTATATATCCTTCAAATGTTTTGGCGTGGACTAGGTTGTCGTCAATGTACGAGGATATGTTGGCACGAGATGTAACGGTGGCCAAGGCTTCGGCTATGCAACGGGAGAAGATCTGTCCAGCAGATGTAAGACCGAAGGCCAGTCGCGTATATTGATAGCATTTGCCCTTCCATGTAAATGCAGTTTTGTGCCGATCCCGTTCGTCGATGACGATTTGCCAATAGCCGCTGCGGAGATCGAGGGATGCAAAATATTTGTTTCCTTCGCCGATTCTGTGGAACAAGTGGTCGATCGTTGGCATGGGGTAGGGGTCGAGGTCGACTAGAACCTTGTTGAGGGTTCCCTTGAAGTTGGCAACTACCCGGATAGTTCCATTCTTCTTGCGGACCGCAAATACAGGGCTATTAAAGCCCTTGGGGTCGCTGCATGGCTCGATGATCTCTCTGGTGGCCATGTGTGAGATTTCAGCATCAATATCGGCCTCAAGAGCCTGGGCGATCGGGTGTTGCTTCTGGCAGCGGGACTGGCCATTTGTTGGTATCCGCACTGGTCTGATGAAAGTACCCTTTTCCCCATTTTCGGTACCGAGGATGTCGGCGAAGCGGATGAGTAGGTCTGCTGTAGCTTCTAACTCGTCGCGGTTCGGATGGTTGGGTAGTGACAAACCCACAGTATCCTGTAGCCATTGTAGTTTTTTTTTTAATGTTTGAATGCTGGGCTGTTTGGTCCTAATGGGTTGCTCGGTGATGTGGGCTCCAATTGTGTTATTATCAGTTGGTATCTTGTGTGTAGAAGCTGACAGCGTTGCTGCTGTGTGTGTTGTCTGACCGGATGCAAGTGTCCGTCTAAATTTGATTGTCGACTTCTGGTTGTCGATTGTGTATGAGTCCAACGTGTTGTGACCGAGGATGCTTTGGCCGATTAAGATTGGGGCTATAGAGGATGTTATGAGCATGTTGATCTCGTTAAAAACGGGCGAATCATGGTCGCCGATGGTGATGTTGCAACTGAGTTCACCCAGGATATCTATGCTGCCATTTATGCCTTTGACGTGTATATTTGAGGGCGTTATGTGATGTCTGACTTCCTCGGGTAATCGAGAGACTGGCATGATACAAGTGGAGCAGCCAGAGTCTAACATGGATATGTTTGAAAATGTGGTTCCCTTGATTATGAAGTGTGCGTTGACGAAGGGTGATTGCTGTGTATATTGTTGCTGGAAGTTAAATACGTGATGGCGAATTTGGTGGACCAAGGGATGAGCCATCACATCTCGCTTGGTCCGTGCTGAAAATCCTCATCCTCGGCAGCGGGATGAGTGTTTGCAGGAGGTATATTTTCATCCATTGCTGCGATGTATGCCTGGGCACGAGGTGGGTGGCGGAACCGACAGTCGCGTCCACGGTAGCATGGGTGGCCCCTCCTATAGTTCCGGCAGATAGCGGTATCCTGATAGTGTTCACCATCCCTGCGTGTTTGATAGTGGCCGCGAGTGATAGTGGACCTGGTGTTGTGTGGTGTTGTGGGATTTGTCCTCTCCTGTGGACGGTATCTTCGTCTGTCTGTATTGTTCGGTTCGTTTCGCCCGGCTGTTTGGCTCGGTCGTTGTGGCCTGTTCGTGTAATAGGCGATGGTGTTGTGGTCAGTTGTGTCGTCAGTTTTGACACCACAGTCGATAAATCGTTGCGCATCACTTGCTATCCCGCCCGCTGTGTAATGTTTGTCCATTGTCTTGACAATGTGCGGGTATAGGCTCGGTGTCCAGGCTTTCACCTTTTCGCTCATTAGCATTGCGCCCATGAGAGAAAATACAGTGTCCGCCGGTATTTCTCGTGAGTTGTCCGACTTAAATTTTGCTTTTATGTGGACCGCGGCCTCTCTGATCGTGTTCTCCAATCGGCCGGCAAAATCTGTCAACTTCTCGCCATCTCGTCGTTGTAGGTCCCAAGCCCGGCTGAGATGTTGGAAGTTCGTCATTTGGCTGCCGTGGGTCGCTACGAGGTATGTCTTCAGTTGTTCAAAGGTGGAAGTGTCGTGTTGGGAGTCCGTCATTTGTTGAAATACACCTTCATTCAGAAGCTGTTTACATATTCTGACGAACTCCCCTTCGATCCTAGGGTGGGCAGCGAGTTCCGGCTTGACATGTATCTCATAAGTTTTATTTATATCTGTGATAAAACGGTTAACATCGTTTCCGGGGTTGAACGTTTTGATGTCCTTCACAGAATCGCGTATGGCCTGTAGCCTGATCATCAGGTCGTAATTTGTACTGCCGGCTTCGTGTGTGTCGGTTAAGCTGGTCGATTTTAAGGTGGACAGCATAGTCTCTAGGTCTGTCTGCATTTCCTCAAGTAGTGCCTCGTCTGGACGTAATGTACCAGATTTTACGTTCAGTAGCGCCGATTTTTGATCTCTGATGAAGCCGAGAAGCTCGTTACGGGTGAATCCTGAGTAGTCCATTCTACTTGCCGCACGCTTCTGACACCAGTTGTTATATTACTGTAAGCGTATGGTGACAAGCAGAAATGAACGAACAACACGGGATTAAAATTGGAAAAATACTATGGTTTATTTTCCGATAAGTTATTTTGGAATTGGAGTGAATGTCAGTAGTCGTCGAGAGTCTTGGTGGGCAGTAGTAATTTGTGAGCCGAGCGAGCAGTGGTAGAAGCAGTAATAGTTGCGGTGTAGAGAAGTCGTCTGCGCTGGAGGACGCGGTGTAGCAGTAGTGCGAATAGTTGTGTTCAGCGTCGCTGATTCAATGGCGTTTAGCAGACGAAATTGTTGTGATAGTCGACGATTGTTATTTGGTACTTGGAGTTGCTGGGTTTTTTCTCGTCGTTGTTTGAGGAGGACCGAACGTCGCTATTCTTGTGTTCTTGGCTGATTCCAGATTTCTTTTCCTGTCGTCTGCTTGGGCCAGCTGGTTTTATGGAAAAACCTGCGGACGTAGGTGTAGACATACGACCGATAACACGGAAATGAAATCTGACGGCCGGCGTCAACAAACTGTGTTTGTTTGAATTTCTATTTTCGCCACAATAATCCCGATACATGATCAGTCAGCCCGTAATTTCGTGGTAGTAAACATGATTATGTTTACCGACTTTTGTGCCACTGTGGCGATCACAGAACGCCTCCCAGTGCCTGGGATTCCACTTTTGAGCAGTCGGGAATCGCCCAAACAAGACACATCGAGGTGGCGGTCGCCATGACAACAACACTCCAGCTGGCATGACGAGCGTCGTCAAATCAAAACGAGACCTAAAAATCATAACATCTATTTTTAAATAACTGCGTTTGAGTCACGTGAGCCAAATGCCGGGCAACAGCCTGTTGAGGGGTGCGGCAGGGTGGAAAAGCGCCGCCCTGTTTATTGTTTTTCTTTTTATTATCATAACAAATGCGCAAAAAAAACTCAAGATGTTTTTATTAACCAACTGATGGGTTTCCGTATGAACCCCCCCACCCCCCCAAAAAAAACATCCGAAGAAAAGATGTTCGACTGTAACACTTTACATTTTTGCTGGACTGCGTATAGTTTAATTTTTATTTTAGGTCAACCTTCTATGTATTGGACTTATTTAGGCATTTATAACATCTAAAAGAACGAACAAGGGTTAAAAACAAAAAACAAATAAGCAAATTTTCCTAAATTCAAATAATTGTGATTTGTAAATTTTTTGAAAAAATCGATTAATTTTTTTTAACAGTTAATTAAAATAAAATCTAATACTCATTTACAAAATGAAACTAAAACTTTTCCAGTTTTATTTTTAGATATGGCTAAGGTGGTGTCCGGAAGATTCGGTTATTAAAAGTTTCAAAATCCGAGCATTTTTAACGAACAAAAACAGGATTAAAAGCAAATTTTCCTAAATTCAAATAATTGTGATTTGTAAATTTTTTGAAAAAATCGATTAATTTTTTTTAACAGTTAATTAAAATAAAATCTAATACTCATTTACAAAATGAAACTAAAACTTTTCCAGTTTTATTTTTAGATATGGCTAAGGTGGTGTCCGGAAGATTCGGTCATTTAAAGTTTCAAAATCCAAGCATTTTTAACGAACGAAAACAGGGTAAAAAAAACAAGCAAAAAAAAACAAATAAGCAAATTTTCCTAAATTCAAATAATTGTGATTTGCACAATTAAAAAAAAATCGACTAATTTTTTCTAACAGTTAATTAAAAAAAATCTAAACACTCCCATTTACAAAATGAAAGTAAAACTTTCCAATTTAATTTTTTAGATATGGCTAAGGTGGTGTCCGGAAGATTCAGTTATTAAAAGTTTCAAAATCCGAGCATTTTTAACGACAGCTAACAGAACGAAAAAGGGGTAAAATAAACAAAAAAAACAAATAAGCAACAAATAAATGTTACCAAAAGCAAGATAAGTTACTCTTCTACTAACCTGGATAAGTTTATTTGTGTTTTAACTTATTTTAAAGCGATACTAGTTTTAAATCGAACTTCGATTGAAAACTAGTATCGAGATGTCACGTGTTCAAATATGGAGATTTTGTGTTTTCAAATTTAACATGCCGTCTCGACACTAGTCTTACATCGAACTAAAAAAATGCTTTAAAATAAGTTAACACACAAATAAACTTATCCAGGTTAGTAGAAGAGTAACTTATCTTGCCTTTGGTAACATTTATTGGTGCCGGTTTACTGTAGGGCCGAAAAATATTTTTTTATCTTTAATTTTAGGAGAGTCAAATAAGGGGGAGAGAATTCAAGTTTTAACTCTGCTTTATTTTTAAATGGATTTTACTATTGTAATTATTCTAATTCCAAGTCAGGTAATGATTAAGGGGGATAATAATTTTCACACACTAAGCCAGCCAAACTTAGAGCATTTAGACATTAATATATTAAATAACCTTGTAATTAAATGTTGTTTTTATTATATAAAAACCCTTTTCTCTTCTTTTCTCTTTTAACAACCTCCCGTTCCCACACTTTATGTTCTTGCGTACAATAGAAAGATTTAGATATAGACTAATTCTATCTGACCATGCATTAATTAACTTTACTTAATTATCCCCCTTTAACCATCAATAACTCCTGCCATCTTAGAGCTGATCTCTTTACCACCCTAATTATCTCCCCTTAATCATCGAAATCCATTAAAGCTACAATAAAGGTTAAGCAACATTCAGGCCAGGCAATGCAGACATTGGTGAAAGAGATGAAGAAATTGCTGAACAAGAATCGCAAGGGCCAACTACTCGCTGCAAGTACCCTAACCTTAACCCCAAGAGAACCGACTTATGAAAGCCATGAAACTCCTCAACCATGTCAAACACCAAGTCGAGCAGAGTATGCTGTGGTTCTTCTCACGGCTCACAGAATCAAGACCCGAAGGCCAAGACGATACCGGTCTACAGGGTGTAGTATCCATCGGAACAGATACTACACTTTGATCTTAGCCAAAAGGCCAAGAAGCATTTCTTTAGAATAATTATAACAACAAAATCCATTTTACTATAAAACGTGGTTGAAACTTGAAACTAGAGTTATCTCCCCCTTAGTTGACTCCTAAAATTAAAGATAACATTTTTTTTCGGCCCTACAGGAAACAAGCACCTCTTTGATAATTTAATCCGCACGCTTCTCTGTACAAGCACCGAAATCGTTCATCGTGTAATAATCTTTAAAAAAAATAAAAACGACATAAACCATTTTTATCGCCAGAATTATTTTATCGTATTCCGTTTAGGACAGAAATCTCATCATTTACCTAACCCTAATACTTTTACCTGTCATCAGAGAAAAGAGACGAGTAATGTTGCGAAATCGTTCGCTTCTTTCCCGTTACTCGTCTTTAATTTTCTGCAGACCTGCTCTTTCGTCTTTGAGTGTGTTACCCTAGCCCTAACCCCAGATCTTCGAAAAGGTACTCAGACTCAATTAATTGAGTTGCTGTCCGCTGTTGTCAATAGTTGGATGAAGAGAAAGTGATATGTGTCATAGCAGAACTCAGCTCCATATAACACCTTTGGGAAAGGCAACATATATCAAGTTTAGGTCATGGCTTGAGGGTGGCTTCTTTGAGTAATCAGTATTCGGCAAGAGATCCTCCAAAAGACGCACTTTGTATTTAGAGAATACACCGATCATTGGCCAAGATATGACATCTTTTCATTCTCAAACACCCTGGATAGTGAGGAAAACAGGCGTTCCATTAAGTTGTGCGGATTATACCTTTAAACATTTTGTATAGATTGTTTAGAAAGATTCTTATCAAATAATTCCGCAAATTCAGTAAGTAAATTGATTTCAATGCATATCTGAGTTTTATTTAATAATATTTGTTTTTCGTTCACAGATAACAGTTGACGTGGAGAATAAATAAATAACAGTAAATACATAAAAATATGGAAAAATTTACAAAAAAAAACGGAGCACATACTGAAGTGAGGGTTGAGGACCTGTGTTACATGGAAAGAAATGATATGAAACTAATATGATGTGTAATCTGCATGTATAATAGGCTTCGTTCTAATGACCTCGAAGAAAGAAAGTAGAGTAAATACATAAAAATATGGATAAATTTACAAAAAAAAACGGAGCACATACTGAAGTGAGGGTTGAGGACCTGTGTTACATGGAAAGAAATGATATGAAACTAATATAATGTGTAATATGCATGTATATTAGGCTTAGTTCTAATGACCTCAAAGAAAGAAAGTAGAGAAAAAGAAAAAGAAAAAAAGAAAGAAAGGCAAAAAACTGGAATAGTGAAATGAAAGAAAATCCGAAGAAGTTTCTCTTTCTATGCTGAAGATAAGAATCTGTTCTTATTAAGTGAGAAATTGCAGTCATAAAAATCAGCTATATGAGAACATATGCCCATGAAGAATCTGTGAGAGATTATTTTTCTGGAGAATAAACAGGAAAAAGCAGGAAATATTTCATGCTTCTAAACTGAGTGGCTCAGCATTTATCATTTAATATATGGAAAAATTTGCAGCACTGGAGATAAAAAATATATTATTGTGTGGAATAGCAGTTACAAGGATAACTCATTTAACCGGATACATGATAGCATCTGACCACACTGAAGAAAAGCAATTTTTTTTGTAAATTGTGTGGCACATTTATATATGGAAACGGCATAATCTTGTGAAGTATGTGCCATTTTATACTTGCAAAGTGTATGGTCAGTATTTTTAAGTAGTTGTTCTTTGAAAAAGCATGTGAATAAATGAGAGTGAGTCACTATTTTCACTCGGTGTTTACTGAAATTAAACATACCAACAGAGAAAAATCTTTATTCTTGTGAAGAGTATATACAACAGTTTCAAGTATTTCTCATGAAAATGCACACGCTAACACACTGACTCTTTAAAATATGAAAAACATTATCTTATGTGTCCAGAAAAGATAATGTAAATCCACCTGGTATGCTAGGTTCATAGCGAGTTGTATAAAAATACACCTACAAACACACCCTGGAAAATAACTTAATTTGTGTGAAATGTGTGATACAACGTTGTCAACAAATACGAATTTGAGAAGACTTATGCAATCACACACAAGAGAGAAACCTTTCTCTTGTGAAGTGTGTGGTGCAAAATTTTTAAGGAATTCTCATTTAAAAATACACATAAGAACACACACTGGAGAGAAACCTTATTCTTGTGAAGTATGTGGCATACCATTTTCAAGGCATTATAGTTTAAAAATTCATATGCGAAAACACACTGGAGAAAAACCTTATTGTGAAGTTTGTGGCAGGGCATTTTCTGTTAACTCTAGTTTAAAATCACACATGCGAACACACACTGGAGAGAAACCTTATTCTTGTGAAGTGTGTGGCACAGCATTTTCGAGGAATTCTGATTTAAAATCCCATATGCGAACACACACTGGGGAGAAACCTCATACTTGTGAAGTGTGTGGTACATCATTTTCCACCAATTCTCATTTAAAAAGCCACACAAGGACACACACTGGGGATTATCCTTATACTTGTGAAGTGTGTGCTGCAGGATTTTCAACCAATTCTCATTTAAAAAGCCATATGAGAACACATACTGGAGAGAAACCTTATTCTTGTGAAGTGTGTAATATAGCATTTACAACTAATTCTCATTTAAAAACCCACATTAGAACACACACTAAAGAGAAACCTTATTCATGTGAAGTGTGTGGTACTGCATTTTCAACCAAGGCACATTTAAAAAGCCACATGACAACACACACTGGTGAGTATCCTTATTCTTGTACCGTGTGTGATACAGGATTTTCAACTAGTTCTCATTTAAAAAGGCATATGAGAAGGCACACTGGAGAAAAACCTTATTCTTGTGAAGTGTGTAATACATCATTTTCAACAAATTCCCATTTAAAAAGCCACATAAGAACACACACCGGAGAAAAACCATATACTTGTAAAGTATGCGATAAATCATTTTCATCTAATTCTTATATAAAAAGCCACATGAGAATACACACTGGAGAGAAACCGTATTATTGTGAAGTGTGTGGTAAGGCATTTACAAACAATTCTCATTTAAAAAGCCACATGAGAACACACACACTGCTGTACTTAATTAAAGTTTGAGAAGCAAATAAAATCATTAAATGAGCACTCGGATATATATATATATATATATATATAACTCAAAAGGAAATCAAATGGTAGTCTCAGTCTAACTGAACTAAAATGAAAGAAAAAGATTATGCTTGTGAAGTGTGTGGTGCATCATTTTCAACAAATTCTTATTTGCGAATCCACAAGAATCTGAAACCTAAGGAAGATTTCAATCATTCCAATAGTCATAGGAGCCACTGGGCTCATGAAAAAGAACTTAAAAATCTGTCTGTTGGATACACCTGATAAACCAATTGCGAGAGAGATCCAGACAATTTCACTTAAAGGAACGGTTAAAATCCTAAAATGATCTCTCGGTTGAGTCTCGAGTGAAAGTAAATTGAAAAAAAGAGAGTTTGAATAGCTACTAATTGAAAAAAAGAGAGTTTGAATAGCTACTAAACATAATCCGGTCTCTCTGTTCAGGTTTTTTCAGGACGCTCTGATATGTGGATACTTTGTCCTATAAGAACACTCTGACCAAATATTCAAAATAACATATTCTCTTTATCTTCAACTACTAATGTGTAGAGGTTGGGGAGAGAGACAACGGGGCAGTGGCCCTGGGCATCCAAACTGAGTGGAAGTACAATCCTATAAGTAATATTTTTTTAACCCTTTACCCCTACCTGTACCTTGTACAGCATTCACCCTGGGCAGGTTTATGAGAATATCAAATTCACAAGCGATCCCCAGTCGCATGTATATCCCGGTTAGGGGAGATGACAACATTAGGTTTTTGCAGTTCTTGCAGGGAGGTGTCGACGTCCTCATACAGACAGTGCCTGGTATTCTCAAATTATCACCCATCTGGTACTGACAAGGCTCAACGTTGCTTAACTTCGGTGATCTAACAAGAACCGATGTGGTCACATGATTATGTTGGGTGGGGGTGGGAAGTATCCAATCATATTCAAACTATCTCTTTCTGATAATATTTTTCAGTACTAGGACTTATACTTGAGTCTTTGGGGCATACAATCAAGAAGTTGGCCCCGGGCTTCACCAGACTTCTGCACACCGCTGTCTCTAACACTTAATTATAAAGAAAGATATAAATAAAACACATAGATAATTACTACAATCAGTTCTCTGATAGCCAAATAAGATCTCAGAATTGGTGAAGAAAACATGAAAATAAAACATGAAAATAAAACATGAAAATAAAACATGAAAATAAAACATGAAAATAAAACATGAAAATAAAACATGAAAATAAAACATGAAAATAAAACATGAAAATAAAACATGAAAATAAAACATGAAAATAAAACATGAAAATTCATAAATTGTTATACACACCTTGTAGCTGTTTGTACGCACTTCTTTATGATCAGACTGAAGGATTGACGTTTTGTAATCAAATCTCTTATACTTTCGAAAGGATTAATTCGAGACAAAACTGATGGAGGACAGAGGACATTTATTCAATTTGATCTCTGTTCCAATCCACTGGCTCATATGAGGAACGTAATGATGCACCTTCTTCATCAAGACCAAGACCACAAAAAGTAAACTATAACATGGCGAGAAGAAAATGATCATTTTCACTGTTGTTCTTAATGTTCAAAAATTGAGAATATCCTTAAATAAATATTTAGATATCAATGCAAGTCATAAAGAAACATTTGAGAGCAGATTTGAATAAACAATAACATGCAATGGACAATGAGGGATAATTATTATAAAGCTATGTCTAATAAAATAAAATCAAAACTGGTATGGTACTGCCCAGGATAAAAAAGTCCCTCATTTATACACCAAATATAAAGAGGTTAGCATTGGTGAAACCCTTTTTTTTTCTAATTATGTTATGGTGGGCCTTAATTATGAGCCCCTAATATGGGGTTGAGGCTTTAAAAATTAGTACACCTTAGTATTTGGTGACAGCTTAGTATTTGTTATATTCATCAGTTGAGATGAAGGGTATCGTTAAACTCTTGCTTTCACGAATGGAGGCTGCCGAAAGTAAACTCAAGGTCCACTTTCACGAATGGAGGCTGCCGAAAGTAAACCCAAGGCCCACTTTCACGAATGGAGGCTGCCGAAAGTAAACCCAAGGTCCACTTTCACGAATGGAGGCTGCCGAAAGTAAACCCAAGGTCCACTTTCACGAATGGAGGCTGCCGAAAGTAAACCCAAGATCCACTTTCACGAATGGAGGCTGCCGAAAGTAAACCCAAGATCCACTTTCATGAATGGAGGCTGCCGAAAGTAAACCCAAGGTCCACTTTCACGAATGGGGGCTGCCGAAAGTAAACCCAAGGTCCACTTTCACGAATGGAGACTGCTGAAAGTAAACCCAAGATCCACTTTCACGAATGGAGGTTGCTGAAAGTAAACCCAAGGTCCACTTTCACGTATGGAGGCTGCCGAAAGTAAACCCAAAGGTCAACTTTCATGAATGGAGGCTGCCGAAAGTAAACCCAAGATCCACTTTCACGAATGGAGGCTGCCGAAAGTAAACCAAGATCCACTTTCACAGATGGAGGCTGCCGAAAGTAAACCAAGATCCACTTTCACGAATGGAGGCTGCCGAAAGTAAACCCAAGATCCACTTTCACGAATGGAGGCTGCCGAAAGTAAACCAAGATCCACTTTCACGAATGGAGGCTGCCGAAAGTAAACCCAAAGGTCAACTTTCATGAATGGAGGCTGCCGAAAGTAAACCCAAGGTCAACTTTCATGAATGTAGGCTGCCGAAAGTAAACCCAAGATCCACTTTCACGAATGGAGGCTGCCGAAAGTAAACCCAAGATCCACTTTCACGAATGGAGGCTGCCGAAAGTAAACCCAAGATCCACTTTCACGAATGGAGGCTGCCGAAAGTAAACCCAAGATCCACTTTCACGAATGGAGGCTGCCGAAAGTAAACCCAAGATCCACTTTCACGAATGGAGGCTGCCGAAAGTAAACCCAAGATCCACTTTCACGAATGGAGGCTGCCGAAAGTAAACCCAAGATCCACTTTCACGAATGGAGGCTGCCGAAAGTAAACCCAAGATCCACTTTCACGAATGGAGGCTGCCGAAAGTAAACCCAAGATCAACTTTCACGAATGGAGGCTGCCGAAAGTAAACCCAAGATCTACTTTCACGAATGGAGACTGCCGAAAGTAAACTCAAGGTCCACTTTCACGAATGGAGGCTGCCGAAAGTAAACTCAAGGTCCACTTTCATGAATGGAGGCTGCCGAAAGTAAACCCAAGGTCAACTTTCACGAATGGAGGCTGCCGAAAGTAAACCCAAGATCTACTTTCACGAATGGAGGCTGCCGAAAGTAAACCCAAGGTCCACTTTCATGAATGGAGGCTGCCGAAAGTAAACTCAAGGTCCACTTTCATGAATGGAGGCTGCCGAAAGTAAACCCAAGATCTACTTTCACGAATGGAGGCTGCCGAAAGTAAACTCAAGGTCTACTTTCATGAATGGAGGCTGCCGAAAGTAAACTCAAGGTCCACTTTCATGAATGGAGGCTGCCGAAAGTAAACTCAAGGTCCACTTTCATGAATGGAGGCTGCCGAAAGTAAACCCAAGGTCCACTTTCACGAATGGAGGCTGCCGAAAGTAAACCCAAGATCCACTTTCACGAATGGAGGCTGCCGAAAGTAAACCCAAGGTCCACTTTCACGAATGGAGGCTGCCGAAAGTAAACACAAGGTCAACTTTCACGAATGGAGGCTGCCGAAAGGAAACCCAAGGTCCACTTTCACGAATGGAGGCTGCCGAAAGTAAACCCAAGGTCCACTTTCACGAATGGAGGCTGCCGAAAGTAAACCCAAGATCAACTTTCACGAATGGAGGCTGCCGAAAGTAAACCCAAGATCTACTTTCACGAATGGAGGCTGCCGAAAGTAAACCCAAGGTCAACTTTCACGAATGGAGGCTGCCGAAAGTAAACCCAAGATCTACTTTCATGGATGGAGGCTGCCGAAAGTAAACTCAAGGTCCACTTTCACGAATGGAGGCGGCCGAAAGTAAACCCAAGATCAACTTTCACGAATGGAGGCTGCCGAAAGTAAACCCAAGATCTACTTTCACGAATGGAGGCTGCCGAAAGTAAACCCAAGGTCAACTTTCACGAATGGAGGCTGCCGAAAGTAAACCCAAGGTCCACTTTCACGAATGGAGGCTGCCGAAAGTAAACCCAAGATCTACTTTCATGAATGGAGGCTGCCGAAAGTAAACTCAAGGTCCACTTTCATGAATGGAGGCTGCCGAAAGTAAACTCAAGGTCCACTTTCATGAATGGAGGCTGCCGAAAGTAAACTCAAGGTCAACTTTCATGAATGGAGGCTGCCGAAAGTAAACCCAAGGTCAACTTTCATGAATGGAGGCTGCCGAAAGTAAACCCAAGATCCACTTTCATGAATGGGGGCTGCCGAAAGTAAACTCAAGGTCCACTTTCATGAATGGAGGCTGCCGAAAGTAAACTCAAGGTCCACTTTCATGAATGGAGGCTGCCGAAAGTAAACCCAAGGTCAACTTTCATGAATGGAGGCTGCCGAAAGTAAACCCAAGGTCCACTTTCATGAATGGGGGCTGCCGAAAGTAAACCCAAGGTCCACTTTCACGAATGGAGGCTGCCGAAAGTAAACCCAAGATCTACTTTCACGAATGGAGGCTGCCGAAAGTAAACACAAGGTCAACTTTCACGAATGGAGGCTGCCGAAAGTAAACCCAAGGTCCACTTTCACGAATGGAGACTGCCGAAAGTAAACCCAAGATCAACTTTCACGAATGGAGGCTGCCGAAAGTAAACCCAATATCTACTTTCACGAATGGAGGCTGCCGAAAGTAAACCCAAGGTCAACTTTCACGAATGGAGGCTGCCGAAAGTAAACCCAAGATCTACTTTCATGAATGGAGGCTGCCGAAAGTAAACTCAAGGTCCACTTTCATGAATGGAGGCTGCCGAAAGTAAACTCAAGGTCAACTTTCATGAATGGAGGCTGCCGAAAGTAAACCCAAGGTCAACTTTCATGAATGGAGGCTGCCGAAAGTAAACCCAAGATCCACTTTCATGAATGGGGGCTGCCGAAAGTAAACTCAAGGTCCACTTTCATGAATGGAGGCTGCCGAAAGTAAACTCAAGGTCCACTTTCATGAATGGAGGCTGCCGAATATAAACCCAAGGTCAACTTTCATGAATGGAGGCTGCCGAAAGTAAACCCAAGGTCCACTTTCATGAATGGGGGCTGCCGAAAGTAAACCCAAGGTCCACTTTCACGAATGGAGGCTGCCGAAAGTAAACCCAAGATCTACTTTCACGAATGGAGGCTGCCGAAAGTAAACACAAGGTCAACTTTCACGAATGGAGGCTGCCGAAAGTAAACCCAAGGTCCACTTTCACGAATGGAGGCTGCCGAAAGTAAACCCAAGATCAACTTTCACGAATGGAGGCTGCCGAAAGTAAACCCAAGATCTACTTTCACGAATGGAGGCTGCCGAAAGTAAACCCAAGGTCCACTTTCACGAATGGAGGCTGCCGAAAGTAAACCCAAGATCTACTTTCACGAATGGAGGCTGCCGAAAGTAAACTCAAGGTCCACTTTCATGAATGGAGGCTGCTGAAAGTAAACTCAAGATCGCCTTTCACGAATGGAGGCTGCCGAAAGTAAACTCAAGGTCCACTTTCATGAATGGAGACTGCCGAAAGTAAACCCAAGGTCCACTTTCACGAATGGAGGCTGCCGAAAGTAAACCCAAGATCCACTTTCACGAATGGAGGCTGCCGAAAGTAAACTCAAGGTCCACTTTCACGAATGGAGACTGCCGAAAGTAAACCCAAGATCTACTTTCACGAATGGAGGCTGCTGAAAGTAAACTCAAGGTCCACTTTCACGAATGGAGACTGCCGAAAGTAAACCCAAGATCTACTTTCACGAATGGAGGCTGCCGAAAGTAAACCCAAGATCCACTTTCACGAATGGAGGCTACCGAAAGTAAATTCAAGGTCCACTTTCACGAATGGAGACTGCCGAAAGTAAACCCAAGATCCACTTTCACGAATGGAGGCTGCCGAAAGTAAACTCAAGGTCCACTTTCACGAATGGAGACTGCCGAAAGTAAACCCAAGGTCCACTTTCACGAATGGAGGCTGCTGAAAGTAAACCCAAGATCCACTTTCATGAATGAAGGCTGCCGAAAGTAAACCCAAGATCCACTTTCACGAATGGAGACTGCTGAAAGTAAACCCAAGATCCACTTTCATGAATGGAGGCTGCCGAAAGTAAACCCACTTTCTACTCTCCTAATTATACAGATATAGTTTTTGTATATCATTTTAAAAGTAATTTGCTGACGATTACGATGTGAATGATTACGATGTGAATGAGAAATTGCAAATCAGGCGAGACAAATGCACATATATTGTGCACTACATTTTGTAATACAAATGAATACATATTTATATGCAAATAGTTATATTTAATTTTTAAAGGAAATTTTCTTGCGATTAAACTAAGTACCGAGAATCTGGGCTAGAAATGCAGAATACTGCAAGACAAACATTAGTTTACTTGTCCAATTGAAAAATCTGAATGTGCGCTAAATTTTACGACATAAATAAGTACTCATTCATACAACTACAAGAAACCTCTTCAACCACCGATTTGATCTTAGCATAAGGCTTTGTTTTCAATTGGATAATTGGAGAGAGAAAAAGAGACACCACAAATATTACCGATTGCCATGGCAAATAACACCCTACCTGAGAGTCCAACGTTCAAACTCCTAGGCCTAACATTTACTAGTAACATGAATTTGAATAAATACATAGAAGACATTGCTAAGGCTGCTGCAAAGAAAGTGGGCTCCCTCTACTGTGCTAGAAAACTTCTCACAGCAGACAGTATTCTTTTATCTCTACAAAGCCATCATCCCCCCATGCATAGAGTATTGTTGTCACATCTGGGCTGGTGCATCAACCACTAGTCTCTCCCTCTTAGACAAGGTTAAAAAAAGAGTCGCCAACTTAATAGGTCCGTCACTATCCACCAAGCTCCAGTCCCTGTCCCATCGCTGCAATGTTGCATCCTTGTGCCTGTTTTACAAGTACTTCAATGGAATATGCTTGAACTTGCTGCTCTGATGGCAACTCAACGTTAATACACTCGACCAACCCGACAATCAGCTAGATCCCATCCATTCACTATGGAGGTCCCCAGATGCCGGAGAGCCTTTTACTCCAACAGCTTCTTTCCTCGAGCTGCCAGCCTTTGGAACTCCCTCCCTGCTGTCTGTTTCTCTGACTTCACTGGCATGCAAAAATTTAAAACTAATGTGAATAAGCATCTCGCTTGTTTGGGGTGAACTAAGTTAAAAAAAAAACAAGAAAATAAAATTGTTTTATATCAGGTTATTCTTTTGTGACAAAGTGTCCACACATGTTTGTTTAATTTTCTTCTGAAAAATAGAAACTGAAAAATTGAAATCTATATTTTCTTTACATGTTGCCACATAAATATGTACCCATTTATATGGAGATAGAGTTTTATATTTTTATAAATAACATTTTCTGACGATTAAAATATGTACCAGGAATCTGAGTTAGAAATGATGGATAATTCAATAAAATTCCATACAACACATAACTGAATAAGTCCCAGGTCTTATTAATCAAACAAAAACTTTTGGGCAAAATTCGACTTTATTCATCAACATAGTCTGCTAGAGTGATACACGGATTCCAACGCTTCTCTAACAATTCGATGCATTTTTTCTAGAATGATTTGTATTTGGCCTCAAAATACACCTAGGTTTCTTTTATCACTGGTTCATTGAAATCAAATCTCTTGGAGCATTCTTTTGATGTCTTCAAAATGTTGGATAATGGCCCTATAGGAATGGACATATCTGTTGGAAATCGTTGGTTTGACTTGCACAAATTAGCGCGGGGTGGACCCGTGCAGTCGAGTGCAGAATAGGGCCTGTTCTCACAGTCGGAAATCACAGACGTGACAAGACCTCGGATCAGGGGTCAATGTGCATCTGCGAGAGGCTCTGTGACGTCATGGGCCTTTGCGTGAGAAGCAGAGGGATCCATGACGTTACTCGTTCTTTGTGAGAAGCGAGTTTTAGCAGTCTAGGTTTTGGAGGCGAACATATCAGACGTGATTTTTACCATGTAATCTACAACAGATTAGGGGCATTGATTCCCTAAGAAAATACAGGCGAAAGATCTCTTTTTCCTCCCTCCACGAATGATTAAGGACTTAATTGCTAAGTAATTACAAAAGCAGTAATTTTCTCTCTCTCTCTCTCTCGACGTTAGTGAATATCTTTCAACCGATTTGATAACTAACGCCTGTAATAAAAAGAATTGAAAGTTAAAAGATTGTTGTTTAGTGAGTCGGTCAAGAAGCTTTTGTTGCAGACAACGGACGGCGTGGTTCACGGCAGAAAGAGAGAAGAAAGAATTCAACCACTAGACGACATCGAGACGGCAACCCTCTACGCGGCGAGGGAGAAACTTAAAGGTATGCAAACTATATGATTTTTGATGTTTAAAAAATGACGAGTGATTAAATGGGAACTGCCACGCCCCTTTCTGGGACGAGTATAACAAACGAGAAAAGCCATGGCTTTAAGGTTTGGTTGATTTTACTTCCTATCTCCTATTCTATTGTTCTGTTTTCTATAGGGTGACTCATCTGTGTTTCTTTGTTGTTCTCTTAGCCAATCGCTGAAAATTAATACATAAAAAATGATATCCCCTTATAACATTTTATGTAGATCCTCCTGGGTAGAGCTTATTTGTAAGGATATTGGCAACTGCCATTAGCTTTAAGGTATAGCTCATTGAGTAAAACTAATTCAAGCCACCAGCACTTGACAATGTTTACATTGAGATATCACTTACATTCAGTCAGTGTCGTATGATAGTGCAGGGGTAGGGCCGCTGACTGTCAGCTCAATGGTAAAGTTTCAATCCCGGTTTGAGGCACTAACTGGTGTAACTGCACTGAAGAGCTGTGATACAGCGAAACAGTCTGTATGTGGATGGCTATATATATATATATGCGCGTGTGTGTGTATGTATGTGTACTCATATATATATGAGAGTGAAAATAACCAAATATATAGCAGAATGACAATATTTTGGATTCCTGACTACTTTTCACACAAATAAATACTTAAATATTCTGCTATTTTTCTATATCTTACAAAATAACGGTCAATTTGTGAATATCAAAGCAAAAAAAAAAGAAAACTTATTTTAGACTTTGTATTTTATTTTTTCCAGTCTTTGGAGTTGGAACTATTTTATTTTATAACATTCATAATTTATCAGACGTTGGAACTATAACGTTCATAAATTCAATTCAAAATAAAGTTTATCTTTCCTAAAATGCTCTAATAACACTGGTTTACAAAAAAAAATTTCGTCTGAGGCAAGAATGGGGATAGATGTTTGTTGCTAATTTGGGTTTTGCTGAATTCAAATTTATAAATAGTTTTGCTCTATCACCTCTAGTTTTCTGGCTTTTAAATAGTCTCATTTTAGTATAAACAGAGAATAAATGTGCATATTTCAAGAATTGAAGCAGCTTATAACAGATAAAACAGGATCGATAAAGAACACTGATTGAATAAATATACTTGGATGACACAATTACACAATTAATATTACCACAGACAGTCAAAAGTGTGTTTTCTTAGAAGATCTGGTGTATTTTGCCTCCGAGATGTCACGTAAGAGCATCCAACAGAAGTCTCCCATCATGCCGGGTTCCATTTGCCTTGATAGTTGCTCTCCATCTTCGTAATGTATTGGTGTAATCTTTCTCCATGCTCATCACTCACTGCTCCAAGGTTTGGTGAGAAGAAGTTGAGGTGGGAATGGGGAAAATGAATCTTGAGTGACATTCGGCACCCTATATCCTCGTAAGACTTTAGCAACTTCTTAATTGCCAAAATCCGTCTTGATATATAACTATATATATATAATGTAATGCTATCACTTACATTTAGTGCATAATAACTAAAAAAGCCATAAGTCTCATAATATTAGAATTAGCCCTGAATGGATATACGCCTTTATGTACCGTATATGCACAAAATGCACACTATGCATATCTAAAAAACTAGAGGTGATAGGTAAAAACGAATTTCAAATTTGAATTCAGCACCCTTGAAATTATGTAAAAACGGGTATTTTTATGCTTGCGTCAATTTCTTTGTAAATCAGTGTTATCGCACAGACACAAGACCACTAGACCAACGAGTCAAACGAGCTGGAACAAAGGAAGCAGTGAATAGCACCCCCAAATTAGGTAAAAACGGGTATTTTTGTGCTTGCCTCAATTTCTTTGTAAACCAGTGTAATTTATTTAATTTTCAAAAAATATTTGAAAATAATTTTGATCATTCCATAGTTAGCTTAACCTTCTGATGATAAGACTATTTTTCTTTGAAAAATCAGGATTTGAAGGAGTCACATGGACTTATCCTTTGATTTGTTTCATATTAAGAAAAATATGAAAATAAACATGTTCAGTATGTGACAATACATTTGACCATAATAATGCCCTATTCCCAATATTGAGATAATTAATCGTATTAGAAACTTTTTCATGATACCATTGAAAATACATATATAAAAGCATATCTTTGAATATATATAGCTGCGTAACATCATAGGCGATAACAAATCGTACATATATTGGGCAGGGCGTCTCGACCTGGTGGTAACACATCAGACTATAGACATTTACATTGATGGTTCGATCCCTGCCCAGGGTAGCCATGCTGATGACGTGTAAAAATTAATTCATTAATATATATATATATATATATATATATATATTATATATATATTAATATTAAACAAAGTGTTACAACAACATCCGGACCAAGGTTTCAGATCCGAGAAAATCGGACCTTCATCAGCGGAGTCGTATTACTTAATGAGTGAGAACAACCGCCAGGAATTTCAAAATATTGTCTGTTGGAAAGATGGAACACTTTCAGATTTAAAATTGTTACGTGAGTGGAATATACGTAGTCAGTTATGGAAAGGTTTCAGATCAAAACAACAGCGACCCTGTACATAGAAAAAGCAAGAAATTAAATGGGAATAACGTTAACAGTTGGACAGATGGGAAACTAGCAGGTTTAAATTGTCACGTGCGTGGAATTACGTAGCCCGTTATGGAAGGATTCAAATTTAACTAATAGAGACGCTATATATGTTATCGAAAGTAAATGGAGATAACGTTAAAAATAAAAATAAAATTAATATTAAGTTAAAAATTATATTGAAATAATATGCTAATGTAATAATATATTACTAAAAATATTAAATAATAAATCATTAAAATTAAACTCATAATAATAAATTGTAATCACACCATTTATAAATTTATAAAGTTCTAAGGGTACTAATCATAAAATTTTTTACGGTACTAATCATAAAAAGGGGGGGGGGGAATAAAGAAAGATGAAAAAGAATAATGAAGAAAAATAAAGAAAAATGAAGAAAAATAAAGATGAAATAAATACACTGTTTGATAAAATAAAGGATAACATAAAATTGTGTAAAAAGAAAAATAAAAGATAAAAGGCAAGAGAAGGAAAAATGGGGATATGGGGTACTCCACATTAGAAATTTTAAATTAGAATTTAAAATTTTAAAACAGTTATATACATAAATATAAAAAACAATCCATAATTAAAACATGCAATAATAGAAATCTAGTTTAGGGCCACAGTCGGGATACCATACAGTTCAATCCGAAATTCGGAAGCCGAATCCATCATCGTGAAATCCAAAATCCTAAAAGTCCGTATTCTGGGTACTCTGCGGTTATGACCTATGTATTTTGTTCTGCCCAATTTATCAGAAGTGCCTTTCTCCTGTGAATACAGTCCTTATATATCTCTCCTTTTTTTGTTTTAAATTTTAGAACGTTCATTTTTTTAAGCATCTTTAGAATTTTAAACATAAAGATAGAGGCAAAATGCCTTCAAAGAACCATTTGTTAGATGCATATATATATATATATATATATATATATATATATATATATATATATATATGTAAAGGAGTAAGGCTACCAACATTTGTAGAATGTTTTTTTCAGCATTTATTATTTTGTTGTTTTACCATTATTATAAATTATAAAATGGTAAAACAACAAAATAATAAATAAATGTTGAAAAAAACATTCTACAAATGTTGGTAGCCTTACTCCTTTACATATATACTTTTCTCTCGTTGGAACTGCACTACCCTCTTTTCTCTCTCTCTCTCTATATATATATATATATATAATTATTATCTAAATACGTATACGTTTAATTCTTGCGGAATCATCAGTGTAGAGATAACCATTCAAGCCGGTCACATGATTCGAACCCCTGAAACGAGAGTTGTTTGTTTATAGCTCCAAATCCGATGTTATACATATCCTTTCCATTTCGTAAGTGGCCGAGGGGGTAAACACGTGAATAGAAGTCAAAGGTGACTTAAGCCTGGCGTTCAAACCCAGCGACTAGTAGGTATAGCCTTATCTAGGCACACTGATGAATCTTATTAAGACAAAACATACATGTATGTGGATAAATGAATAAAATATTTAGAGTCTCGAGCAGTGCCAGGTCAATATAACTTCTTATATCGTAATAAACTCACCAAAAAGCCTAACAACAAAAGAACCATAAGAATGAAAGTGTGTTTTCCCTTATTTAACATATAATTCAGTTTTTAATATATAATTCAGTTCTAAGTGATAGTCATCTGAAGGTTGAAGGTTCAATCCTCAGTGCGGACGATACGAAGAATTGCGAATTACTGAAGACTTCTTCCCAGTCATGGCAGATGGAATGAGAGCATGCTACACCCGTGGATTTAATAAAGGGTTCCGTTTGAAATTCCGTCCAGATTCCTGAGTTCGACAAGGTACACCTGAAGAAAGTCGGAGGTTACATCGGCCGAAACGTTGTGATAAAAACACCCAAGATGAGAACAGTAGTCCGAATCTACCAAATTCTACAAGTTATCAACCCTCATCTAAAAAATTCCGAAACACAATTAAGTTGTAGTTTCTAACCCCATAACCATATACAATCTGAAACTACATAACACAGGGTACTTTGATAAGTATATTTAATTTTGATTCAGCGATGAAATAATATAATGAGGTCTGCATTTGCGCTTGACATCCACTATAAGGAAATGCGTTTTACTTTTATTTTATTTTTATTTTTTTAATTTATTTATTTTTTTTTAATTTTTAATTTTTTACTTTTATTTTTAATTTTTTAAATTTAATTTTTTTACTTTTATTTTATTAATTTTTTTACTTTTATTTTATTTTTTTTACTTATTTATTTTTTAAATTTATTTTTTTAATTTAATATTTTTTACTTTTATTTTATTTTTTTATTTTTTATTTTATTTTTTTTACTTTTATTTTATTTATTTTTTTACTTTTATTTAATATTTATTTATTTTTTTAATTTATTTTTTAAATTAATTTTTAAATTTTTTACTTTTATTTTTAATTTTTTAATTTTTAAAATTTTTAATTTATATTTTTTTACTTAAAAATTTTTTTTTTACTTTTATTTACTTTTTTTTAATTTATTTTTTTAAATTTTTAATTTTTTACTTTTATTTTCAATTTTCTAAATTTTAAATTTTATTTTTTTACTTTCATTTTATTTATTTTTTTACTTTTATTTTATTTAAAAAATTTTTTTTAACTTTAACATTTTACTTTCTATTTTTTTAATTTAAAAATTTTTAAAAATTTTATTCTTTTACTTTTATTTTACTTTTTTTTATTTCTTTTACTTTTACTTTTATTTATTTATTCTTTATTTTTATTTTTTATTTTTTTAAGTTAACTTTTATTTTATTTTTTTTACTTTTATTTTATTTTTTTACTTTTATTTTATTTTTTACTTTTATTTATTTATTTTTTACTTTTATTTCATTTTTTATTTTTATTTTTTATTTTTTATTTTTTTTACGTTTACTTTTATTTTATTAATTACTTGAAAGCTACAGAAATACCACTTTCAAAAAGTATAGAAATGTTTAGTAAGAAGTTCAGGACTGAGTCCATTCTTTGGTCCCAACTTAAAATTATATTTCATGAAATATTAAAAAATAAGGGTAAAGGTTTACATTAGACTTCGGTTAATATTTTTCAAAAAGGCGATATAAAATTGTGTATAGGCCATAAAAATTGTATTTTATTTTTTTAATTTATTTATTTTTTTAATTTATTTTTTTTAATTTTTAAGTTTTACTTTTATTTTTAATTTTTTAAATTTAAAATTTTATTTTTTTACTTTTATTTTATTTTTTATTTTTTTAATTTAAAACATTTTTTAAAATTTTATTCTTTTACTTTTATTTTACTTTTATTTTATTTTTTACTTTTATTTATTTTTGGAGTTAAAATAAGGTTAGTATTGTGCATTAATAGGTTAAAAACAACACTTTTTAAATTAGTACCAATATGACGCCCTATCAAACATGGCGTCATCTAGGAAATAAGCCGTTAATACTACCATATTTACTCATTTATAAGGTTTTTTTTTTTTTCAGATTTCATGCGTAATACTAAATTGATGTTTAACTCCAAAACGTTAAGAATACCACAATTTAAAAAAAACAAAAACGCTTATACAAATTTTATATCGCCTTTTCGAAAAATCTTAATCGGACTCTAATTTAAACCTTTACCAAAAGTAAGAATAAAAAATGTAATATGATGTTCACGACTGGACACAAAAGGACACAGGGTTTCTTATTCAATCCTGAGCAACGTCGGGTCTTCCTGCTTGTAATGTTATAATGTATGTTTTATTCAACAAAAAAGAGTATTGTTGCCACATCAGGGCTGGTGCAGCATCCACTAGTCTCTCCCTCTTAGACAAGGTAAAAAAAAAGTCACCAACTTAATAGGTCCCTCACTATCAACCAAGCTCCAGCCCCTGTCCAATCGCTGCAATGTTGCATCCTTGTGCTTGTTTTACAAATACTTCAATGGATTGTGCTCCGATGAACTGGCTACTCTGGTACCCCCTCGATGTAAATACACTCGACCAAATCGACAATCAGCAAAATCCCACCCATTCACTGCAGAGGTCCCCAGATGCCGGAGAGCCTTCTACTCCAATAGCTTCTTTCCTCGTATTGCTGGCCTGTGGAACTCCTTCTCTGGTCCCTGTTTCCCCGACAGTACCGACACGCAGAAGTTTAAAACTAATGTAAACAGACATCTCGTTGCACAGCTCCCAACTTAGGATGACGCCTAAAACCTACTCCCTAATTCTCAGTAACCCCTTATGTCTACAGTGGCGGCCTCTGCCTTGTTTAGGGTGAAATATATATATATATATATATATGTTATTGTTAAGACTAGCGTAAATTCTTGGAAGCAAACTAAT
>OY744533.1:3017523-3060023 GCA_963556195.1 Sepiola atlantica | reverse complement strand
TAAAATAAAAATAAAAGTACATTGTTAAAACTCAACAAAATAAACTTCTTATAAATTTGAAATAGTGAAAATGAAAATGTCTCGTTCTGAATTAAGCTTAAAATAGACATTTCTTAGAAGTCAATTTAGTTTCATTATCAAAAATGAAAATAAATACTTGGTAGGCGTTGTCACTTTGCAAGAATCCTTTTCGCTGGTAAGATTGTTTTATTTCTTGTTAAAAACAACAATTTCTTTATTTAGTGTTAAACTTATAAGTGTAGAAACAGAATAGTTAACATCTCCCCCGCCTTCTGATTTTGGTTTTCTTACAAAACCTAATTTTCGAAAGTTCAGTTAAGAAAAAAAAAAATCTCCGTAAATTATTTTCTTTTTTTCTTTTTGTCGGAGTGATTTCCCTGAAGACATGAAAATAACTATTTAAACTCTATATTAATAAAATTGTGTGAACACTTCTCGTCTGTCTGTGTATTTCTACCCTCTACGTGACTTTCACATTAAAAAAGAACTATTACTCGATTATTTATCCCCCCCCCCCCAAAAAAAAAGAACTTTTACAAAATTCGGTAAATAAATCACTTCCTCAAAAATAAAATTCTACATATTTTAGACGATTACACGTGTACAACCTAAAAAAAAAAAAAATAACTTGTCCATGAAAAACAAAACTCGGAAAAAAATTAGAATTTAGAGTGCGGGATCAGTTTCGCATATAAATTTAACCTTTCATATCGAAAATTTAAAACAAAGCGCCCCCCCCCCAGGCTTTCCTATTTCTAACACTAGTTTCGAGTGGCAAACCTCCCTTAACCCTATCACGACACTAAATCCGAGTGGCAAGCCCCCCACCCGCCCCTAAAAAAAAAAAAAAAGAAATCGCTCCAAAAGGTGAATCTTATTTTTATTACAAACTTTCGGCTCCTGCTACAGAATCGGATCCAATTTCCGCCAACTTTGTGTCGGCAGCTTTCGGGCAGCGTACGTAAGCCGCCGAAAAATGCCGAACTGATTAGCTGATCACTAATCATCCGTCAGAAAATGTTAAAAAGTACAAAAAACAAAAAAAAAAACAGTAAAAAGCCCAAATTTGGAAAAACAGACAAGTTTTATTTTCCTGAAATAAAAAAAAAAAAAAATACGGTTATTTCTAAAATTTGTATGTTTTTTTTGTGGTTTCCTGTTTAACTGTGAAACAAATACAGCGTCACGTGACGTATGGATGACCAGAAATGAAAAATAAAACGTTTTTGTTAGCATTTCTTGTTTATGCGAATTTTATTATTATTATTATTATTATTATTATTGTTATTGTTGTTGTTCCTCCTCCTCCTCCTCCTCCTCCTCCTTTGAATTATAGTTAATAATAATAATAATAATAATAATAATAATAATACTAATAGCAACTAGCGGGACCCGTGTAAATTACACGAAATGATGTTTTCAAAACTAATTATATTGTTCCTAACCTATACATGTTCGAATAAAATATGATAAGATTTGACTTGTATATTTATTTTAAAAAAATGAACAATACATGAAACAATTTACAAAACTTCTTTATATACAATATTTCTAGTGAAGGTAATATGTCGACGACTAAACCTTACTTTGTAAATGTTTTCGATTAAATTCGGCTCCGATTCATGAATATTTATTTACTTCTCTCCAGGAGTTAGGCACAAGGCCAGTTTTATCTTACTCCCACAAGTAAGATGTGACCCAAGGTCGGGTCGGGAAAGTGGGGTTTGAAAAGCCAGCGCTCGAGAAGGTGAGCACTGACCATTAAAAATTGCCTGGGCAGCCCCGTCGGCATTCCCCGGTAGGGGCGCCTCAGACAGTAAGCAATAAACTTACTCCTCCCCAAAGAGGGGAGGCAAAGCCTGGGAGGGTGGACCTCCTAGAACTGCACAGGACAGACCCATTGACCGGCGTAAATCAAGACCCGAAGGCCAAGACAATACCAGTCTATGAGGTGTAGTATCCATCCGAACAGATACTACACTTTGATCTTGGCCAAAAGGCCAACAAAGATTCGGAAGGTCGTTGCTTTTGATGTAAGCATGACACACAAAATCACACACGCTATTGTATTAGTATGTGTCTTCCCAGTCGTCCCCTCCCTATCTCTCTTCCCCTTTCCCTCGAAATGTAGAAAAAAAATCTTAGAGGTTGGTTGGGATCGAACTATAAACCAGTCGGGCCGAAGTCAAAAATACTACGTCGCTAACCGTTGCGCCAAAGGGAAATACTTAAAAATGTTTCGAAAATTAGGCGAGTTGAATGTTTTTCAAAATCTAGGTGCGGCACGCATGCGCAGAGCTTTTGCCGGAAGCGTGACACACGAACACACACGCTATCGTATTAATATATAGATAATACATTTGGGTACTTCTATCGATCCTGACCCAATTTCCGTGAGCTTCGCGCCGGAAGCGTTCTGGCATGCTACGTATACGCCCTAGAGATGACGAGCCGAATGGTGGAGAGATACCGAGCGATTAGTCAATCAGCGATCAGAACCCCCCCCCCCAAAAAAAAAAAACACAAAAAACAAAATAAACTAGTCGGTAAAAAAACAACAGCGTTAACAAAAATCACGAATTTGGCCTTTCGAAAATTAACATTTTTTACCCGGTCACGGCTGACTGAATGAGAACAATCTACCCCTGTGGATTAAAGAAAGGGTTCACTATGAACAAGTTCAAATAGATGCACCTGAAGAAGATTGGCAGTTACATCGGCCAAAACGCTGTGAATATATCAACCAAGATGAGGATAGTAGTCCGAATGATACAAATTATCAAACTTCATCTCAAAAATTGGGAAATATAATGAGTATTGATTTACTCCTCTCCAGGAGTTAGGCACAAGGCCAGTTTTTATCTTACTCCCACAAGTAAGATGTGACCCAAGGCCGGGTCGGGAAAGTGGGGTTTAAACATTGCCTGGGCAGTCCCGTCGGCATTCCCCGATAAGGGCGCCTCAGGCAGTAAGCAATAAACTTACGGTTATTTATCTACCTCCCACAAGGTAAGATGTGACATAAGGTCGGGAAAGTGGGATTAGATAAGCCAGCGCTCGAGAGGTGAGCATTCTGGCTATTTAAAAATTTCCTGGGCAGCCCCGTCGGCATTCCCCGGTAGAGGCGCCTCAGACAGTAACCAATAAACTTACTCCTCCCCAAAGAGGACAGACCCATAGACCGGCGTGAATCAAGCCCCGAAGGCCAAGACAATACCAGTCTATGGGGTGTAGTATCCATCGGAACAGATACTACACTTTGATCTTAGCCAAAAGGCCAAAGGGAAATATAATGAGTAAGGTGTTATTTTAAAATGTTTTCTCGACTCTTTCGTGATGGGAAGATCTCATTTTTTGATGTGTGTAAATGGTGATGCGGCAGTGTATTAGGCACTTCTGCAGATTAGGGACGAACTGTATTTGTTTTCCTTTTAGAAGAGCTCCAATAATGTAAAGGGTCGACAACTCTCTTTTTAACAAATTTTAAGAGAAAAATTAATTTTTTAAACTGTAAAAAAATGAAAAAAAAAAATGTGTTAAACCAAACACGATGACTGTTCTAATTTATTTTTTTAAACTGAAGAAAAAAAATGTGATTAACTAAACACGATGACTGTTCTAATTTATTTTTTAAACTGAAGAAAAAAAATGTGATTAACTAAACACGATGACTGTTCTAATTTATCTTTTTAAACTGAAGAAAAAAAATGTGATTAACTAAACACGATGACTGTTCTAATTTATTTTTTTAAACTGAAGAAAAAAAATGTGATTAACTAAACACGATGACTGTTCTAATTTATTTTTTTAAACTGAAGAAAAAAAATGTGATTAACTAAACACGATGACTGTTCTAATTTATCTTTTTAAACTGAAGAAAAAAAATGTGATTAACTAAACACGATGACTGTTCTAATTTATCTTTTTAAACTGAAGAAAAAAAATGTGATTAACTAAACACGATGACTGTTCTAATTTATCTTTTTAAACTGAAGAAAAAAATGGGATTAACTAAACACGATGACTGTTCTAATTTATTTTTTTAAACTGAAGAAAAAAAAATGTGATTAACTAAACACGATGACTGTTCTAATTTAAAATTTTTAAACGGTAAAAAAAAAAAAAAAAAAAATGTGTTAAACCAAAGAAAATGACTTCTAATTTAAATTAAATTAAAAAAAAAAAATCAAAGAATGTGTTAACCCAAACAAGATGATTGTTCGTTTTGAAAAAAAAAAAAAAATACTGTTGATTTTCACAAATTTTATTTTCTTCGATAAATGTTCTATTAATTAATTGAATTTGCAGTACTTATTTAAAAAAAAATCATATTTTCCATTTTCGAACAAATTACGTAATTAAAAGTAAAAAAAAAAGAGTTGTCGGCCCCTTACGCTAGTGGAGTTCTTCTAAAATGAAAACAAATAAATTTCGGGCCGTCCCTTATCTGCAGAAGTGCCGCGTATTATTATATAAATATTCTTTACTAGCGGGACCCTGTGAAAATTCCACAGTGTTTTCTACATCAATCTGTATAATTTACTGTTAATAATATTATCCGGTGTCTACTCACCAACATTTTGCGAGACGGGATGGAAGTATATATATTTATTTATATTACTCGGTTGCCGGGGCAAAAGCTGTCTCTTCAGAAGTCACCATCGGTCGCGACTCACCTCTAACTTGCATCCCCTTCCCTCTCTCTACCCCCCCCCCCGTTGTCAGGGGTAAATCTTAAATAGGAGTGTCAGATTGTGACACACAAAATAAATAACACACACTCTATCATATTAATATATAAATAATAATAATAATAATAAGAAGAAATTTTAAATATTAAAAAAAATAAATAATAAATAAATATCATAAGCCTGAAACCGGCCCATTTGGTAAGCGTTAATTATGGGTTTTAAGTAGGATAGTCATGGTATAAATTCTTTTGGTGTATGGTGCATGATTGTAGTGTGGATGTGGTATTTTGGTGAATGATGGTCACGAATGAAACTAGCCAAGTTAGACAAGTCAGAATAAGTTAGTGAAGACCGATCTTTCCCCACCCCTTTTTTGGCCTTGTGCCACATTTCTGTATTTTATGCAGAATAAATATTCATTTGGTAAGCGTTTCCGCGTCTCCTCCGCCTTCCACAATGCCCTCCTCCTTCCACGCTAGAGCGACAGAGCAGGGTCAGTTAATAGTTTAATTAAGTAAATTTTTATCTATTTAACAAATCCATTTAGTTAGGTCAGTGGTAAAGTCGCCGCTTTTCAGCTAGATATTACGGTTTCGATTCAAAGCCTCTCCGTCCAATTTATTTGTTGTTTATTATTTATTGCATTTCTTTAGGAGCGTGACACACGAACACACACCCTATCGTATTAATATATAGAAAAAAAGATATTTCTCTGTATATAAAATTATCTGCTGATCAGATATTGTGTGGATGATATAAATAATTGGTTGCCCGGAAAACTCGGCAATTTTTGCAAAGTAGGAAAATTCGGCAATTATCGAATACATATCGATTGAAAATAGATTTTAGAACCGTTCTTGCGGTAGATATAGTTGTAAATATTGAGTTATACCCCCCCCCAAAAAAAATAATAAGGACACTTCTTGTATTATCTTTTTGGTACTTGTGCAGTTTACGGACCGGGCTATTTTTTTTTTTAGAAAAGATTTTGAAGTTAAATTCAATTTTTACGATATCTTTTGTTTATTAAATTGTTAGTTTAGAGTACAGAATAGTTAACAAAGCCCCCTCCCACTCTCCCTATGTAAAAAAAGGTTTTCTAAATAATGTTATTATTTCAACCCGGTTCGTAATTAAGTTACGAGTTAAATCCATCATAATGCATTTAGGTTTCTTCGTAAAAAAGTCATCCATTTTAATTGAAAAAATGCGTCTGTTCGAAATTTGAAAAGAATTTGTAAGTATTTAAAGAATAGAAAGTCATTTAAACTGGCTTTAAAATTCTTAGAAAACCCTCATGTATTTTTTGTTAACTATTCTGTACTTTCACATAACAATAACATAAACAAAAAAAAAAACGTAAAAATTGAATTTAACTTGAAAATCTGATCTAAAAATAGCCCGGTCCCAACCTAAATGAATTATAATGGATTTATCTGGTAACTTAACTATGAACCGGGTTGAAATAATAACATTATTTAGAAAGCCATTTTTAACATGGGAGGGCTTTGTTACGTATTCTGGGGGATCTTTTACGACACTCAGCAGAGTAAAAACGCTAAAAAAAACAAATTTACAACAAATAAAAGTAACTGTCGTCGATAAAAGTTAATTTAAAACTGTCCTGTGATATTTGTTTGTATTTTTAAACCGTTCCAACTGCTATTTATTAGAAATCAATAGTTTTGTCACACGAACTTGCAAATACAAAATGGCGCTTGCTCGTAAGAGAGTGAGCACAAGACGCCATTTTGTCTAGAAAAAAGTACGAGTTAAAAATGAACAAGAAATTTTTTTTAACATTTAATAAAAACCCATTTATAGTACGTAAAAATACAAACAAATATCATAGGTAAGTAGACAAATATCTCTTCTCGACGTAGGTTAAACTCACTTGTTGCATATTTATTTTTATAACCCCGTTCGCGTTAGTTTTTTGAACCCCGTTCGCGCCTCTGCTGAGCGTCGTAACATATACCCGTATTCTGTACTATCACCTAACAATTTACTAAACAAAAGATATCGTAAAAATTGAATGTAACTTTTCTAAAAAAAAAATAAAAGCTCGGTCCGTAAACTGCACAAGTACCAAAAAGATAATACAAGAAGTGTCTTTATTTGGAGGGGGGATATAGCTCCTTATTTACAACTATATCTCTCGCAAGAACGGTTTTAAAATGTATTTTCAATCGATATTAATTCGATAATTGCCGATTTTTCCTACTTTGCAAAAATTGCCGCGTTTTTCTTTGCCGAATTTTCCTAAATTCAAATAATTCTGATTTGTAAAATTTAAAAAAATCGATTAATATATTTAACAGTTAATTAAAAAAAATCGATTAATATATTTAACAGTTAATTAAAAAAAATCGATTAATATATTTAACAGTTAATTAAAAAAAATCGATTAATATATTTAACAGTTAATTAAAAAAAATCGATTAATATATTTAACAGTTAATTAAAAAAAATCGATTAATATATTTAACAGTTAATTAAAAAAAATCGATTAATATATTTAACAGTTAATTAAAAAAAATCGATTAATATATTTAACAGTTAATTAAAAAAAATCGATTAATATATTTAACAGTTAATTAAAAAAAATCGATTAATATATTTAACAGTTAATTAAAAAAAAAAAAATCTAAACACACTCTCATTTACAAAATGAAAGTAAAAATTTCCAGTTTTATTTTTAGATATCATAGCTGAGGTGGTGTCTGGAAGATTCGGTTATTAAAAGTTTCAAAATCCGAGCATTTTTAACGACAGCTAACAGAACGAAATAGGGGTAAAAAACAAACAAATAGGCAACAAATAAATGTTATCAAAGGCAAGATAAGTTACTCTTCTACTAACCTGGATAAGTTTATTTGTGTTTTAACTTATTTTAAAAAGTTTTTTGGGAATCTTTTACGAGACTCAGCAGAGTAAAAACGCAAAAAAAACAAAACAAATTACAACAAATAAAAGTAACTGTAAGCTGTAAAAGTTAGTTTCAAACTTGCATGTGCTATTTGTTTGTATTTTAAACCCGTTTGAAGTGCTATTTATTAGAAATCAATAGTTTTGACACCGTATCTTCGAAAAAAAACATGGCCGATTTGGGGGGGATTACTAACAAATGCACTAGGAGCGCCATATTGTTTTTGTGAAAACGGTGGGGAAAAAAAACAAGAATTTTTTTTTTTTACATCTAATGAAAACCCATTTATAATACGTAAAAAGAAAAACAAATTACATAGGTAAGTAGAAAAATATCTATTCTCGTCGTAGGTCAACTTCACTTGTTGCAAATTTATGTTTTTAAACCCTTTCTCGTTCTTTTTTTGGACCCCGTTCGCGCCTCTGCTGAGTCTCGTAACATATACCCAGTTTTTTTTGTTCAAGACAAATCTGGTGTCCACCTGTTTAGTTAGAACGAAAAACAAAATGGCTGTTCATGAGCCCAGCGACAATCGATAATGGGTGAAAAATCGAAAATAAACAAAATAGTGTTAGAAACACATCCAATAAATGTCACCAATCGTGGGAAAATATAATGTTCTACCAGTATTTTGTTTAATTTTCGTTTTTTGAGCGAGTATCGAGACCTTTGTAATTGCAACCATTTCTTTCTCGTTCTAACTGAACAGTTGGACACCAGGTTTGTTTTGAACAAAAAAAACTTTTTAGAATAAGTTAAAACACAAATAAACTTATCCAGGTTAATAGAAGAGTAACTTATCTTGCCTTTGGTAACATTTATTTGTTGCCTATTTGTTTTCTGACCTCTTCTTTGTTCTGTTAGCTATCGTTAAAATGCCCCAAAATCCTTTTAAAAAATCCTAAAAAGCTCATTGATAGATTTACGAGTTAAAAAGAACACAAAACGTGAAAGTATTTATGGAATTTGAATTTCAACGTTTCGTAAGACGTCCGGGGCATTTATAACGAAAAAGAGGTTAAAAAAACAACAACAACAACAAACAACTAGGCAACTTCTACTAACGTTTATTTGTGTTTTAACTTATTTTAAAACGTTTTTTTTTTTTAAATTCAAAACAAACCTGGTGTCCACCTGTTCAGTTAGAACGGGGGAAATGGTTGTTCATGAGGGTGTGCGGACAAAAGCCCACCAAAATAAGTCAAACACGGACCCAACGTAAAAATAAATTAATTTTTAAAAATTAAAAAAATATTTTTATATTTAACTTTTTTACAATTATCAATAACTTTTTATCTGCAATTCTTTTTTCTCGACAATTTTTTTTAAATTTCATGTTTAAACGTATTTCCGGTATTTTATATATACTGCATTTTTTTACAGATTACATCATAAAAAACACGTACCCTTTTTACTATTAACCCTAAGTCCGGTGGTAAAACGAAAAATATATTTAAAAATTATTATGTATTACTCATCTTTTGCGGAAAGAAAAAACAATTATTTTAGATTGAAATTGGGGGATCAGTTTTGCATATAATTCTAACATAACTAACTTTTTAGGGCATTAACCATTTTTTTGCGATGAAAGATAAATTCTGTGCGTTGTTTTTCACCTAATTTAGTTAAAATGGCACCGGTAAAAATGGCACAAGTTAATAAATAGGTTAAGATGGTACGAGAGAAAAATATAGATGAAAATCTCACAATGAGTTAAGCAAAAATACGTAAAGGGAAAAAATAAAAGTACCCCCCCCCCAAAAAAAAAGAAAAGAAATTGTGATTATAACTTTTTTATGCGATGACGTGTGAACACTGAAAAAAAGAACCCAATAATTTTTTAAATTTAGAGTAGGGGATTAGTTGCACATATAAATTTAACGTAAAATGATCCCCCCTTTCCGGGCCATTCTAACTTTTTTTACTACTAACACTAAGAATTTATATTCCATTGCAAAGGAAAAATAATTAACTGTCCTAAAAAGTTAGAATGGTCCAGAAATGGTGGATCATTTTATGTTAAAATTATATGCAAAACTGATCCCCCAATTTCAATCTTACATAATTGTTGTTTTTTCTTCCCGCGAAAGATGGGTAATACTATACACAATTTCTTTAAAAATGTATTTTTCGTTTTACCACACAGACTTGGGGTTAGTAGTAAAAAGGGTGCGTCATTTTTTTATGATGCAATCTTTAAAGTATGCAGTATTTACAAAGTACCGGAAAAATGTTAAAAAATGAAATGTAAAAAATGTTGTCAAGAAAAGAAAATTACAGACAAAGACTTATTGATAATTGTAAAAATAATAAATATCAAAATATTTTTAAATAATTAATTTATTTTGACGTTGGTCCGGGTTTGACTTATTTTGGTGGGCTTTTGTCCGGTGGAATTATGTCCGGTGGGCTTTTGTCCTACCACCGTTCATGAGCCCAGCACGGGATCCTTGATAATTGGTGAAAAATCGAAAAATAAACAAAATAGTGTTAGAAACACATCAAATAAATGTCAACAATCGTGGGAAAATATAATGTTCCACCAGTATTTTGCTTAATTTTCGTTTTTTGAGCGATTATCGAAACTCCGTAATTTCAGCCATTTTCGTTTTCGTTCTAACTGAACAGGTAAACGAATTTAGGAAAACTCTTTAAAATAAGTTAAACACAAATAAACGTATCCAGGTTAGTAGAAGAGTAACTTATCTTGCCTTTGGTAACATTTATTTGTTGAATATTTGTTTTTTTTAAACCTTTTTTTTTCGTTCTGTTAGCTGTCGTTATGAATGCCCGACGTCCGATCTATTTAAAAAAAAAATACACTTCATTGAATTATATTTCAAATTATTAATTTTAAAACGTCTCTAAAAAAACAACAAAAAAAGGTGCTTATTTAGAACAGGGTCCCTGTAGAAAATTATTTTCATGTAAAATCAGTATTTTGTACTTACTCAGTCATAATTTCTCACTCACGGTACGAAAAAGAATTTAAAAATATCAAGCAGAACTTTAATTAGAACGATTTTTCCATTTCGATGTACAACGTCTATTCGCTGACATTTTGGGTGTGAGCGATGGATGGAATAGCCAAGGGCAATAACTAAAAAAATGAAAATTAAATAATTATTTTTGATTTCTTCGCCGGGGTACTTTCCACGATATAATTTTATAGATTAATAAAATGTACATTTATTGTTTTTTTTTATTTTTTACATGGTAACTGGGTACCGTTCTGCAATTTCGCGACATTTACCTGCCCTTAGTTAGCTATTCCATCAATCGACCACACCCAAAATGTCGGCGAATAGACGTTGTATATCGCCCTTATGGAAATGGAAAAATCGTTCTAATTAAAGTTCTACTTGATATTTTTAAATTCTTTTTCGTACCGTGAGTGAGAAACTATGACTGAGTAAGTACAAAATACTGATTTTACATGAAAATAATTTTCTACAGGGACCCTGTTGTAAATAAGCACCCCCCCCCCAAAAAAAATCTAAATAAATTAAACTTTTAATATCACAGGAAGGATTATTATGAAATCAATGTGTTTCTTTCCTTTAGAAACATATTTGATTTTTCCCTTTTATTAAACGTTAATGCAAGCCAGAAAATTTTGAAACCGACAGTAATTTGAAATTACTAATTTCAAATTACTGTCGGCTTCAAAATTTCAATTTCAAAGTGTAACAATGCCGTGAACAAGTAAGTCTCGCCTATTTTAATCTTTTGTTAATAGTTAGTCAAAACACGTTTATAAAATGAAAGTAAAAATGTCCAGTTTTCATAGCATTCATGACGAATGTGTGTACTGGGCATCCTGCTGTAAAATCTGAATTTAGGTCAAAATGGCGCCTGTAAAAATGGCAAAAGTGGATGTGCTTATGGATTTTAGGTCCGAAATTTAAAAATTTTTTAATCTTTAATTTGAAGAGAGTCAAATAAGTGGAAGAGAACTCTAGTTTCAAGTTTCAACCACGATCTATCTTAAAATGGATTTTATTACTGTAATTATTCTAAAATAAAGTTTTTTTTAAATGTATACGTAAAAAAATAAAACAATGACACCGCTTTCGGCACCAATGAAAAATAAAATGATTTTGAAAAATAAAATGATTTTGAAAAATAAAATGATTTATTAAAATAAGTTATCACAGAAGAAGGAAAAATAGAAAAAAATATGGAAGGGTAAAAAACATGAAACACGGGAGGAAATAAAGTGTTTTGGGTAAAATTCGGCAATTTGTTGGAAAACAGTTCCTTTTACGTATACATTTCAAAAAACTTTATTTAGAATAATTACAACAGTAAAAATCAATTTTAAGATACATCGTGGTTGAAACTTGAAAGTAGACTTTCCTCAAATTAAAGATAATTCTTTTTTTCTGACCTACAGTCCACCAACACGAAAGTGGATATATAAAAACAAAATGGCACGAGGGGAAGATATAGACGAAAATCTCACGAGTTTATCAAAATATTGGAGACAATACAAACAGTAAAAACATTAAGAAGTTTTTCAAATTAAAAAGAAATTACATCTATATTTAAAAGAAGATCGGGACCCTCAGCTACCCTCCCTCCTCCCTCCAAATATGAGATTCTACTTTTTTTTTTTAGGTTATTACGTGTGAACACTGCAAAAAAAAAAAAAACTCTTTTAGAATTTTAAGTGGGGGATTAGTTTCCTATATAAAGTTAAGGTACCCCCCCCCCAGGGTATCTTTTACAATAATCCGCAGAGTCGCTAACGGGGTCCAAAAACGAACGAGAACGGGGTAAAAAAAAAATATATATACAAGTGAAGCTGACCTACGTCAAGAATAGATATTTTCCTACTTACCTATGAAATTTGTTTGTATTTTTACGTACTATAAATGGGTTTTTATTAGATGTAAAAAAAAATTTATTGTTTTTTTTTGGCACGTATTTTTACTAAAACAAAATGTCCGTCCCGCCATACCTCATTACGATACCCCCTCCCCATCGCTTGTCCAATGTTCGTGTGACAAAAATATTGATTTCTAATAAATAGCAGTTGAAACGGCTTAAAAATACAAACAAATGTCACAGATAAGTTGGAAAATAACTTTTATCGGCTACAGTTACTTTTATTTGTTGTATATTTGTTTTTATAGCGTTTTCACTCTGCGGATTATTGTAAAAGATACCCGATCCCCCATTTCCGGGCTATTCTAACTTTTTAGAGCATTTAGCAAAAAAAAAAAAAAAAAAAAAAAAAATGTATCTCTAACTCTAAGTCCCACTGGTAAAATTGTAAAATGACACGAAATTGTTTTAAAAAGTGAAACGCACAGAATTTATCTTCCATAGCAAAAAAAAAAAAAAAAAAAAAAAAAAAAAAAAATGGTTAACATTATAAAAACGTTATTTTAAGTTAAATTGGGCAGGATTTTTTTTATGCCCGCCACTAATCACAATCAAGAATTTATTGTTTTTTTTTTTCGTCTGCTCTGAATATTTGAAAAATGAAAACACCATTTTTATGATTAAAATATTTACCGATTTTACAATATTTTCCCTTCTTTTCGGTTTATTTTTATTATTTATTTATATATTTTTACTTTTAAAAAATAAATGTAACGTTAAAGTAGGGCAGATTCCTCGCAAAGGCGATTAAAAATCGGGTGCTGGTACAGATTAGCGTACATATGAAAAACGCTGAAAATCGCAGTTCCAGTTAAATTATCCGGAAAACTATTTAAAATACTTATGTATCAAGCAAATATAGGTGTGTACACCAAGAATTAGCAAAAACTATCGAGTAGAATTTAAATAAAAAATAAAAATCCGTTATATCGTTTAATCGGATTCGGCCATTGATTCGAGCGAAAAACACGAAATTCAGGGGGAGATAACTCAGTCTGTCATATTAACAAGTAATAAATCAATGGCAGTAATCAAAATACGATAAAACTGATTTTTATTTTTAATTAAAATTCTACTCGATAGTTTTTCCTACTTTTTGGTGAGGATACTTATTTAAATCTGCTGCGTAAGTATATAATAATGTTTTTTTTAGTGGTATTGATAATTTAATACGCACGTATCTCTGTACAAGCACTAAAAATTGTGTATAGGCGATAATAATCTTTTTTTTTTCTTTTTTTTCTTTTTAAAGATTATTACATGATAAACGTTTTGGAGTAATGAATAGTGAATTAAAAAAATAATTTGTTTCAAAGATTAAAAATTTAAAATGTTTTCATTTGTAACGTATATTTTTATGAATATCTTAATTTAAATTATTTTTTATAAGTCAGTAAAAGTGTTTACTTCGTTTCAGCTAACGTACACCTCATTCCGCTTTTTAGCTAATAACTTATTTCGTCCAATTATGTCGCCATCTTGGAAATTCGTCGATTATATTTATACTAGCATTTTTACTCATTTAAAAAATTCTTCTCCTTCAGATTTCATGTCTAATATTAAATAGATTTTAACTCCATAATCTTAAAAAAAACAAAAAAATTTTTTTTTATCGCTTATACACAATGGTTTATTCGCAATCTGTCCCGACGCCAATCTCAACGTTTACTTTAAAGTGTAGTATCTATTCTGATACTATACTTTATCTTTTCTGTCCTCGGTTAGGGAAGGAGAAATTTGGTGCTTGTGCATATCACCCCTGACATGTTAGACCGCTTTTAAAAATAAAATAGCTAAAGAAATGTATAAACTTTGTTATGTACTTACGTGGTAGATGAAAAAAAGACTGCACACCAAAAATTATGCAAATTCATCCAGTATTTATTTAATTATAAATAAAAAACGATTTTATCACTCGGTAGATATTTCCACCATTTTCCAGTGGTCAAGGACGATAACTCATTTTCACGCTTTCGGGGTTTGGGGTCTCCATTGTTTACAAAAATGTCAAAATGTACGTAAAATCATTTTTTTCTTTCTTTTTCTCATAATTTAATAACTACTGGATGAATTTGCGTCATTTTTTTCTGTAAAATCTTATTTTCAGCTAACACGTAAGTACATAATAAAGTTTATAAATTCTTTAAATATTTTAATGTCAGGGTTGATATGCACAAGCACCAGAAATTTTTCTAAACTAGGGTAATTTTAATGTTTGTTCCAATCCATATTAAATACCGACCTTGTGTCTAACTCTGCACTCGTGGGGAGGCAAGTACAGAATAGTTAGCAGTCGGGAGATTGCAAAAAAAAAAAGAACAAATGCCTTATACTAAACACAGTATTTAATTATCTACCGACACCTGTATACTTTTAACGTGCTGAAACTGTTTTTAAGCTTTTTCTTTTTTTATTTCAGTTATTTTTAAGCTGTCTTTACAACAAACGAGAAATAAATGGTCGCTAGTCACTTAAATGTATGGGGCTTCATTCCTGAAAAATTGTAAAAAACAAAACAAACTATGATTACCACTAATCCTAACCCTAACCCTAAGTTCGGGGAGGGCTTGTAACTTGGACATTTTTGTTACAACTTTTCAGGAATTAAGACCCCCCCCCTTTAAGCAACAAGCAACCTTTTTTTCTACTTTGTGTAAAGACCGCTTTGAACAAAATATTAAAAAAAAACAAAAAAACTTAAAGACAGTTTCAGCATGTTAAAAGTATACAGGTCGGTAGATAATTAAATTCTACTTCATTTGGTATAAGTCATTTGTTTATGTTTTGTTGTTGTTTTTACAATTTCTCGACTGTTAACTATTCTGTACTTTTACCAAGTGAGTAAATACTTATTTTAAAATATGGGAAAGGGGGGTAGTCCCTATTTTAAAATATAGAGTCCCCCCCCCCCCCATTTTTTTTTTTTTTTTAGGAAAATCAATTTTATTTGCTTCAAAATAATAAAAAAAAAATATTTATTTAAAAATATCAGTGGGGGTGGTTGGTTGGTTGGTGGGGTGCTTTAGCCCTATTTAAAACTAGAGGTGATAGAACCGTGCCCCCCACCCCAAAGTTAGAAAATGCAGTTTTATTTGCTCCGCAAACAACAGAATAAATACTTATTCTAAAATATTGGTAATATGTTAAGAAGGCTGAGGGCAATGCAGAGTGTCGGATTGGTAATAAGCTGGAAAGAACAAAAATAATAAATCGAAGGGGGGGGGACTTACTATTTATTTTTCTTTAAAATCTTACATAGCAGCAAGTGTTGTGTCGGCTGTGTGTGGGTTAGACCAGAGGTCTTCAAAGTGGGGGTCGCGACCCCCAGGGGAGTCGCGTAACCATAGAAAGGGGGTCGCCAAAATTATAACTATGGAATTTTTTAAATAATATTCAAACTTATTTTTTATTTAGAAAAAATTTTGGTGGGTCACGAAAAAAATGTTTTTCCAAAAAAGGGGTCGCGACAAAAAAAGTTTGAAGAGCACTGGGTTAGACGATGCCCTGGAAATGGGTTCCCACACATTAAATTCTAAAATAATTCTTTGTTTCTTTGGGTTTTTTTTCACAAGTTTTTCCGGCTCTTCACACGTAATCGCCTTAAAAAAGTAGAGTCCAATTTTTTGGGGGTGGGTGGGGGAGGGGGTCTTCTTGAAGTCCCTTTTCTACTAATTTACCACCTTTTTAATGTGTTCCGATTATGTATTGTTTCCAACAACGTTCTTCAGTCCGACGGTGGCTTTGTTGCTGTCGAGCTGAGGTATGGTTCTTTTCAGTTCTAGGAGGCCCAACCTCCCAGGCTTTACCTTCTCGTCAAGAAGGGGTTTATTGCTAATCGCCTTAGGCGCCCCCACCAGAGAATGTTGACGGGGAGGGGGGGGAAGGGCTTCTCAGGCATATTTTGTAGGCCAGTGCGTTTCTAGTGCACTCCTATTGCACTTCTAGTGCACTTCTGGTGCGCTTCTAGTGCGCTGGCTTCTCAAAACATCACCTTACACCACACTATATCTACTCCTCAAGGATATAATTGATATTTCCTAGAAACTTCCTCCTTTAGAGAAAACCTGTTCAACACACCCATAATTCTTGAACCTTTTAAAACGAGACCATCAGGTATCAAATACGCATTCTCAAATGAGAATCTATGTGAAGTTAGATTTTTTTCCGAGAAAAAAAACACACCTTTAAACCGTGCAAATGAAAAGTCTGCAAGTTTAACGTACCCCCACATCGAAATTTCAACAGAATTGTTTTGCTGAATCAAGTAGGGAAATTATTTTATACTGAATCAAGTAGGGAAATTATTTTATATTGAATCAAGTAGGGAAATTATTTTATACTGAATCAAGTAGGGAAATTATTTTATATTGAATCAAGTAGGGAAATTATTTTATACTGAATCAAGTAGGGAAATTATTTTATACTGAACCAAGTAGGGAAATTATTTTATACTGAATGAAGTAGGGAAATTATTTTATATTGAATCAAGTAGGGAAATTATTTTATACTGAATCAAGTAGGGAAATTATTTTATACTGAATCAAGTAGGGAAATTATTTTATACTGAATCAAGTAGGGAAATTATTTTATATTGAATCAAGTAGGGAAATTATTTTATACTGAATCAAGTAGGGAAATTATTTTATACTGAATCAAGTAGGGAAATTATTTTATACTGAATCAAGTAGGGAAATTATTTTATACTGAATCAAGTAGGGAAATTATTTTATACTGAATCAAGTAGGGAAATTATTTTATATTGAATCAAGTAGGGAAATTATTTTATACTGAATCAAGTAGGGAAATTATTTTATATTGAATCAAGTAGGGAAATTATTTTATACTGAATCAAGTAGGGAAATTATTTTATATTGAATCAAGTAGGGAAATTATTTTATACTGAATCAAGTAGGGAAATTATTTTATACTGAACCAAGTAGGGAAATTATTTTATACTGAATGAAGTAGGGAAATTATTTTATACTGAATGAAGTAGGGAAATTATTTTATATTGAATCAAGTAGGGAAATTATTTTATACTGAATCAAGTAGGGAAATTATTTTATACTGAATCAAGTAGGGAAATTATTTTATACTGAATCAAGTAGGGAAATTATTTTATACTGAATCAAGTAGGAAAATTATTTTATATTGAATCAAGTAGGGAAATTATTTTATACTGAATCAAGTAGGGAAATTATTTTGTATTAAATTTACAAAGCAAACTGGCCCGTCCTCGCCAAAAATAGAACAAATCAATTTAATAAAATTATTTTCTTTGATCTTAAACTTTGGTGCTTCATCGATAATATTCTGTAGAAGTTAAAAAAAAAATCAGTAAAAATATCAGTCAAAAATAAATATCAACACCAAAAATTACGGAAAATTATCGAGTTGTATTTTAGTAATAAATAAAATTATTTTTTACTCATATTTCTATTATGTGTCTTTAAGCTTGCACGTCATAGAAGATTATCTCCCTTCTTCTTAGATGAAGACGCCATGCGGTGTTCTTCAGAGTTTGTTGACTACGAATAGTAAAATAATTTTATTTTTTATTAAAATTCTACATGATAATTTTCCATAATTTTTTGTGTACACAAATAGTTTTGTCTGATACATAAGTATTAACTGCCATATTTCACTTGTGTATGTCTTTCAAAAAGAACCAAATTTTTTAGATGGAAAAAGTTTTTTTTGCATCAAACACGTCAACATTTTCTTTTTATAAACTTTTGTCATCTTTCCGTCTTTAAAGTCTGTTATGTTTTTCTTGCGAACATTATTTTATTTCTTTGTGTTTTGTTTTACAGGTTTTTAACACTGAGTCTCCAAATCAGATGCAAGGAATATAAATCTCAACTCTTTCATTTTTGAGTCAACTTTATTTAATAAAAATTACGGAAAATTATCGAGTAGAATTTTAATAAAGACTCAAGTGAAATATGGCAGTTCAAAATAAAATAACAGGAAAACTTATGGATATACTTACTTATCAGTGAAAAATATTAGTGTACACTAAAAATTACGGAAAATTATCGAGTAGAATTTTAATAAAGACTCAAGTGAAATATGGCAGTTCAAAATAAAATAACAGGAAAACTTATGGATATACTTACTTATCAATGAAAAATATTAGTGTACACCAAAAATTACGGAAAATTATCGAGTAAAATTTTAATGAAAAAAAAATTAAGTTACTATTTAGAGTCCACAAACTTCGAACGGCATTCGTGTCAAGCCAACGTGTTGTAAAAGATTATCTCCCTTCTTCGAAAATAAAGACAACACGCTGACTTTTGCGTCAATAAAAATAAGCACCAAAAAGTTTTTTAGATGGAAAAAGTTTTTTTGCATCAAACACGTCAACATTTTCTTTTTATAAACTTTTGTTATCTTTCTGTCATTAAAGTCTGTTATGTTTTTCTTGCAGGTATTATTTTATCTTTTTGTTTTTTGTTTTACAGGTTTTTAACTCCGTGTCTCCAAATCAGATGCAAGGAATATAAATCTCAACTCTTTCACTTTTGAGTCAATTTTATTTAATAAAAATTACGGAAAATTATCGAGTAAAATTTTAATAAAGACTCAAGTGCATATAAATCTCAATAATATTTGTTGTGAAGTGAAAGGTTAGCGCTCGTTCATGGCGAGGCAAACTTCTACCACCCTCCACTATTCTTAGGGAGAGTATTATATAGGCCCTTTCTTAAATTGCCGTAATTTATGGCTACACTATTCTTATTAACTGAATTGTAGTCCCCACTGCTACAAACAGATACAAGTAGCTTTTGTTTTATTGGTTTATCGACCTTGAACACTTCCTTCTCCTATTTTTCTCCACGTTTTTTTGTTTAATCTAACCAAAAAAGAGTTCCCCACCAAAGGGAGACAACTTAAAATAAGCAGAAATTGTTTCAATTATTTCAGCATTTAGGTGAATGACTAGTTATGTAAAGTGACATACTTTAAGACTGTTGAAAGATTTTCAGGAATATTTAGCGGCAATAAAAGATCTCTTTTGGTCAAATCGAAGAAATGGGGGGTGACAACTTGTCGGAACAGACAAACGATGCTGAAAAATGGAAACGAAAATTTAACTCCCGCGATAAATTTGACGTACCTCCCGTAGAAAAAAGAAATGAAACAGATCAAATAAAAACAGAATCTGTTGATGCGACAGACGTGCAGGATGAGGTTGCCGCTGAGAAAAAAATAAGGACCGCTGAAGATGAAAGTCTTTTAGCAGGAAATAGTTCCATAAAAACGCAGACACCTGTTCCCATTTCGTCTGAACTGAGAGGCATTATCGAGCAAAATCCCGGTCTGCTTAGCAATTTAGAAATTGCTCTCAAAGAGAAAAAAATTATCTTTCAAGATGAACAATTTCTCTCTGATTCAGATTCTTTCATACCTTTTATCGTAAAATTCGTTGAGGAAAATTTGTTATCTATCGTGGCGCACGCGAAAAAAGAACAATCCTACCTGAAGGCGAATCTCAACGAATGGAAGAGTTTTATTGATTCACTTCTAAGTGAATCATGTCTCGTCTACACTGATGATGATCTTTCAAAGACATACATATTTTGTAGCTCATCGTCAACTGAACGTACGATTACGTCAAAGATTTCAACATTTCTGAATCAGAATCCAATCAAGATTGAAATCACTCCTCATGTCGTGGAATTTATGAAGCAAAACGAAGAATTCTCTGATTTAAAACCATTCGGAACAAATAAGAAAGGGTTCAGCAAGTGCACCCTGACAGAGCTTCGTTTCGCTAAGCTAAAAGAAGAAATGCAAAACGTTAAATGTCAAAGTTTTCTACTTAACGAAAGCCAATATGAATTGTTTTCTGGGGAGAAGAAAGATGTTTTATTGGAAGTAGAAAAAGAGTTTCACGTGAAAGCCAATCTATATGAGTATACAAGGACGGCAGATCTTCCTGTTATTTTCCAAGTAAATCCACTGACACGCATTTCTTGTGTTGTGAGCAGCGATCCAGAAAGTATCCCGTTGGATTCTCTCATCAGTGTCGATCAGAAAGAACGAGCAAAAAGTAAGTAAATTTTTTTACCCTAAGTATATTACTCTCATTACACCTTTCTCACCCTAACGCCAACCCCAATCGTAACCCTACACCAAACCTCATCACACACACCTTTCTCACCCTAACGCCAACCCCAATCGTAACCCTACACCAAACCTCATCACGCACACCTTTCTAACCCTAACCCCCAACCCTCATCAGGTACACCTTTCTAACCCTAACCTTAACCTCAGCCCAAACCCTAACTATAACCCCAACCCTCATCACGCACAACTTTCTAACCCTAACCCCAACCCCAATCCTAACCCCAACCCAATCCTAACCCCAACCCCAACCCCAACCCCAATCCCAATTCTAACTCTAACCCCAACTCCAACTCTAACCCTAACCTTTCTCACCCCAATCCCAATCCCAATCCTAACTCTAACCCCAATCCCATACTCAACCCCAACCCTAACCCTAACCCCAACCCCAACCCTAACCCTAACCACAACCCCAACCCCAACCCCAACCATTCTCATTTTTTCTTCTTTACTTTCCAAAAAAGCATCAAATTTTCATATTATAAAAAACTACAATTATTGGCCCTAACACCCAAATTCTTGTATTCCGATGCTGTTGATGAGGTTTACCATTGACTTATTTTTTATTATCGCTTATGTTTGAATTCATGTTTTGAAACATGACGTAAACCATAAATCTATGATGTCACGCCAAAGCTATAATTATTTTCTTAAGGTAATGTTTTAAGCTCTATTTATGAGAAATTCCATGGTAGAACCATAGACTGAAGATCTTAAGGTTTCGGTTTCGATTTCCGATCAGGGCATCCGCTTTATTTGTTGGGAATTTATTATTTACTATTCATGCAATATTCTTCATTTCTAAAAGTAGTTAAGATCTCTGATATTTCGAAATGAGACAAATTTCGCAATGTGTTTGTTACGTTTAAAAAAAATTGTGACTAATGGAACAAATTGTGACTAACGTGCGGACAGACGAACAAAATCTCTATTTATAGAAGATAAAAACTTGTTCAATTTTTAGATAGGTTTCAGTTTTCTGTGTACGTTTAACATTCCTGACTGATAATATTGAGCGGTTATACTAGTTGTGTAAGGCACCACCATAATACTAGCACCTGCTCCACCCTGTGCTCCAATGGATGGTATTATCAATGTAACAAAACTTCTGCATCGGCATTCCCCAGTAGGGGCGTCTTAGGCGATTAGCAATAAACTTACTCCACCCCAAAGAGGGGAGGCAAAGCCCGGGAGGGTTGATCTACTAGAACTGCACAGGACAAACCCATACACCGTCGGAATCAAGCCACGAAGGCCAAGACGATACCGGTCTATGGGGTGTAGTATCCATTGGAACAGATACTACACTGTGATCTTAGCCAAAAGGCCAAAGCACCTGCTCCACCCTGTGCTCCAATGGATGGTATCATCAATGTGACAAAACTTCTCGACAACTTCAATAACTTTGTTATCAAGATATACTTTCTCCACATCTGAGTTTTCATCCATCTCCATTGTCTTCCACTTCTTGCACACAAACTGGTTATCCACTCTTAACCTGCACTTCTTGTGTACCCAATGCTTACAAGAATCACAAAAAAACTGAATTGCACCCAACTCCTTTTCCAGCCTCTGCAGTTACCTTTTTCTAAAGCTCCATCTTTACCCTTGTAACAATTCACAAGTCTTTCAAATAACCTTTTCTTTTATGATTTAATTTGTCAAGTCTGTGATCATCTCAATGCCTTTTTCACCCGCAGCCTTCAGCATCTTTCTCACAGCTTCCCTGTACCATTTCTTACTCAATTCTTAGAGCTGGGCCAAATACTGCTTCTGCCACTTCTAGATGTTCTCGGTTCCATGAAAACTCAGTATTCAACAATCTTTCATAGTAGCATTTTCAAGCATCCCTCTTCTGTTCATTTGTTGCTAACACTCCATTGTCATTTCGAATGCACTTCTCTTAAACAATGTCCATTTGCCATTTGTTTTTTATTTTATTAAAAACTGTGTTCTGCGGCTACGGTAGTCAAATCACATCCCGTAGCTGCAATCAGTCCTTCATGCTAGTCCCAGGTTATCTGGCCTTGTCATGCGCAAGTTGTTGTAGGCAATGAAGTTGTTTGACTGTATGTAGTGGTCCTAGTCCCACCTGCTTGAGGTCAGCACGTAGTGGTCTTAGTCCCGCCTGCTTGAGGTCAGCACGTAGTGTGCCCAGCAGATTTGTGCAGTGCCGTCCTAGTCGCAGTTGGTAGGCTTGCGAGCCAGTAACGGCAAAATCTAGCTATCCTGAATATTTCATTTTTTTCGGCATCTCTTTGTAGTACATCATCTGGCTTCTTCTTAACTTTGTATATTGATGTTTTCAATGTCCTTTTTATCACTAGATACATATCCTTATTCACTAAACCTTTTTTTACCCTTGATCCTGTTTCCGCTTTTCTTTGATACATTTCTCAACATCCTCATTCCACCACTATGTCACCCTGTCCCTTGAGGGCCCTTTCGTCCATGTACAAGTCTGATCTTTTACTCCCTTCTACTTTTTCCGCTGTTCTTCCACACTTTCTAAAGTGGATTTGGTAACCAAAGGCTCCAAACTTGCATTTTACATATTCTTTATTCAACCATAATACTTTTCTCCTGGGGATAAACTTTCTTTTAACCCATGTGAAAGTATAATTATTATATTATAATTATTATATTAAAATTATTATAATTATAATAATATTCTATATATTAATACGATAGCGTGTGTGTTCGTGTGCCACCAGCTCAGCGCATGCATGCCGCACCTAAATTTGGAAAATCATTCAAGTCACCTAATTTTCATAATATTTTCAAGTATTTCCCTTTGGCACAACGGTTAGCAACGTAGGATTTTGACGTCGGTTTTTGACCTTGGCCCGACTGGTTTATAGTTCGATCCCAACCAACCTCTAAGATTTTCTTTTCTACATCGAAGGGCGGGGGAAGGTAGGGAGAGGACGACCGGGAAGACACATTAATTTTAAAAAATAAATATACAAGTCAAATCTTATCATATTTTATTCAAACATGTATAGGTTAGGAACAAGATAATTAGTATTGAAAACATCATTTCGTGTAATTTACACGGGTCCCGCTAGTTATGATATTATAATTATTATACTTATTATATGAAGTTAACATGCATTATTCTACAGGAGAGTAGAAAGTGACTAACTTGGGTTTACTTTCGGCAGCCTCGTAACTCTCGCTTTCATTATTTTGTTCTTTAGTCCTCACATTCCATGAGCAGTGTTTCTGACAAAGGGGGAAGAATTGCTGTTTTCTGAGTCGGAATCTGTCCCGCTAACATTTATAGTTGGTTAGTTTTTTGTATCTTGGAGTAGTATTTTTTTTTTTAGCTCCTTACATCAAGTGGCTTCATGCCTTGTCTGGAGTGATTTCCATAAAAAAAGTACTGCATCTCTTCCGGACAACCTGTACGAAACTCCTTGGACATAAAGAACCCTGATTTACTTGAGCATCGATGCTGCCACGGATGGAGTCGACTTTCGTAACATGAAATCCTAGAAGTCTGTCGCCAATGAAATAGTGTCTATCACCGACAGCACACTATCAATGATAGTCTGAACCAATATCATGTTGACTACTGTTTACAATATTGACAATAATCGGTTTGCGAATATAGATAAATGATCTTCAACATACAGAGTACCTCACAAACGCTAGTCTCTGACCTTATAAACAATCAAGTGATAAAGATAATTTCCCGTTTAAAATATAGAATGCCCCACACACAAAAAAAAAAAAAAATTTTTACAAAATTTAACAAAATTAATTAACATACTGTATTATATCACGTTGGCTTTTTGAGTAGAATCAAAGTGTTGCATCTCTCCTAACACAACTTTTAGCAGATTTTTAGATGGCGTGAACAACTTCACGAATGCCTGAGAGTCCCGATTTGATGAATCAAAAAAATCACAACATTGTTAGTGGGAGTTCATTGTAATAACTACGTCTAGAGTCTCTCGTCACAGCCAATTAAATTCTCTACTCCCTGTTTTTTCATCTTCTGGGTTTATCCGATTGCCACACCCTTTGTTTATATCTCTAATACCTTCCCACATAGGTTTAGGGTTAGGGAGGATTAAGGTTTAGGGTTAGGGTTTAGGGATTATGTTAGGAGTAGGGAGGATTAGGGTTAGGGAGGGTTAGGGTTTAGGGTTAGGGAGGGTTAGGGTTTAGGGTTAGGGAGGATTAGGGTTAGGGAGGGTTAGGGTTTAGGGTTAGGGAGGGTTAGGGTTTAGGGTAAAGGTTAGGGTTTATGGATTAAGGTTAGGGATTGAGGAGGATTAAGGTTTAGTGTTTAGGGATTATGTTAGGGTTAGGAAGGGTTAGGGTTTAGGGTAAAGGTTAGGGTTTACAGATTAGGGTTAGGGAGGGTTAAGGTTTAGGGTAAAGGTTAGGGTTTACAGATTAGGGTTAGGAAGGGTTAGGGTTTAGGGTTAGGGTTTAGGGATTATGTTAGGGTTAGGAAGGGTTAGGGTTTAGGGTAAAGGTTAGGGTTTACAGATTAGGGTTAGGAAGGGTTAGGGTTTAGGGTAAAGGTTAGGGTTTACAGATTAGGGTTAGGGAGGGTTAAGGTTTAGGGTTAGGGTTTAGGGATTATGTTAGGGTTAGGAAGGGTTAGGGTTTAGGGATAAAAGTTAGGGAGGGTTAAGGTTAGGGTTTAGGGTTAGTGTGAGTTAGAGTTAGGGTTAGGTTTATGGGTTATGAAGGGTTAGGGTTTAAGGTTAGGGAGAGTTAGGATTAAGGTTTAGGGAGAGTTAGGATTAGGGTTAGGGAGGATTAGGGTTTAGGGAGGGTTAGGGTTTAGGTTTAGGGAGGATTGCAAAGGCAGCCAGTTTAGTTCTTTGTCTTTTTAGTATTAAAAATTTTTTTTTTCAAATATAAAATAATAACAAAAAAAAAACAAAACATGCTAAAATATATTTTAGTTTTCTGATTGAGTTATTTTTGAAAAAAATTTCTATTTTTATTGTTCGAAGTAGCTGTAATTTGTAATTAACTGAACAAGTCATCCATTTCTATATTAGCTATCTATGCATTTCTGTCCTCCCCTCTCACTCTATGTTGATTTAACGACTCTCTCATATTTCGTAATGGCTCTTAATGATGATGTGATCATTTAGAGAAAAGATGACTCCCTTTTTTCAGCGTCACAATCTAATTTACATACGTGTTTCTGTACGCACCACGAACACATATGTAAATTAGATGGCGAAATAAGTCTCTTTACATCTATAGAAGAATAACTAGAAGAAAACTCATCTCAGGACAGTTTTGCACCACTTTTATGTAATTTCATTTAAATGTCTTTCATTCAATTTTCAGTTGACAAATCACTTCAGATGAACAAAACCCCGCAATACAAAATTCTACAGTATCAGTCATGGGAGAGTACTATGAATGATCATATCGGTATTGTAGCATCAGAGATGAAAACAAAGGCATATCCTTGGAATGATATTATTAGAGATTGCCTTGCAATTGTTTTAAAAAATGACTCCGTTTCTCACACGATTGGAATCAGTATTCCAGCTGAATTAGCGACATATTTGGTGGAATTCTCTCAGAGTCTTCAGACCGCAGTCCAAAACTTACCACAGAAGCACGAAAGACCAATTTACATTCTGCTTTTGGTGACGAATGACAAAATGAAATTAGAAGTTATCAAAATTCTGAAGAAAGTTTCAGATTCAAAGCCAGAAATCTCTTCAAGTAAGTAAATTATTCTTTTTTTAAAAACTTTTTTTCTTTTTTGTTAATGAGTCAAAACTTACCAAGGCCAAAAGCCACTCAAAGGTTGATTGAAAAATATTATGAGGAGTTGAATGATGAAGAATATTATGAGAGGATGTTGAGGAGTTGAATGATGAAGGATATTATGAGAGGATGAATTTCAATTGAATGATGAAGAATATTATGAGAGGATGTTAAGGAGTTTAATGATGAAGACTATTATGAGAGGATGTTGAATGTTGAATATTATGAGAGGAATGATTTTACAGTTGAATAATGAAGAATATTATGAGAGGATGAATTTCAGTTTAATGATGAAGAATATTATGAGGGGATGTTGAATGTTGAAGAATATGAGAGGAATGATTTTACAGTTGAATAATGAAGAATATTATGAGAGGATGAATTTCAGTTTAATGATGAAGAATATTATGAGGGGATGTTGAATGTTGAAGAATATGAGAGGAATGATTTTACAGTTGAATAATGAAGAATATTATGAGAGGATGAATTTCAGTTTAATGATGAAGAATATTATGAGGGGATGTTGAATGTTGAATATTATGAGAGGAATGATTTTACAGTTGAATAATGAAGAATATTATGAGAGGATGAATTTCAGTTTAATGATGAAGAATATTATGAGGGGATGTTGAATGTTGAATATTATGAGAGGAATGATTTTACAGTTGAATAATGAAGAATATTATGAGAGGATGAATTTCAGTTTAATGATGAAGAATATTATGAGGGGATGTTGAATGTTGAATATTATGAGAGGAATGATTTTACAGTTGAATAATGAAGAATATTATGAGGGGATGAATTTCAGTTTAATGATGAAGAATATTATGAGAGGATGAATTTCAGTTAAATGATGAAGAATATTATGAGGGGATGTTGAATGTTGAAGAATATGAGAGGAATGATTTTACAGTTGAATAATGAAGAATATTATGAGAGGATGAATTTCAGTTTAATGATGAAGAATATTATGAGGGGATGTTGAATGTTGAATATTATGAGAGGAATGATTTTACAGTTGAATAATGAAGAATATTATGAGGGGATGAATTTCAGTTTAATGATGAAGAATATTATGAGGGGATGTTGAATGTTGAATATTATGAGAGGAATGATTTTACAGTTGAATAATGAAGAATATTATGAGAGGATGAATTTCAGTTTAATGATGAAGAATATTATGAGGGGATGTTGAATGTTGAATATTATGAGAAGAATGATTTTACAGTTGAATAATGAAGAATATTATGAGAGGATGAATTTCAGTTTAATGATGAAGAATATTATGAGGGGATGTTGAATGTTGAATATTATGAGAGGAATGATTTTACAGTTGAATAATGAAGAATATTATGAGAGGATGAATTTCAGTTTAATGATGAAGAATATTATGAGGGGATGTTGAATGTTGAATATTATGAGAGGAATGATTTTACAGTTGAATAATGAAGAATATTATGAGAGGATGAATTTCAGTTTAATGATGAAGAATATTATGAGGGGATGTTGAATGTTGAAGAATATGAGAGGAATGATTTTACAGTTGAATAATGAAGAATATTATGAGAGGATGAATTTCAGTTTAATGATGAAGAATATTATGAGGGGATGTTGAATGTTGAAGAATATGAGAGGAATGATTTTACAGTTGAATAATGAAGAATATTATGAGAGGATGAATTTCAGTTTAATGATGAAGAATATTATGAGGGGATGTTGAATGTTGAATATTATGAGAGGAATGATTTTACAGTTGAATAATGAAGAATATTATGAGAGGATGAATTTCAGTTTAATGATGAAGAATATTATGAGGGGATGTTGAATGTTGAATATTATGAGAGGAATGATTTTACAGTTGAATAATGAAGAATATTATGAGAGGATGAATTTCAGTTTAATGATGAAGAATATTATGAGGGGATGTTGAATGTTGAATATTATGAGAGGAATGATTTTACAGTTGAATAATGAAGAATATTATGAGGGGATGAATTTCAGTTTAATGATGAAGAATATTATGAGAGGATGAATTTCAGTTAAATGATGAAGAATATTATGAGGGGATGTTGAATGTTGAAGAATATGAGAGGAATGATTTTACAGTTGAATAATGAAGAATATTATGAGAGGATGAATTTCAGTTTAATGATGAAGAATATTATGAGGGGATGTTGAATGTTGAATATTATGAGAGGAATGATTTTACAGTTGAATAATGAAGAATATTATGAGGGGATGAATTTCAGTTTAATGATGAAGAATATTATGAGGGGATGTTGAATGTTGAATATTATGAGAGGAATGATTTTACAGTTGAATAATGAAGAATATTATGAGAGGATGAATTTCAGTTTAATGATGAAGAATATTATGAGGGGATGTTGAATGTTGAATATTATGAGAAGAATGATTTTACAGTTGAATAATGAAGAATATTATGAGAGGATGAATTTCAGTTTAATGATGAAGAATATTATGAGGGGATGTTGAATGTTGAATATTATGAGAGGAATGATTTTACAGTTGAATAATGAAGAATATTATGAGAGGATGAATTTCAGTTTAATGATGAAGAATATTATGAGGGGATGTTGAATGTTGAATATTATGAGAGGAATGATTTTACAGTTGAATAATGAAGAATATTATGAGAGGATGAATTTCAGTTTAATGATGAAGAATATTATGAGGGGATGTTGAATGTTGAAGAATATGAGAGGAATGATTTTACAGTTGAATAATGAAGAATATTATGAGAGGATTAATTTCAGTTTAATGATGAAGAATATTATGAGGGGATGTTGAATGTTGAAGAATATGAGAGGAATGATTTTACAGTTGAATAATGAAGAATATTATGAGAGGATGAATTTCAGTTTAATGATGAAGAATATTATGAGGGGATGTTGAATGTTGAATATTATGAGAGGAATGATTTTACAGTTGAATAATGAAGAATATTATGAGAGGATGAATTTCAGTTTAATGATGAAGAATATTATGAGGGGATGTTGAATGTTGAATATTATGAGAGGAATGATTTTACAGTTGAATAATGAAGAATATTATGAGGGGATGAATTTCAGTTTAATGATGAAGAATATTATGAGGGGATGTTGAATGTTGAAGAATATGAGAGGAATGATTTTACAGTTGAATAATGAAAAATATTATGAGATGATGAATTTCAGTTTAATGATGAAGAATATTATGAGGGGATGTTGAATGTTGAATATTATGAGAGGAATGATTTTACAGTTGAATAATGAAGAATATTATGAGAGGATGAATTTCAGTTTAATGATGAAGAATATTATGAGGGGATGTTGAATGTTGAATATTATGAGAGGAATGATTTTACAGTTGAATAATGAAGAATATTATGAGGGGATGAATTTCAGTTTAATGATGAAGAATATTATGAGAGGATGAATTTCAGTTTAATGATGAAGAATATTATGAGGGGATGTTGAATGTTGAAGAATATGAGAGGAATGATTTTACAGTTGAATAATGAAGAATATTATGAGAGGATGAATTTCAGTTTAATGATGAAGAATATTATGAGGGGATGTTGAATGTTGAATATTATGAGAGGAATGATTTTACAGTTGAATAATGAAGAATATTATGAGGGGATGAATTTCAGTTTAATGATGAAGAATATTATGAGGGGATGTTGAATGTTGAATATTATGAGAGGAATGATTTTACAGTTGAATGATGAAGAATATTATGAGAGGATGAATTTCAGTTTAATGATAAAGAATATTATGAGGGGATGTTGAATGTTGAATATTATGAGAGGAATGATTTTACAGTTGAATAATGAAGAATATTATGAGGGGATGAATTTCAGTTTAATGATGAAGAATATTATGAGGAGATGTTGTAATGTTGAATATTATGAGAGGAATGATTTTACAGTTGAATAATGGAGAATATTATGAGAGGATGAATTTCAGTTTAATGATGAAGAATATTATGAGGGGATGTTGAATGTTGAATATTATGAGAGGAATGATTTTACAGTTGAATAATGAAGAATATTATGAGAGGATGAATTTCAGTTTAATGATGAAGAATATTATGAGGGGATGTTGAATGTTGAATATTATGAGAGGAATGATTTTACAGTTGAATAATGAAGAATATTATGAGGGGATGAATTTCAGTTTAATGATGAAGAATATTATGAGGGGATGTTGAATGTTGAATATTATGAGAGGAATGATTTTACAGTTGAATAATGAAGAATATTATGAGAGGATGAATTTCAGTTTAATGAAGAATATTATGAGGGGATGTTGAATGTTGAATATTATGAGAGGAATGATTTTACAGTTGAATAATGAAGAATATTATGAGAGGATGAATTTCAGTTTAATGATGAAGAATATTATGAGGGGATGTTGAATGTTGAATATTATGAGAGGAATGATTTTACAGTTGAATAATGAAGAATATTATGAGGGGATGAATTTCAGTTTAATGATGAAGAATATTATGAGGAGATGTTGAATGTTGAATATTATGAGAGGAATGATTTTACAGTTGAATAATGAAGAATATTATGAGAGGATGAATTTCAGTTTAATGATGAAGAATATTATGAGGGGATGTTGAATGTTGAATATTATGAGAGGAATGATTTTACAGTTGAATAATGAAGAATATTATGAGAGGATGAATTTCAGTTTAATGATGAAGAATATTATGAGGGGATGTTGAATGTTGAATATTATGAGAGGAATGATTTTACAGTTGAATAATGAAGAATATTATGAGGGGATGAATTTCAGTTTAATGATGAAGAATATTATGAGGGGATTGAAAATGATGAATGGAATTAATAAACTTTGATTAATTATGAGGACCGTTTACGCTAATTGTTGACATTGGATTTGAAGACGACCATCTTGTAGTGTACAGGGAAGGAGTCCTGTAGTAATGTTTGCTAAGGATGAAAAGTTCTTGGAAAGAAACTCTGTTCATGGAAATTCTGTTTGATAAGGAGGAAAGTTCTTTTCAGCTGTGGTAGCTGAACGAGTTCTTGTGAATGTCTTATAATGAGAAACCAGAGGTTGGAGCTTATTTGGATATCTTTCATGTAAATAATGAAAGACTAGCGCCGTCTCTTCTGTGAGAAAGGGGCTGTAGAGAAGAGAAGAGAACTTCACCCACTAGAGTGTGAAGTTTATTGTGAAGTTTACTCTGTACTCTCAAGGTAAGAAAATATTCTCTGGGTAACACCTTCCCTGATTATTGGATATCTTTCATGGAAATAACGATAGAGTAAAGAAAATCTTGATACTCGTATAGATTTTGAACCAAACTAAACCGACTTTTTGTTTTGGCATCTTCCGTCTGTTTACATAAACAGCTGGAAGATGCTGAAGCGCTTAGCCAATCAGAATGCTTGAGAAGCAGACGACAATTTTACCTTCAAATTGAGTAAATCTTACAATTTCTGGCAGGCAGTTGATAATTGCAGAAAAGTGATTCAACCGAATTTCCTAGCTGTAGGAGAGGCGATTAAGTCTCCCGAAACATTGATCCAATTTTGTCAAGAAAATAACTTCATCGCAAAAAAAAAAAAAGAAAAAAAAAGACAAACAAAAAATTGCTTGGGTTAGTAGATGTAGAACAGTGGAGGTAGCAGGGTCAGTTCACACGGGAAGACCAAGGAAAACATGGGGGGGGGGGAGTGATCAGAAAGAACTTGAGAGAAAGAAGTATAAATAAAGTCCTAGCCGGAGATAAATTAGTTTTAGAGTCAGTTTCTAAAAGCCGTCCAATACATGCCAGCATGGTGGTGATGGTGATGGTGATGGTGATGGTGATGTTGATGATGATAAAGTTTATTAAAAACTGTATTATTGTGTAAATTCATCATTTTCATGAAATGAGATTGACTCAATAAGTACAAAAAAAACTAGAAAAGAAATTTTGTAATTTTCTATACTTACAAAATTGTATGCCGACTTCTGTTGTGTTTCTCACCTTTTTAAAGTTATATCGGAAAAGAACTGACATTTTAGTTTTTGGTGTTTGATTATTTATTGAAATAATTTTCACAATCAAATTTAAGGGAGATAAAAATATTGATTATCTCCCTTACATTTTTTTTGTCATTTTCTAGAATAGTTGACATAGTAAAAATCTTGGTGCTTCTGCATTATCGGGGCAGATGAAATTTTCAGTTTCATTTTAGAAGAGTCAGTCGAAAGGGGAGACAATTCAAACTGTTTTTTTGTTGTAACTATAACCCATAAACAAATCCAGAGAATTAGTAAAAAAAAAATACATTAAAAAAAAGGGTACTTATGTAGTTTACAGACCGGGCTGAAATAATAACGTTATAATTTAGAAAGCCATTCTTAACATGGGGAGGTGGGTAGTTGATTAACTATTCTGTACTTTCACCTAACAATTTAATAAACAGAATAGTTAATCAACTCCCCCACCTCCCCATGTTAAGAATGGCTTTCTAAATTATAACGTTATTATTTCAACCCAGTCCGTAAAGTACATAAGTACCCTTTTTAAAATTTATTTTTTTGACTACTTGGATTTTTCTTATGGTTATCATTACAACAAAAAAAAAGCAATGTACGAAACGGAAAATGTTCTAAATCGGAAACCGCTTGGAGTTGCATGCTCAAATTTTCAGGATTTCTTGACTTTTGTGATGCCCATCTGTGGTGCTAGTTACAACAAAATCTGACGATATGGGTTTTTTTACTATCTTACCGGGCGCGGTTTTACCCCTTAACTAAGTTAAAATTCTACTTTTTTGTGTGCAAATACATTTAAATCACCTTAAAAAATATCTGCAAAGGAGGAATTAAAAAAAAATTAAATATTTAAGATTTTAGAGTGGGGATCACTTTCCTTTATAAATTTAACGTAAAATGAGCATTTCCTGGCCACTTAGCGTAAAACAAGACAAGTAGCCGACTTGTGTTTTCAATTTTGTTGGGGGGGATTTTTTTTTTAATAAAAACACGTAAAAATTTAGCCAATTTAATTTTTTTGGTGGGGGCATTAGGGTTTTGGGGTTAGAGTTTATTAAATAAGTACCCCCCCCCTCCCAATAATAAATTGGCTAAATTTCTACGTTTTTGTGAAATAAGTAACCTCCTCCCCCCCCCAAAAAAAACCCCAACTAAATTGTCTAAATGTTTACGTGTTTTTATTACCCCCCCCCCAAATTTAAAATTCAAGTCGGTTACATGCCTCGTTTTATGCTAAGTGGCCAAGAAATGCTCATTTTACGTGAAATTATAAAGGAAAGTGATCCCCCACTCTAAAATCTTAAATATTTTTTTTTTTCTTAATTCCTTCTTTGCGGATATTTTTTTAGGCTGTTTACATGTATTTGCACAAAAAAAAAGTAGAATTTGAACTTTTTCAATCGGTAAACTGCGCCGGGTAAGATAGTAAAAAAAATACCAAATTCATATAGTAATACTTACGTTTTGTTTTACAATCTGCTTTCGACTGACTTTATCTGTTTTCATGAAAGAAACGATTTTTCAAATGTGACTGACTTCTAAAGCTGAACAGGGTTGCCAGACTATAATTAATGTTTGAGGCCAAATGTTTCGGGGGAAAAGGTAAAAAAAAGGCCAAATTAAAAACTGAAGCTACACTTTTAGGAAAAAAAAAGGCCAAATTCATATAGTAATACTTACGTTTTGTTTTACAATCTGCTTTCGACTGACTTTATCTGTTTTCATGAAAGAAACGATTTTTCAAATGTGACTGACTTCTAAAGCAGAAGTTAAAATTCAAGATGGCGAACAGGGTTGCCAAACTATAATTAATGTTTGAGGCCAAATTTTTCTTGGGAAAAGGTAAAAAAAAGGCCAAATTGAAAACTGAAGCTACACTTTTAGGTAAAAAAAAGGCCAAATTGAAAACTGAAGCTACACTTTTAGGTAAAAAAAAGGCCAAATTGAAAACTGAAGCTACACTTTTAGGTAAAAAAAAGGCCAAATTGAAAACTGAAGCTACACTTTTAGGTAAAAAAAAGGCCAAATTGAAAACTGAAGCTACACTTTTAGGTAAAAAAAAGGCCAAATTGAAAACTGAAGCTACACTTTTAGGAAAAAAAAAGGCCAAATTAAAAACTGAAGCTACACTTTTAGGAAAAAAAAAAGGCCAAATTGAAAACTGAAGCTACACTTTTAGGAAAAAAAAAGGCCAAATTGAAAACTGAAGCTACACTTTAAGGAAAAAAAAGGCCAAATTGAAAACAGAAGCTACACTTTTAGGTAAAAAAAAGGCCAAATTGAAAACTGAAGCTACACTTTTAGGAAAAAAAAAGGCCAAATTGAAAACTGAAGCTACACTTTTAGGAAAAAAAAGGCCAAATTGAAAACAGAAGCTACACTTTTAGGTAAAAAAAAGGCCAAATTGAAAACTGAAGCTACACTTTTAGGAAAAAAAAAGGCCAAATTGAAAACTGAAGCTACACTTTTAGGTAAAAAAAAGGCCAAATTGAAAACTGAAGCTACACTTTTAGGTAAAAAAAAGGCCAAATTGAAAACTGAAGCTACACTTTTAGGAAAAAAAAAGGCCAAATTGAAAACTGAAGCTACACTTTTAGGAAAAAAAAAGGCCAAATTGAAAACTGAAGCTACACTTTTAGGAAAAAAAAAGGCCAAATTGAAAACTGAAGCTACACTTTAAGGAAAAAAAAGGCCAAATTGAAAACAGAAGCTACACTTTTAGGTAAAAAAAAGGCCAAATTGAAAACTGAAGCTACACTTTTAGGGAAAAAAAAGGCCAAATTGAAAACAGAAGCTACACTTTTAGGTAAAAAAAAGGCCAAATTGAAAACTGAAGCTACACTTTTAGGAAAAAAAAAAGGCCAAATTGAAAACTGAAGCTACACTTTTAGGAAAAAAAAAGGCCAAATTGAAAACTGAAGCTACACTTTTAGGTAAAAAAAAGGCCAAATTGAAAACAGAAGCTACACTTTTAGGTAAAAAAAAGGCCAAATTGAAAACTGAAGCTACACTTTTAGGAAAAAAAAAAGGCCAAATTGAAAACTGAAGCTACACTTTTAGGAAAAAAAAAGGCCAAATTGAAAACTGAAGCTACACTTTTAGGTAAAAAAAAGGCCAAATTGAAAACTGAAGCTACACTTTTAGGTAAAAAAAAGGCCAAATTGAAAACTGAAGCTACACTTTTAGGAAAAAAAAAGGCCAAATTGAAAACTGAAGCTACACTTTTTGGTAAAAAAAAGGCCAAATTGAAAACTGAAGCTACACTTTTAGGTAAAAAAAAGGCAAAATTGAAAACTGAAGCTACACTTTTAGGTAAAAAAAGGCCAAATTGAAAACTGAAGCTACACTTTTAGGAAAAAAAAAAGGCCAAATTGAAAACTGAAGCTACACTTTTAGGAAAAAAAAAGGCCAAATTGAAAACTGAAGCTACACTTTAAGGAAAAAAAAGGCCAAATTGAAAACAGAAGCTACACTTTTAGGTAAAAAAAAGGCCAAATTGAAAACTGAAGCTACACTTTTAGGAAAAAAAAAGGCCAAATTGAAAACTGAAGCTACACTTTTAGGAAAAAAAAGGCCAAATTGAAAACTGAAGCTACACATTTAGGAAAAAAAAAGGCCAAATTGAAAACTGAAGCTACACTTTTAGGAAAAAAAAAAGGCCAAATTGAAAACTGAAGCTACACTTTTAGGAAAAAAAAAGGCCAAATTGAAAACTGAAGCTACACTTTTAGGTAAAAAAAAGGCCAAATTGAAAACTGAAGCTACACTTTTAGGTAAAAAAAAGGCCAAATTGAAAACTGAAGCTACACTTTTAGGTAAAAAAAAGGCCAAATTGAAAACTGAAGCTACACTTTTAGGAAAAAAAAAGGCCAAATTGAAAACTGAAGCTACACTTTTAGGTAAAAAAAAAGCCAAATTGAAAACTGAAGCTACACTTTTAGGTAAAAAAAAGGCCAAATTGAAAACTGAAGCTACACTTTTAGGTAAAAAAAGGCCAAATTGAAAACTGAAGCTACACTTTTAGGAAAAAAAAAGGCCAAATTCATATAGTAATACTCAAGTTTGGTTTGACAATCTGTTTTCGACTAACTTTATCTGTAAAATAGTAAAAATTTACCAACTGTTTTTTAATGAGAAACTAGGAAGAAGATTATATTCAATACATCTTTATTTATATAAAGTTAGTATATGCTTATATATTTAAATGTGTACGATTCACTCATAAACTAATTAACCGATCATTATAAATTTTCAAACACAGCCTCTAGGAGTAAGGGTGGGTAATGTGGGTTATATTTACTTTAATTTAGTTTCATGCAAAGGAGGCTAAGAAATGTTGAAAGGTGTTGTGACCCTGTTAGGGGCCGAAATAAAGACACGGAAACACGGGGTTACAGGAACAAAGATATATTATTGAAGAAAAAGAATATATATATATATACAAGAAATGGTATACTGGACTGCCAGTATAGAACTGGGGTGGAAGACTGTGAGTTGGAATGATTCTCGCATTTTATTATGGATGGACGAGTCCATTTGTTCTTCGTACAGGTACAGCACCATAACAAAAGGCTTTCATGAAAATTCAGATACTTTAGATGTTGTGAAAATTTAATAATTAATAAATACTCCCCAATTTTCAGATTCTTTGGAGTAGTTTTAAGGGTTTTTAGGGGGCATAATATGGACCCAAATTTGAATTTCATCTGAAGACACCTTAAGCTTAAAACTTCAATTTTAAACATTTTCTAGAATTAAAAGTAATGTAACGTATTTTGATCAAAATCAGAATAAGGATTCTAGACGTAAGGTTAATAGCATTATATATTGATTATAATCTTGTGACATTATTATCCGTTTATTCTCCTGGCCAAAAACGCTATTTTACAGTCATTATGTGAAGTGATATTTATTTCCAAATTCACATGGAAAACAATCAGAACATTGATTAAGTTATTATTTAACTTTAGATTTCAGTTTATTTCGCAAATTTCAGGGAATACATATATTTTGCTTTCACCAGTTCATTTTTTTAAAATAAATAAACTGAATGTTTTTTTATAAAAACAATCAGAACATTGATTAAGTTATTATTTAACTTTAGATTTCAGTTTATTGCGCAAATTTCAGGGAATACATATATTTTGCTTTCACCAGTTCATTTTTTTTAAATAAATAAACTGAATGTTTTTTTATAAAAACAATCAGAACATTGATTAAGTTATTATTTAACTTTAGATTTCAGTTTATTGCGCAAATTTCAGGGAATACATATATTTTGCTTTCACCAGTTCATTTTTTTTAAATAAATAAACTGAATGTTTTTTTATAAAAACAATCAGAACATTGATTAAGTTATTATTTAACTTTAGATTTCAGTTTATTGCGCAAATTTCAGGGAATACATATATTTTGCTTTCACCAGTTCATTTTTTTTAAATAAATAAACTGAATGTTTTTTTATAAAAACAATCAGAACATTGATTAAGTTATTATTTAACTTTAGATTTCAGTTTATTGCGCAAATTTCAGGGAATACATATATTTTGCTTTCACCAGTTCATTTTTTTTAAATAAATAAACTGAATGTTTTTTTATAAAAACAATCAGAACATTGATTAAGTTATTATTTAACTTTAGATTTCAGTTTATTGCGCAAATGTCAGAGAATAAAAATTTTTTGCTTTCACCAGTTCATTTTTAAAAAAATAAATAAACTGAATGTTTTTTTATAAAAACAATCAGAACATTGATTAAGTTATTATTTAACTTTAGATTTCAGTTTATTGCGCAAATTTCAGGGAATACATATATTTTGCTTTCACCAGTTCATTTTTTTTAAATAAATAAACTGAATGTTTTTTTATAAAAACAATCAGAACATTGATTAAGTTATTATTTAACTTTAGATTTCAGTTTATTGCGCAAATTTCAGAGGATACATATTTTTTGCTTTAACCAGTTCATTTTTAAAAAAATAAATAAACTGAATGTTTTTTTATAAAAACAATCAGAACATTGATTAAGTTATTATTTAACTTTAGATTTCAGTTTATTGCGCAAATTTCAGGGAATACATATATTTTGCTTTCACCAGTTCATTTTTTTTAAATAAATAAACTGAATGTTTTTTTATAAAAACAATCAGAACATTGATTAAGTTATTATTTAACTTTAGATTTCAGTTTATTGCGCAAATTTCAGAGGATACATATTTTTTGCTTTAACCAGTTCATTTTTAAAAAAATAAATAAACTGAATGTTTTTTTATAAAAACAATCAGAACATTGATTAAGTTATTATTTAACTTTAGATTTCAGTTTATTTCGCAAATTTCAGAGGATACATATTTTTTGCTTTCACCAGTTCATTTTTAAAAAATAAACTGAATGTTTTTTTATAAAAACAATCATAACATTGATTAAGTTATTATTTAACTTTAGATTTCAGTTTATTTCGCAAATTTCACAGGATACATATTTTTTGCTTTCACCAGTTCATTTAAAAAAAATAAACTGAATGTTTTTTTATAAAAACAATCATAACATTGATTAAGTTATTATTTAACTTTAGATTTCAGTTTATTTCGCAAATTTCACAGGATACATATTTTTTGCTTTCACCAGTTCATTTTTTTAAAATGAACTGAATGTTTTTTATAAAACAATCACAACATTGATTAAGTTATTATTTAACTTTAGATTTCAGTTTATTGCGCAAATTTCAGAGGATACATATTTTTTGCTTTCACCAGTTCATTTTTTAAAAATAAATAAACTGAATGTTTTTTTATAAAAACAATCAGAACATTGATTAAGTTATTATTTAACTTTAGATTTCAGTTTATTTCGAAAATTTCAGAGGATACATATTTTTTGCTTTCACCAGTTCATTTAAAAATAAATAAACTGAATGTTTTTTATAAAAACAATCAGAACATTGATTAAGTTATTATTTAACTTTAGATTTCAGTTTATTGCGCAAATTTCACAGGATACATATTTTTTGCTTTCACCAGTTCATTTAAAAATAAATAAACTGAATGTTTTTTTATAAAAACAATCACAACATTGATTAAGTTATTATTTAACTTTAGATTTCAGTTTATTTCGCAAATTTCAGAGGATACATATTTTTTGCTTTCACCAGTTCATTTTTAAAAAATAAACTGAATGTTTTTTTATAAAAACAATCATAACATTGATTAAGTTATTATTTAACTTTAGATTTCAGTTTATTTCGCAAATTTCACAGGATACATATTTTTTGCTTTCACCAGTTCATTTAAAAAAAATAAACTGAATGTTTTTTTATAAAAACAATCATAACATTGATTAAGTTATTATTTAACTTTAGATTTCAGTTTATTTCGCAAATTTCACAGGATACATATTTTTTGCTTTCACCAGTTCATTTTTTTAAAATGAACTGAATGTTTTTTATAAAACAATCACAACATTGATTAAGTTATTATTTAACTTTAGATTTCAGTTTATTGCGCAAATTTCAGAGGATACATATTTTTTGCTTTCACCAGTTCATTTTTTAAAAATAAATAAACTGAATGTTTTTTTATAAAAACAATCAGAACATTGATTAAGTTATTATTTAACTTTAGATTTCAGTTTATTTCGAAAATTTCAGAGGATACATATTTTTTGCTTTCACCAGTTCATTTAAAAATAAATAAACTGAATGTTTTTTATAAAAACAATCAGAACATTGATTAAGTTATTATTTAACTTTAGATTTCAGTTTATTGCGCAAATTTCAGAGGATACATATTTTTTGCTTTCACCAGTTCATTTAAAAATAAATAAACTGAATGTTTTTTTATAAAAACAATCAGAACATTGATTAAGTTATTATTTAACTTTAGATTTCAGTTTATTGCGCAAATTTCAGAGGATACATATTTTTTGCTTTCACCAGTTCATTTAAAAATAAATAAACTGAATGTTTTTTTATAAAAACAATCAGAACATTGATTAAGTTATTATTTAACTTTAGATTTCAGTTTATTTCGCAAATTTCAGAGAATACATATTTTTTGCTTTCACCAGTTCATTTTTTTTAAATAAATAAACTGAATGTTTTTTATAAAAACAATCAGAACATTGATTAAGTTATTATTTAACTTTAGATTTCAGTTTATTTCGCAAATTTCAGAGAATACATATTTTTTGCTTTCACCAGTTCATTTTTTAAAAATAAATAAACTGAATGTTTTTTATAAAAACAATCAGAACATTGATTAAGTTATTATTTAACTTTAGATTTCAGTTTATTGCGCAAATTTCAGAGGATACATATTTTTTGCTTTCACCAGTTCATTTTAAAAAAAATAAATAAACTGAATGTTTTTTTATAAAAACAATCACAACATTGATTAAGTTATTATTTAACTTTAGATTTCAGTTTATTTCGCAAATTTCAGAGGATACATATTTTTTGCTTTCACCAGTTCATTTTTTTTTAAATAAATAAACTGAATGTTTTTTTATAAAAACAATCAGAACATTAATTAAGTTATTATTTAACTTTAGATTTCAGTTTATTGCGCAAATTTCAGAGGATACATATTTTTTGCTTTCACCAGTTCATTTTTTTTAATATAAATAAACTGAATGCTTTTTTATAAAAACAATCAGAACATTGATTAAGTTATTATTTAACTTTAGATTTCAGTTTATTTCGCAAATTTTAGAGGATACATATTTTTTGCTTTCACCAGTTCATTTTTTAAAAAAATAAATAAACTGAATATTTTTTATAAAAACAATCATAACATTGATTAAGTTATTATTTAACTTTAGATTTCAGTTTATTGCGCAAATTTCAGAGGATACATATTTTTTGCTTTCACCAGTTCTTTTTTTAAAAATAAATAAACTGAATGTTTTTTTTATAAATATTAGACGATTGTGAGTGTGTGTGTACATGCAAATTGTTTTTCGCATTTTTTTCTTTCACAATTAATAATTATTTCCAAATTCCAGGTGTCCAAAATGATCAGTGTGTAGTTGATGTCATACACGGACAGATGACGGAAGTACAAGTAAGTATTTTGGTTACTTACATCTTCTTGGGTCATCCATCAGTTATTATATTTGTATATGCGGTACATCACAGTAGCCAAAATAGAAATACCATCATACTCTCTGATTGTCGTTGTTCTTCTCTCTCTCTTCTTTTCTCTCTCTCTCTCTCTCTCTCTCTCTCTCTCTCTCTCTCTCTCTATATATATATATATATATATATATATATATATATATATAGTCTCGGAAGTTTCTCAACCATTAAAACTATATAAAAAAAAAAAAAACTTTAAAAAAAAAAAACAAAAAAAAAACTTATAGTCTCAAGTCTTCCAGTGGAAAATCACTCATGTAAGTCAATTTATTTTTTACAGTTATTATATTAGTTAGTTTCTAACACTATTTTAAGGGATCATCAGTTGTTTACCATGAAAAACTGTTTCGGGAATTTAAATATATATATATATATATATAAAGTAAATTTTGCGTACAACAAAATCGTAGGATAAATTTCAAAGGAAACATTTTTTTAATCAATAAAACGGGTATGTGGAACAAAAAAGAAAATTGAGGCGTTAGTTATTAACAATTCTCGACCTAGCCTGTGTAGACACAAGATTTTAAAGCATCAGTTGGAGATCTTGAATGATTTAAATCTACTATGACATTGAGAGTTTTACTATTTTTTTTCCCTCTCAATCGTTTTCTGCAACTTAAACAATTTCCCCCCTCATATCTCATTCAGTTTTCTTAGTTTTAAATTCATCATTATGACGTTTCCTCTTAGAATGTCAGACGATAAGGCTGTAAGTAAAATTTTAGCAATTTCCTTTTTTTTTTCTACCGGCCCGTTTCATTGATTAAAAAATGTTTCCTCTAAAATATATATATATATATATATATATATATATATATATATATATATATATATATATATATATATATATATATATAGTAAGAGCACTGTTGAAGTAAATACTGAAAATTGATACATAAAAAATTATATCTCCTCATAAAATTT